>JALAZF010000746.1:1615000-2102204 GCA_022829125.1 Lathyrus tuberosus | reverse complement strand
GTGTCCCTATGGTACTTTCGCCTATCGGCGAATGCCTTTCGGATTGTGTAACGCACCTGCAACATTCCAGAGATGCATGATGTCCATCTTCTCTGACTTCTTAGACGGTATAATGGAAGTCTTTATGGACGATTTCTCTGTCTGTGGGGAATGTTTTGAAGGATGTCGATCGAACCTTGAAATGGTGCTTGAACGATGTGTAAGTGTCAACCTAGTACTCAATTGGGAAAAATGCCATTTCATGGTCCGACAAGGAATTGTATTAGGACACATAGTATCCGACAGAGGAATTGAAGTCGACAAGGTAAAAATCGAAGTTATAGAAAATCTCCAACCGCCAAAAACCGTTAGAGAAATAAGAAGTTTTCTAGGACACGCCGGTTTTTATCGGCGTTTCATTAAAGATTTCTCTAAGATAACCAAACCCCTAACTGAGCTATTAGTGAAAGACGCTGAATTCGTCTTTGATGACAAATGCTTGGACGCATTTCGAACACTCAAGCAAGCGTTCATATCAGCACCCATTATGCAACCCCCAGATTGGAATGAACCATTCGAAATCATGTGCGACGCGAGTGATTATGCTGTAGGTGCAGTCCTAGGACAAAGAAAGGATAAAAAGCTTCATGCAATCTACTACACTAATAGAACCTTGGATCATGCAAAAATGAACTACGCTACCACAGAAAAGAAACTCTTGGCTGTCGTGTTCGCATTGGATAAATTTCGTTCCTTCCTAGTAGGAGCAAAAATAATCATCTATACCGATCACGCCACAATCAGGTACCTATTAAGTACAAAAGACGCCAAACCAAGGCTTTTTAGGTGGATTCTACTCCTACAAGAATTTGACTTGGAAATCAAGGACAAGAAAGGCACTGAAAATGTAGTAGCTGACCACCTGTCGAGAATGGAAAATATCCAACCTGAACCAGTACCTATTAATGACGATTTCCCTTATGAAAGACTCTTAGCCCAGTTAGAAAGTAATACAATTGAACAATCTCTGACTTATACGAACGCAGAAACCAATGAAGTGGTAGAATCTGTTTACACTAAAACCACGCTGCCATGGTATGCTGATTTTGTCAACTATCTAGCAGCTGGAGTACTTCCACCTGATATAACCTATCAACAAAAGAAGAAATTCTTCCACGACCTTAAGCACTATTATTGGGATGAACCACTTCTCTTTAAGAGGGGCGCCGATGGTATTTTCCGTCGTTGTGTACCCGAAGATGAGGTAGAAGATATAATTTCTCATTGTCATTCCGCCCCCTATGGTGGGCACGCGAGTGTAACGCCCCGTTTTGTCTTATTTATTTAATCGAGTCGATTTAATTAGTTTTGTTTTTATATTATTTTATTCTTGACTTTTATTTGACAATATATTATTTTTCATCGATGTTTAGGTTTTATCGCGTTTTGAGAGCGTTTGCGAGATATTTGAGTTAAAGGGTAAAATAGTCTTTTTAGGGGCTTAGATATTTTATATAAATAGAAAGTGGAAAGAAAAAGAGAGAAAAGAAAAGGAAAGAAAAAGAAGAGAAAGAAAAGGAGAAGAAAGAAAGAGAAAAGAGGAGAAAGAGGAAAAATCGGGAAAACTCCGTTTCGAGCGCGAATAATCAGGTAAGGGTGAGAAGTTTATACGTGTTGTTTGTCGTAATTGTTTTGGTTATTTCACGACTTTTCTTATCGATTCAAATTTGGAGCAATTGATAGAAATCGATGTTTTCACGGATGAAATTCGATATAAACTGCGTAGAATACTCGTTGATTATGTCTGAACATGTTTTGGTTGTTTTGGTATGAATTAGAAGGGTTTGGGTGGTAAAAATGATGTATTTTGATCCCATATGACCTATATTGACGCTGCTGGGAATTCTGGGTTTCGCGGGTTCGCCTAGCGAACCCCAGCGAAGGAACAGGAGAATGTTCGCCTAGAGGTTCTCCTAGCAAAATTTATGATTGTTTTCCACTGCGTTGGTTCGCTAGGGTTCGCCTAGCGAATACTGGAGCGAACATAATATTTTTCTATTTTGTTTTCTTCGTAATTTTCAAACCGTAAGTCCGTTTTGGTCGCCGTTCGAAGCGTTGGAAAGCTAATGAAATATTATTTCTATTAGAAATGGGTTGGAGGTTAGTAGATGATTTATTTAAGTTGTGGTTTTGAAAAAGTGTTGGTTTGTCGGATTTTTACCGTCGTATTGGTGTGCGAATGATGTGTTATCATGCTATATGCTCTTGATATGTAACGTATAGCTGGTGTGCTGTTATATGGCGTGAATATATGTGATGAAATGTTGTGCATGATTGATACACATTGGTGACGGATGTATGATATTTGAATGATGTTGTTTTGTCGACTTTTGTCGTTGTCATTGTGTGTAATTGATGTGTATCATGCAATGTGTTGTTAATATGGATATTGTATGACTTGTGTGCTATTGTGAAATGAAAATGCACGTGATACATGTTGTGATGATGAGTTGTGGCCTAAGGGCAGGAAAATGCAATGTGTGGTATTTGATGATATATGCATGGTTGTGGAGGTGTATGTGTGTGCATTTTGAATGTCATGAGTCATTGTATGCCAAGCATCATGATATGCATTCTTGTGACGTCCTGAGTGACGGATTGGTTCCAGAGGGAATCTGCTAAACATCGTGAGCCTTAAAAATAAGAGGACTGAAAGCGATCTGATTGGATCGTGCGCCTTAAAAATAAGAAGACCGAAAGCGATGGTTATAGACGATCGTGTGCCCATGTGGGGTGTGAGCGATCGGATCGTGAGCCTTATACAAAGAGGACCGAAAGCGATCCATAAACGTCGTGAGCCTTATACAAAGAGGACCGAAAGCGACGGGGAATATCGTATGCTCGACGGTGAGTACACTAAGTAACGAGCGATGGTTCCAATAGTTCCTGAGTGAACTGGTCTTGAGAAATGTTGGAAGTCGGTACCCGCGTGGCATTTGCATAGAGTCGTTGTGTCGGTCTCTGTGCATTTGCATAAATCATGGATGCATTATGTGTGGAAAATCATGATTTGCTTGATTATGTGTGGAAAATCATGATTTGATTTATTATGTGTGAGAATTGTGAATGGATGCATTTTGTGTGGAAAATCATGATTTGATTGATTATGTGTGGAAATTGTGCATCAATTTGTTATGTGTTGAGATTGTGATAGCATTGGTAATTGATGTGCATATGTGATAAATGCATTGGTTGTGGATAATATGTATTATGCATAGACATATGCTATGTGATGTGTGATGTGTTTCTAAATGTTATGACTTGGTATGCCTTATGTGCAAATATGTGAGTATATTGGATACTTGATATATGCTATATTGTTGGATTAATAGATATATGTTATGTATATGTGGTATGTTATATGTATTAGTATGTGGTGTTTGTGGTGAGAATAACTATGCATGTGAATTGTTATGTATTTGCATATTATTATGCAATCTTGATTTTAGTTGTTATTTCTCACCCTTTTGCTGTTTTATAATGCTCTATGAGGATTTGCAGATTAGAGTTGTTGGAGGTATTTTTGTGAAGATTAGCCCTCCATTCTGTTGTCGGTCTTGGTGTCTGCTCTGATACGTAGCACGGGAGTCGGGGAACGATTATATATATATATATATGTATATGTATACATTTGTTGAATGTATTTTGTAGTACTTTTGTGTATATAGTTGATGTTCTAAAATGATTTATTTTGTAAAACAAGTCGGTTATGGATCTTTCCGCTTTATTCCATAATTGACCTTTCCCTTTAGATGGAAAAAGTTTCCTGTTAATGATTCTCTCTATTATGTGTTATGTATCAAATAATTGAGCAGGGATTGTGTTTTCTTACTTTAAAATATGGCATCCTTGTTTCTGTCGGAAAAATAAACTTTTAGTTACTCTGATTTATTTATGTATTATTTATTTACGATGGGAATTGGGGTGTTACATTAGTGGTATCAGAGCAGGTCGGTCTGTACGGCCAAGTTGTTGAGTCAGTTGGTGTGACAGTTGAATACTGTCGATGTTGTTTGTTCCTTAGTACGTGATATGTGTGTGAAACACTGTCAGTGCTTTCTAGTTTTTTTCTAATCCTTTGTCTTCAGGATTGAGAATGAGATAAGAGGGGGAGAAGCTGGAACTTCTCCAAGTTGCTTCGGTTGTGGAGCGTGGGCTCAGTGTGCCATTGGTTGCAAGAGTGTAAGTGTTGTTTGGACAGTGTTTTCCCGGTTCCGGCGGGAATGCGGAGGTAAGGTTTAGGTCAACTAAGGATTTGTGCCTTAGGTAGTTTTGTGCACAGGATACAAGAAACGCTATTATAGTTTGGTGAAGACGGTTTATGCCCCATCATGATTATCGGTTGTCTATTGACAAATTGAGGAATTGATCACCCTTAATCTCTTGTTGATAGTAGACAGGAATTATGTTGGATGGAATAGACGGGTCTTTCCGGCTTGGATAGTGTGTGCCATGAATTATTTGGAATTGAGAAAATGATTACGGATTGCTTCGATGAGTTGATGAAGACTCTTATACTGGAAGATGAGACGGATTAGAGGTTTTTGGTATGTTGGTCAAATTGGGAAGTCATTAGGAGAGAACGATTGGGTATTGTTAAAGGTTGTTATCAAAGAGTAGTGTGTGAACTCAAATAGGACGAAGGTAAGGATTTGAGGTTTGGATCTGCTAAGTAAGTAAAAGAACTTTTAGGACGTGAAACTAAGATGTTGCTATGTTTGTGACGATAGTTTTCTAGAAATTGGCAGAAAGGACACAGTGATGAGCTACCGGTTGTGCGTAATTTTTAGATGTACTCCTGGATGGAATATTGGATGTTAGTATTAGAAGTACCTGGACTGATAGAGCAGTTGGAAGATTTACTGGAAAGGAGAATTGTGAGGCCAAGTGTGTCGTCTTGGAGAGCCCCAGTATGGTTAGTAACAAAATGGAGGGATGATTGAATGGAATAACAAGCATTATGATGGTATTGGTATTGAGACTATGGAAAGCGAAACTTAGAGTCCTGGAGAGGTTTGGAGTCTTTGGAATTTTAGAGCATTAATGGAAATTTTGAGAAAACCTTAAGTGTGGATGTATTATTTGAGAGTTCTTTTGGGATGGTTGTTGCTACACGTGGGGATTTATGGAATTTGGACTGTTAAGAGAAGAAATTGTGTATGGATTACTAACAGTTGATTAAGGTAACGATTGAGAATAAGTGTCCACTTTCATGAACAGATGACTGGAATGGTTTGGTTGAGTTTGAGTGAAATTGCAATTGTTTAGAATGTTTGATAAGAGTGGTGAATGGTGTGAGTTGAGGCTTTGATCGATTTAATGTGACTGGTTATGTTTGTTATCGTCGGGATAGGCTGTTATTTACTCAGTTAAGTTTGTATGTGAGTAACCAGTTACCCCGTGAAAAGTTCTGCAAAAGCTTTAAGAATTTTTATCTTTTGGAGTTTGGTTGGACATTACAACGTGCAGTGATGTTATTTGGTGTTAGTAATGCGTCTATAATGTTTGTGGAGTAGAGGAATCGTATCTTCCATATTTATTTGGATAAGTTCGTAATGGCTTTGATTGAGGATATTCGGATCTGTTGTAAACTCAGAGGAAGAACAGGTAGAGTGTTTGGGATTTGAATTACAAGTGTCAAAAAGAGACGAAGTTTTATGCTAAGTTATTCGAGTGAGAATTTGGGTTGAAAAGGGTTAGTTTTCTTGGATATGTTACTTCAGATGAGAGTATGGTTATGGATCGATCGGAAGTAGATGCAGTTCTACATTGAGAGGCTTCTAAGACGGTTAAGGAGATTAGAAACTTTTGGGCTCAGTTGGTTGTTACTGCAGGCTATGGAAGACTTTGCTAAGTTCGTACTTCTGTTATCTCAGTTGACTCGCAAAGGGTAAGTCATTTGCTTTGGATGTTCATTGTGAGGGAAGTTTAAGAGAGTTGAAGTAGGATTTGTCTACGGCTTCAGTTTTGATTCTGTGTGATCCTAATGAACCGTTTGTGAGGATATTGGGATGCGTCTTTGATGAGTTTAGTTAGTCTGTTAATGCAAGAGGGTAAAGTCGTGGTTTATGCTTTACAATAATTGAGGATTCATAGAAGGATCGATACTATTTAGGATTTGGAATTGGACGCGATTGTATTGTGTTGGAGAATCTGGAGGTATTATTTTAAGGGTTTTAGGTTCAAGGTGTTTGGATGGAGAAAATGATGGTTTTGGATGAGTAACAACACTGTTGGAATTCTGAGTTTTCCATGGTTCGCCTAGCGAACTTGGGGCGAAGCAGAAGCGAATGATTTTCGCGGGTTCGACTAGCGAGCCATTTAACGAAGGTCAACGAAGGTTCGATGAGTTGTTCGCCTAGCGAATTTTGGGTGTTTTTGGTGCTGGTTGTTGCTGCCTTGGTTCGCCAAGGGATTCACGGAGCGAACGGCAAGGCGAGGGTTCGCCAAGGAGTTCGCCTGGCGAACTTTGTGTCTGTTTTGTTCTGATTGTGGCTTCGCTTGGACGTTCGCCTAGCGAAGGTGGTAGCAGATGCTCGCTAGAAGGTTCCCCTAGCGAACATGGCAGGTTGTCCCGTTTTGTTTCCTTCATAACTTTTGATTTGTAACTTGGAGTAAGGTACGGTCGAATGGTTGGAATTCCTGATTAGTTATGACCTTGACTCAAATTATCCTATTGGTAAAGTGAATGTTGTTCCTGAATAGTTAAGTCGTTAGCCTTGCATATGGTTGTTTTGATGGCTAGAGAATTAAAATTATTTGAGCAGTTCAGAGACTTGTGTCTGGTGTGTGAGATAACACAGTAGAGTGTGAAGTTGGATATATTCAAAGTGAACAGTGATTTTTGGTGAATATGAGAAAGAGTTAGACTTTGGACGTGAAATTGATAGTTTTGATGGTTACGAGTAATCAGAATGTGCAGCGGAAGCGTGAAGTGGCATGATTCGTATATGCGTGGGGGACTGGTAAGAGTTCATAGGTGGAACATTGGGAGCATGTAGGAGTGTTGAGACCATTGTACGTTTCAGGATGGAAGTGATATGTGAAAGGTTTAACTATTATTCATGGGCTACTGTGTAGATGGATGTCTTGGTTATATGGTCGATTGGGGAATCGTAGCATTGTTGTAATAATGTTGTGTCGTGGAACTTGTGTTCTTGTTTGTGTTGTTGCCTCATTTCCATCGTGTTGGTTCGAGTGCGAGTAGCTAATTCCGGTGTGTGTTCGTAGCTTGGGTTTTCCTTGAGTCGTGAGTTGGTCGTCAAGTGCATTTTATGGGCTTTGCATCTTGTCGTTGTAGTTGTCATCTTTGTCGTGTCGTTGTGGTAGTTGCTGTTAGCAAGGTGGTTTGTCAGTTTGTGTTATTCGTGGTGTGCTTTTGTTGGCATGTTAGTTTGTTGGTCGGATGCGAGAGTCGTATCTGGAGTTGTTCGTATCGGTTATATTTTCGAGGACGAAAATGTCTAAGTGGGGGAGAATTGTAACGCCCCGTTTTGTCTTATTTATTTAATCGAGTCGATTTAATTAGTTTCGTTTTTATATTATTTTATTCTTGACTTTTATTTGACAATATATTATTTTTCATCGATGTTTAGGTTTTATCGCGTTTTGAGAGCGTTTGCGAGATATTTGAGTTGAGGGGTAAAATAGTCTTTTTAGGGGTTTAGATATTTTATATAAATAGAAAGTGGAGAGAAAAAGAGAGAAAAGAAAAGGAAAGAAAAAGAAGAGAAAGAAAAGGAGAAGAAAGAAAGAGAAAAGAGGAGAAAGAGGAAAAATCGGGGAAACTCCGTTTCGAGCGCGAATAATCGGGTAAGGGTGAGAAGTTTCAATTATATCTTGCTTGTGTATGTATATGTGTTGTTTGTCGTAATTGTTTTGGTTATTTCGCGACTTTTCTTATCGATTCAAATTAGGAGCAATTGATAGAAATCGATGTTTTCACTGATGAAATTCGATATAAACCGCGTAGAATACTCGTTGATTATGTCTGAACATGTTTTGGTTGTTTTGGTATGAATTAGAAGGGTTTGGGTGGTAAAAATGATGTATTTTGGTCCCATATGACCTATATTGACGCTGCTGGGAATTCTGGGTTTCGCGGGTTCGCCTAGCGAACCCCAACGAAGGAACGGGCAAATGTTCGCCTAGAGGTTCGCCTAGCGAACTTTATGACTGTTTTCCACTGCCTTGGTTCGCTAGGGTTCGCCTAGCGAATACTGGAGCGAACGTAATATTTTTCTATTTTGTTTTCTTCGTAATTTTTAAACCGTAAGTCCGTTTTGGTCGCCGTTCGAAGCGTTGGAAAGCTAATGAAATATTCTTTCTATTAGAAATGGGTTGGAGGTCAGTAGATGATTTATTTAAGTTATGGTTTTGAAAAAGTGTTGGTTTGTCAGATTTTTACCGTCGTATTGGTGTGCGGATGATGTGTTATCATGCTATATGCTCTTGATATGTAACGTATAGCTGGTGTGCTGTTATATGGCGTGAATATATGTGATGAAATATTGTGCATGATTGATACGCATTAGTGACGGATGTATGATATTTGAATGATGTTGTTTTGTCGACTTTTGTCGTTGTCATTGTGTGTAATTGATGTTTATCATGCAATGTGTTGTTAATATGCATATTGTATGACTTGTGTGCTATTGTGAAATGAAAATGCACTTGATACATGTTGTGATGATGAGTTGTTGCCTAAGGGCAGGAAAATGCAATGTGTGGTATTTGATGATATATGCATGGTTGTGGAGGTGTATGTGTGTGCATTTTGAATGTCATGAGTCATTGTATGCCAAGCATCATGATATGCATTCTTGTGACGTCCTGAGTGGCGGATTGGTTCCAGAGGGAATCTGCTATAACATCGTGAGCCTTAAAAATAAGAGGACTGAAAGCGATCTGATTGGATCGTGCGCCTTAAAAATAAGAGGACCGAAAGCGATGGTTATAGACGATTGTGTGCCCATGTGGGGTGTGAGCGATCGGACCGTGAGGCTTATATAAAGAGGACCGAAAGCGATCCATAAACGTCGTGAGCCTTATACAAAGAGGACCGAAAGCGACGGGGAACATCGTATGCCCGACGGGGAGTTACACTAAGTAACGAGCGATGGTTCCAATAGTTCCTGAGTGAACTAGTGTTGAGAAATGTTGGAAGTCGGTACCCGCGTGGCATTTACATAGAGTCGTTGTGTCGGTCTCTGTGCATTTACATAAATCATGGATGCATTATGTGTGGAAAATCATGATTTGCTTGATTATGTGTGGAAAATCATGATTTGATTGATTATGTGTGAGAATTGTGAAGGATGCATTATGTGTGGAAAATCATGATTTGATTGATTATGTGTGGAAATTGTGCATCGATTTGTTATGTGTTGAGATTGTGATAGCATTGGTAATTGATGTGCATATGTGATAAATGCATTGGTTGTGGATAATATGTATTATGCGTAGACATATGCTATGTGATGTGTGATGTGTTTCTAAATGTTATGACTTGGTATGCCTTATGTACAAATATGTGAGTATATTGGATACTTGATATATGCTATATTGTTGGATTAATAGATATATGTTATGTATATGTGGTATGTTATATGTATTAGTATGTGGTGTTTGTGGTGAGAATAACTATGCATGTGAATTGTTATATATTTGCATATTATTATGCAATCTTGATTTTAGTTGTTATTTCTCACCCTTCTGCTGTTTTATAATGCTCTGCGAGGCATTGCATATTAAAGTTGCTGGAGGTCTTTTTGTGAAGATTAGCCCTCCGTTCTGTTGTCGGTCTTGGTGTCTGCTCTGATACGTAGCACGGGAGTCGAGGAACGATTATATATATATATATATATATATATATATATATATATATATATATGTATACATTTGTTGAATGTATTTTGTAGTACTTTTGTGTATATAGTTGATGTTCTAAAATGATTTATTTTGTAAAACAAGTCGGTTATGGATCTTTCCGCTTTATTCCATAATTGACCTTTCCCTTTAGATGGAAAAAGTTTCCCATTAATGATTTTCTCTATTATGTGTTATGTATCAAATAATTGGGCAGGGATTGTGTTTTCTTACTTTAAAATGTGGCATCCTTATTTCTGTCGGAAAAATAAACTTTTAGTTACTCTGATTTATTTATGTATTATTTATTTGCGATGGGAATTGGGGTGTTACATTAGTGGTATCAGAGCAGGTCGGTCCATCCGGCCAAGTTGTTGAGTCAGTTGGTGTGACAGTTGAATACTGTCGATGTTGTTTGTTCCTTAGTACGTGATATGTGTGTGAAACACTGTCAGTGCTTTCTGGTTTTTTTCTAATCCTTTGTCTTCAGGATTGAGAATGAGATAAGTGGGGGAGAAGCTGGAACTTCTCCAAGTTGCTTCGGTTGTGGAGCGTGGGCTCAGTGTGTCGTTGGTTGCAAGAGTGTAAGTGTTGTTTGGACAGTGTTTTCCCGGTTCCGGCGGGAATGCGGAGGTAAGGTTTAGGTGAACTAAGGATTTGTGCCTTAGGTAGTTTTGTGCACAGGATACAAGAAACGCTATTATAGTTTGGTGAAGACGGTTTATGCCCCATCATGATTATCGGCTGTCTATTGACAAATTGAGGAACTGATCACCCTTAATCTCTTGTTAATAGTAGACAAGAATTATGTTGGATGGAATAGACGGGTCTTTCCGGCTTGGATAGTGTGTGCCATGAATTGTTTGGAATTGAGAAAATGATTGCGGATTACTTTGATGAGTTGATGAAGACTCTTATACTGGAAGATGAGACGGATTAGAGGTTTTTGGTATGTTGGTCAAAATGGGAAGTTATTAGGAGAGAACGATTGGGTATTGTTAAAGGTTGTTCTCAGAGAGTAGAGTGTGAACTCAAATAGGACGAAGGTAAGGATTTGATGTTTGGATCTGCTAAGTAAGTAAAAGAACTTTTAGGATGTGAAACTAAGATGTTTCTATGTTTGTGACGATAGTTTTCTAGAAATTAGCAGAAAGGACACAGTGATAAGCTACTGGTTGTGCGTAATTTTTAGATGTACTCCTGGATGGAATATTGGATGTTAGTATTAGAAGTACCCGGACTGATAGAGCAGTTGGAAGATTTACTGGAAAGGAGAATTGTGAGGCCAAGTGTGTCGTCTTGGAGAGCCCCAGTATGGTTAGTAACAAAATGGAGGGATGATTGAATGGAATAACAAGCATTATGATGGTATTGGTATTGAGACTATGGAAAGCGAAACTTAGAGTCTTGGAGAGGTTTGGAGTCTTTGGAATTTTAGAGCATTAATGGAAATTTTGAGAAAACCTTAAGTGAGGATGTATTATTTGAGAGTTCTTTTGGGATGGTTGTTGCTACACGTGGGGATTTATGGAATTTGGACTGTTAAGAGAAGAAATTGTGTATGGATTACTAGCAGTTGATTAAGGTAACGATTGAGAATAAGTGTCCACTTTCATGAACAGATGACTGGAATGGTTTGGTTGAGTTTGAGTGAAATTGCAATCGTTTAGAATGTTTGGTAAGAGTGGTGAATGGTGTGAGTTGAGGCTTTGATCGATTTAATGTGACTGGTTTTGTTTGTTATCGTCGGGATAGGCTGTTATTTACTCGGTTAAGTTTGTATGTGAGTAACCAGTTACCCCGTGAAAAGTTCTGCAAAAGCTTTAAGAATTTTTATCTTTTGGAGTTTGGTTGGACATTACAACGTGCAGTGATGTTATTTGGTGTTAGTAATGCGTTTATAATGTTTGTGGAGTAGAGGAATCATATCTTCCATATTTATTTGGATAAGTTCGTAATGGCTTTGATTGAGGATATTCGGATCTGTTGTAAACTCAGAGGAAGAACAGGTAGAGTGTTTGGGATTTGAATTACAAGTGTCAAAAAGAGACGAAGTTTTATGCTAAGTTATTCGAGTGAGAATTTGGGTTGAAAAGGGTTAGTTTTCTTGGATATGTTACTTCAGATGAGAGTATGGTTATGGATCCATCGGAAGTAGATGCAGTTCTACATTGAGAGGCTCCTAAGACGGTTAAGGAGATTAGAAACTTTTGGGCTCAGTTGGTTGTTACTGCAGGCTATGGAAGACTTTGCTAAGTTCGTACTTCTGTTATCTCAGTTGACTCGCAAAGGGTAAGTCGTTTGCTTTGGATGTTCATTGTGAGGGAAGTTTGAGAGAGTTGAAGTAGGATTTGTCTACGGCTTCAGTTTTGATTCTGTGTGATCCTGATGAACCGTTTGTGAGGATATTGGGATGCGTCTTTGATGAGTTTAGTCAGTGTGTTAATGCGAGAGGGTAAAGTCGTGGCTTATGCTTTACGACAATTGAGGATTCATAGAAGGATCAATACTATTCAGGATTTGGAATTAGACGCGATTGTATTGTGTTGGAGAATCTGGAGGTATTATTTTAAGGGTTTTAGGTTCAAGGTGTTTGGATGAGAAAATGATGGTTTTGGATGAGTAACAGCACTGTTGGAATTCTGAGTTTTCCATGGTTCGCCGAGCGAACCTGGGGCGAAGCAGAAGCGAATGATTTTCGTGGATTCGCCTAGCGAGCCAGTTAGCGAAGGTTAGCGAAGGTTCGCCGAGTTGTTCGCCTAGCGAACTTTGGGTGTTTTTTGTGCTGGTTGTTGCTGCCTTGGTTCGCCAAGGGATTCGCGGAGCGAACGGCAAGGCGAGGGTTCGCCAAGGAGTTCGCCTGGCGAACTTTGTGTCTGTTTTGTTCTGATTATGGCTTCGCTTGGAAGTTCGCCTAGCGAAGGTGGTAGCGGATGCTCGCTAGAAGGTTCGCCTAGCGAACATGGCAGGTTGTCCCGTTTTGTTTCCTTCATAACTTTTGATTTGTAACTTGGAGTAAGGTACGGTCGAATGGTTGGAATTCCTGATTAGTTATGACCTTGACTCGAATTATCCTATTGGTAAAGTGAATGTTGTTCCTGAAGAGTTAAGTCGTTAGCCTTGCATATGGTTGTTAATATGGTCGGAGAATTAAAATTATTTGAGCAGTTCAGAGACTTGTGTCTGGTGTGTGAGATAACACAATAGAGTGTGAAGTTGGATATATTCAAAGTGAACAGTGATTTTTGGTGAATATGAGAAAGAGTTAGACTTTGGACGTGAAATTGATAGTTTTGATGGTTACGAGTAATCAGAATGTGCAGCGGAAGCGTGAAGTGGCATGATTCGTATATGCGTGGGGGACTAGTAAGAGTTCATAGGTGGAACATTGGGAGCATGTAGGAGTGTTGAGACCATTGGACGTTTCAGGATGGAAGTGATATGTGAAAGGTGTAACTATTATTCATGGGCTACTGTGTAGATGGATGTCTTGGTTATATGGTCGATTGGGGAATCGTAGCATTGTTGTAATAATGTTGTGTCGTGGAACTTGTGTTCTTGTTTGTGTTATTGCCTCATTTCCATCGTGTTGGTTCGAGTGCGAGTAGCTAATTCCGGTGTGTGTTCGTAGCTTGGGTTTTCCTTGAGTCGTGAGTTGGTCGTCAAGTGCATTGTATGGGCTCTGCATCTTGTCGTTGTAGTTGTCATCTTTGTCGTGTCGTTGTTGTAGTTGCTGTTAGCAAGGCGGTTTGTCAGTTTGTGTTATTCGTGGTGTGCTTTTGTTGGCATGTTAGTTTGTTGGTCGGATGCGAGAATCGTATCCGGAGTTGTTCGTATCGGTTATATTTTCGAGGACGAAAATGTCTAAGTGGGGGAGAATTGTAACGCCCTGTTTTGTCTTATTTATTTAATCGAGTCGATTTAATTAGTTTCGTTTTTATATTATTTTATTCTTGACTTTTATTTGACAATATATTATTTTTCATCGATGTTTAGGTTTTATCGCGTTTTGAGAGCGTTTGCGAGATATTTGAGTTGAGGGGTAAAATAGTCTTTTTAGGGGTTTAGATATTTTATATAAATAGAAAGTGGAGAGAAAAAGAGAGAAAAGAAAAGGAAAGAAAAAGAAGAGAAAGAAAAGGAGAAGAAAGAAAGAGAAAAGAGGAGAAAGAGGAAAAATCGGGAAAACTCCGTTTCGAGCGCGAATAATCGGGTAAGGGTGAGAAGTTTCAATTATATCTTGCTTGTGTATGTATATGTGTTGTTTGTCGTAATTGTTTTGGTTATTTCGCGACTTTTCTTATCGATTCAAATTAGGAGCAATTGATAGAAATCGATGTTTTCACTGATGAAATTCGATATAAACCGCGTAGAATACTCGTTGATTATGTCTGAACATGTTTTGGTTGTTTTGGTATGAATTAGAAGGGTTTGGGTGGTAAAAATGATGTATTTTGGTCCCATATGACCTATATTGACGCTGCTGGGAATTCTGGGTTTCGCGGGTTCGCCTAGCGAACCCCAACGAAGGAACGGGCAAATGTTCGCCTAGAGGATCGCCTAGCGAACTTTATGACTGTTTTCCACTGCCTTGGTTCGCTAGGGTTCGCCTAGCGAATACTGGAGCGAACGTAATATTTTTCTATTTTGTTTTCTTCGTAATTTTTAAACCGTAAGTCCGTTTTGGTCGCCGTTCGAAGCGTTGGAAAGCTAATGAAATATTATTTCTATTAGAAATGGGTTGTAGGTCAGTAGATGATTTATTTAAGTTGTGGTTTTGAAAAAGTGTTGGTTTGTCAGATTTTTACCGTCGTATTGGTGTGCGAATGATGTGTTATCATGCTATATGCTCTTGATATGTAACGTATAGCTGGTGTGCTGTTATATGGCGTGAATATATGTGATGAAATATTGTGCATGATTGATACGCATTAGTGACGGATGTATGATATTTGAATGATGTTGTTTTGTCGACTTTTGTCGTTGTCATTGTGTGTAATTGATGTTTATCATGCAATGTGTTGTTAATATGCATATTGTATGACTTGTGTGCTATTGTGAAATGAAAATGCACTTGATACATGTTGTGATGATGAGTTGTTGCCTAAGGGCAGGAAAATGCAATGTGCGGTATTTGATGATATATGCATGGTTGTGGAGGTGTATGTGTGTGCATTTTGAATGTCATGAGTCATTGTATGCCAAGCATCATGATATGCATTCTTGTGACGTCCTGAGTGGCGGATTGGTTCCAGAGGGAATCTGCTATAACATCGTGAGCCTTAAAAATAAGAGGACTGAAAGCGATCTGATTGGATCGTGCGCCTTAAAAATAAGAGGACCGAAAGCGATGGTTATAGACGATCGTGTGCCCATGTGGGGTGTGACCGATCGGATCGTGAGGCTTATATAAAGAGGACCGAAAGCGATCCATAAACGTCGTGAGCCTTATACAAAGAGGACCGAAAGCGACGGGGAACATCGTATGCCCGACGGGGAGTTACACTAAGTAACGAGCGATGGTTCCAATAGTTCCTGAGTGAACTGGTGTTGAGAAATGTTGGAAGTCGGTACCCGCGTGGCATTTGCATAGAGTCGTTGTGTCGGTCTCTGTGCATTTGCATAAATCATGGATGCATTATGTGTGGAAAATCATGATTTGCTTGATTATGTGTGGAAAATCATGATTTGATTGATTATGTGTGAGAATTGTGAAGGATGCATTATGTGTGGAAAATCATGATTTGATTGATTATGTGTGGAAATTGTGCATCGATTTGTTATGTGTTGAGATTGTGATAGCATTGGTAATTGATGTGCATATGTGATAAATGCATTGGTTGTGGATAATATGTATTATGCGTAGACATATGCTATGTGATGTGTGATGTGTTTCTAAATGTTATGACTTGGTATGCCTTATGTGCAAATATGTGAGTATATTGGATACTTGATATATGCTATATTGTTGGATTAATAGATATATGTTATGTATATGTGGTATGTTATATGTATTAGTATGTGGTGTTTGTGGTGAGAATAACTATGCATGTGAATTATTATGTATTTGCATATTATTATGCAATCTTGATTTTAGTTGTTATTTCTCCCCCTTCTGCTGTTTTATAATGCTCTATGAGGCATTGCAGATTAGAGTTGCTGGAGGTCTTTTTGTGAAGATTAGCCCTTCGTTCTGTTGTCGGTCTTGGTGTCTGCTCTGATACGTAGCACGGGAGTCGGGGAACGATTATATATATATATATACATTTGTTGAATGTATTTTGTAGTACTTTTGTGGATATAGTTGATGTTCTAAAATGATTTACTTTGTAAAACAAGTCGGTTATGGATCTTTCCGCTTTATTCCATAATTGACCTTTCCCTTTAGATGGAAAAAGTTTCTCGTTAATGATTCTCTCTATTATGTGTTATGTATTAAATAATTGAGCAGGGATTGTGTTTTCTTACTTTAAAATGTGGCATCCTTGTTTCTGTCGGAAAAATAAACTTTTAGTTACTTTGATTTATTTATGTATTATTTATTCGCGATGGGAATTGGGGTGTTACACGAGCACTTCAAAGACTTGTGCTAAGATCTTGCAAGCTGGCCTCTTTTGGCCTACTCTCTGGAAAGACGTCCATATCGCGGTTATAAATTGCGACTGGTGTCAACGCACTGGCAACGTCTCTAGACGCGATGAAATGCCTCAAAAGGGCATTCTAGAAGTAGAAGTCTTTGACGTGTGGGGAATAGATTTCATGGTACCTTTTCCGTCCTC
Source organism: Lathyrus tuberosus (assembly GCA_022829125.1). NCBI lineage: Eukaryota > Viridiplantae > Streptophyta > Magnoliopsida > Fabales > Fabaceae > Lathyrus > Lathyrus tuberosus. The sequence goes on along the minus strand of JALAZF010000746.1, from coordinate 2,085,519 downwards.
TTTTGGTAACAAGTACATAATCGTCGCTGTCGATTACGTCTCTAAATGGATCGAAGCTATAGCAGCTCCTACCAACGATGCACGAGTAGTGAACAAACTCTTTAAGAATATAATTTTTCCTAGATTCGGTGTTCCGAGACTGGTAATCAGTGATGGAGGTTCCCACTTTATTTCGAAAATCTTTGAGAAACTTCTATCAAAATATGGAGTCAAACACCGTGTAGCAACACCTTACCACCCCCAAACGAGTGGGCAAGTAGAGGTATCAAACCGAGAAATTAAACAAATTCTAGAAAAGACCGTTTCCACCTCTAGGAAAGATTGGTCTTCTAAACTGCACAAAGCTTTATGGGCATATAAAACAGCTTACAAAACCCCCATAGGAACTACGCCATTCAAACTAGTCTATGGAAAATCTTGTCACCTGCTGGTAGAAATAGAACATAAACCCTATTGGGCTATCAAAACTATTAATCTAAATTATACCGCTGCGGGCGAAAAGATAATTTTGGACTTACATGAACTAGACGAACTTAGATTAAATGCCTATGAGAATGCTAGGATATACAAATAAAGAACAAAAATATGGCATGACAGACGCATAGCAAGGAAAGAATTTGAAATAAGAGATATTGTGCTTTTATTTAATTCTAGACTCAAATTTTTCCCAGGTAAGCTTCGTTCTAGGTGGTCTGGTCCCTTTGAGGTTACCAAAGTCTTGTTAAGTGGCACAGTTGAAATAAAAGGTAGATCTAGTGAACTGTTCATCGTAAACGGACAACGTTTAAAACACTATCACTGCGTAGACAATAGGGATTATTCAACTGCTCTTAAACTGGCAGAAATGCCTACATTCCCCGTAAGCTAATGATTCTTATAAACTGTCGAGCTCCCGACGTTAAATGAAGCGCTAAGTGGGAGGCAACCCATGAAATTTGTTTTTGTTTAGTACTTTGTTTCTCTTTATCTTTATCTTTATCTTTTATTTTTCTTTCACTTCGTTATTTTTCTTATTTTTTCTTATTATTTTTGTCAAAATTTACTTCACTACCAGATGCGGTATTTTTCAATTATTTTTAAAAAAAATCAGTACTGATTGTCTCAATTTATGCCTCCAGGATTCTCATCTTTTTCTACCTTCTTCCTTCTCCATTTGTTTTACTTTTCCGATTAACTGATAAGATGGATAATGAAGACACCATGGTTGTGCTATTCAGGGACGCTGTCCAATGGCACCGCTATGAGGCTCTCTCTCTTAGACCTATAGCCTTAACAAAATTCCCCCATGGACCTACCTTGATTGCCTTAGGCATAGGAGATAGCATAGACTTTATGTTTAACCAGATAGGCTGGGAGGGTTTTGCTAGGAAAAAGCAACCGACCTACCACAGACTGACCCTAGAATTTTTAAGCTCACTGTCCTACGACCCTAACCATGGCATGAGATTTAATAGGGGTAAGATAACCTTTAGGCTATTTGGGTACACGTGCCATTTCAACATCAGAGAGATCACAGAACTATTGGATTTCCCCAATGGACCCGACGTTTTCTCCATGGCACAAGAAGATTTATTAATGGAAGATGAACTAAACTTTTTCTGGAGTAGTATTTTAGGACGACCATATCATGACCCGCATCCTATGGTGTCCACTGAAATTCACAACCCGACCATAAGATACTTTCATATGATTTTAGCCTTCACCCTTTTTGAAAAAGCTGAGAATGACACCCTAGTATCTAGAGATGAGTTATTTATTATGTTTTGTGTGTTTCAGTCCCGACCTATTAATGTGGCTACCTTTATGCTTGATAATCTCCGTAGGATTGCTCAAGCTGATCATGGTCCCATTTTGATAGGTGGCCTTGTAACAAAAATTGCTGAAGCCATGGGATTTAGGACACGTCTTTCCCGAGTGAACCCTCTAGGCGGATATAGGCTAATGAATATCACCTTCTGTTTTAACCGAGGACTTATTAGAAATCTTGGACCACCTCCGTTTCAACTCCTGATCAATAACGAAGTTGTTTCACATTTTACACTGCCTGATCACGAGCGAACTAGTGTGCATAACCGCCATAACTGGCTTTATGATTTAGATGGGCCACAGTCTGAAAAAGAACTTGATAGTCATGTGTCTGATATTGAGATTGACCTTGAAACTCCTCCTCACTGTCATGATTTTCCTGAGCATCCTATGAATGATACTAATATTGTCCCTCATGCAAACATCCATACTACACTAGAAGCTTTCCGTACTGAACTTCATGCCATGAGAGACCAACTTCAACTTATCCGTCTTGACGTTATCGGTCTAATGGATACCACCGTTGAGCAACTGGACCACCTGAACCAAGCGGTGGAATCATTGAGACACGAACGCAACTGATTTTTACTGTTTTTGACTTATTTATTGCATTTCCATTTTCCCTTTAAGTATTAATTTTTCACTGTTGGATTTAAATTAAACTCACTGATGCGTTTCCATCTGTTACTGTCACTTTTGGATACTGAACAATTTTGCTTCAGTTAATGCATTTTCATTTCATTGGTATTTAATTTTATACTCTGTTAATAGCTATGTTTGCAGCTTTAAATAAATTCCCCTTGCAATTATTTTCATACTACTGTGGTTCAAATATATTATTATTACTGCGTGAAAATGTTATGTGTGGTTCAAATATATTTTACTGCATGGAATGTTATGTGTCGTTTCCTAATATTTATGCAATACTGGAGGTATAGCTGAATTTCTTAAAATTTATTGAAAATGGGCCGTTACGACCGTGACAACCCTGTGACGTCCGTCACAGGCATCACAAGGGTGACGATCGTAATAACATCTGTGACGACCGTCACACAGTTAAACCCTGTTATATTCATATCAGAACCCTCGTATCCTTTCTTCTTCCATTTTCCTGCAACCGTCCCACTCACCATTGATTGCCATTGCCACCATAACTCCACACCGTTCAATATCACCATTCATTCACCACTAATTCACCCACTCACCACATTTGTCTCTATTAAAACTCAGTCAATTCACCCCAAACTCACAATTCCACCTTTGTTCCGTGACCAACCCACATTCTAAAACCAAAAACTCTTGCATGCACAATGGCCCAACAACCAGACCTTTCACAGATAATTTTTCGTGATAGCCAAGCGGGTGAGTATCAAAGGGAGAAGTATCTCAAATTCCACAAACGATCAATTCAACCCACGCGCTATCTTGACATTACCTGTCTAGAAGAGCTTGGCTTGTTGGAAGGAGTTCGTTGGATGCTTCATAATTCGGGGCTAACTCATATTTGCACACAAAACCTTCCGTCGTACGAAGCTCTGACATTGGAATTCCTCAGTTCCTTTTCCTACAACACCCCTTCAGACGACGCGCAGTTTCTCACCGGGTCCGCCTCTTTTAGGATGTTCAACACCGAGTACTCTCTTTCTCAAGATGAGCTTGCCACCATGCTAAAATTTCCACAAGGTGACAATGTGCAGTACCGTGTGCCACGCGATCCTAACTGGCCGAACATGGCATTTGAAATTTGGAGAACTTTAACAGGCGAAATAATTGATAGCTGGGAAGGACTTAATGCTACACATATCCATAACCCAGCTATACGATACTATCAGCACATTTTGGGGCATACCATCCTCGGAAGAGTCAATAATCATAAGGTAAATTCAAAGGAGCTCTTCTTTATGCATTGTGTATTTACACCCGTACCGGTCAACGCCATTTCATTCCTGCTATCACATATTAGCTCCAGTTGTGCGAGAGGTACCACTGCTTTCTGTTTTGGTGGATTAGTCACCTCTATTGCGCTGGCTTTGAATTTGGAAAGCAAGCTCACTGATTTACCTTCTTTACCGGTGGTATATCTAGATTTGGAACATTGTCGCAGTTCACACCTGATCAGACTTAGACGCGACAATAAATACAATCCTGTGGTACGAAACAGGGTAGTGAAGAGTATTGTCTTGCCCTGTGCTGCTCGAATTGATCCAAAAAACATGTCGAACTGGTTATTTGATTTGGATGCACCTGAGCCTGATGCGGCTACACCAGAAGGTCAGGCAAGAGATGATTATGATGAAATGGAGAATGACCTCCCTGAAAATGACCCCCAGCCACCTGAAACGCAACCAGCTAGCTCATCCTCCTGACGCCGTCGACGAAGCGACCGCGCCCCTGCCACTACTAATGACATCCTCGCGGCCATCATGCAGAGAAATGAGTTAGATGCCCAGCGAGACCAGAGACACGAGACTCAGCACGCTGAAATGATGGGTCTCATGCGGCAAATCCAACAAGACCAACGCGAACATGGAGAGAGGATGGATCGTCGGATGTCAAGCGTCATAGATGAGATGGGCGCTTTGACTATGAGGGTGGATAGCTTGTACAACTACGTCTATCATGTGGGTATGCCACATCCCCATGCACAAGGTGGACAGGGACGAGCTCATGGCAGATCACAAGGACCCTAGTAGTTTTTTTTTTCTTTTGCTGTTTTGATGTTCCTTTCTTTTTACACTATTTCTAAACATTGAGGACGATGTTAGACTCAGTGTGGGAGAGGAAACATTCGTTTTAGTTTATTTGCCAGTCTATGTTGTTATTTCCTTTGTTGTTATTTCCTTTCTATTGACTTTAATGTACTTCATGGCTAGTATATGAATATGTTTTTCGTACTATTCAATTTCCCCACTTTATTTTGCCTTAACATAAAAAAATTTATTGATTCGATGCATAACTCGAGACGCCTTTAGAGTATATAGGTTGTCTTACGAGTAGGCTATGTTGGAGACTTGAGAAAGTATGAACAAAATTGATACAGTCTTGACACCTTAGACCTCTCATATTTGCGTCATCAGTTTGAGTACCTATTATACCGTTACCTTAAGCTGAAAATTCTAATTAGCCCCTAGTAATTTATATTAGCAGTCAGCACCGCCTAAGCACAAGCTATGTGGAGAGCCGACGAAGATAAGTGATTGATACCTCAAGTTGCTAAAAATTGAAAAATTTCACGCCTTTGACCGTGGAAATAGAAATGCACCAAATCTAAAGAATGCAAGTAATGCAAAAAGGCAATAGAAATCTGTTGTTAGTTGGTTCAGAGGTATCTGGTACTGAACTCGGTAGGGCGGACTACGGTTCGATCCCCCACAACTTGCAAGCAGAATATGTACAAAAAGGGGTACTGCACTTGTGTACCAGACCCCTCATTTAAAGGATCAAAATCACTAATAGGCTACTCTACTATGTGCGTGCAAAGGCAAAGGGCTTAATGTGATTGCGTCAGAATGAAAACAGGCGAAATAGAAGCATTAGGTGAAGCTATGATAGAATAATTTGGACCGGTATGTAAAAGGGAGGTTTATGACCATGTTCAAAGTTTTGTGTCATTAATGTATCTCTGGTGTTTGTTTGAGTATCTATCGTTTCAAACAAAAGGCCGCACAACTATGTACGATTCGGAGGAGTGTCAGGTATGTGCACTGTGTCGTATCCTAAATTTTGACCCGTTTTATATGATTTTTAGTGCCACTTTATTTCGAATAAGTAAAACGGCACAATTGGTAGAAAGAGGGGTATAAGGGCTATAAGTGTGAGAGGTTGTGAGTTCAAATCCCACCTTCCTCACTTTTATTGTTTTATTTGTTTTTTCTTTATTACTAACTTTTTCTATTTTACTTTTAATAAATAAAATCATAAAAATATCATTTTTTAATATTTAATTTTTAATTTTCGTATTTTTATTTAATGCATTTTAAAAAAAAAAATGATTTTTTCATTAAAATCATTATTTTATGAAAAAATCTCAAAAAATCATAAAAAAAAAAATCAAATCTTTTTTCATTATCATTAATAAACTCTTTTTTCTCTCATTATTATTATTTAAATTAATTCTTTATTTATTTAAATTCACCAAGCCATGAATCCATCCAGATTCATTGGCTTGGGCTCTAAGAAATAAATAAAATCAGGTCAAATTAAATCTTTCCTAAACTGATAAATCACATTCAATTTTCTTGACCTAATTTTATCTATAAATAGAGCTTAATTTCCACATTATTTCTCACCCACAATTCACAAAGAAATCAGTTTAAAAAGTTGTTGTTCTTCACATCGAAGAACAACAACACTAAAAGGGAAGAGGGGTCGGAATATAAAGGAAATTACGTGGAATGTAAAGGAAATTACCAAGGAAAAAAGGGATACGCAAGGAACGATAAAGAGGAACGAAAATGAAAGAAGGGAGGAAAGCAGCAGCTTAAGTGGGTCACTGCAATTCAGGTTGGTAAACCCGAATCTCGAGTTGCTTTATGTACATATTTTATGGTTTGTCCTTGTGTTATTTTGGAATTTTATGCATACATAGTTAATTAAAATTTGTATAGGTTTCGTTCTTGATATAATTCATCAATGGATATTAAAGAAAATCATAGTAATAGTTTAACAAATATCTTAAATAAAAAGTAATTTGTATCAAAAAGAGGGAGTCAACCGTTGAGTCCCTCCACCGTGTTTTTTTTTCTTTTTTATCAGACTTGGGTCTTTAGTAATTGGGCCCTGTGCCCTAATTACTATCAGCACCCCCCACTAGCCCAGTTGCTTTTTCTTTAACAGAAAACGCAACCCCTGGTTTTTAATTTAATGAAATTATTAACATGATTTAATTAGTAATTGAGTTTAAGTATTTTAATTAGGATTTATAAGAAAGAGGGCTTTAGGTTTTTTTTTAATGATTAAATTAATAACTTAATTTAATTACTTAATTAGGTTAGATTTTTATCTAGGATTTTTAAGGGATAGGGTGTTAGGTTTTTTTAATTAATTAAATTAATGACAATTTAATTATTTAATTAGGATAATTTTTAGTTAGGGTTTAGGGTTTTTTAACTAATTAAATTAATAACTTAATTTAACTATGTAATTGGGTTAATTTTTTTATTTGGGATTTTTCTCAATAATTAAATTAATAACTTAATTTAATTATCTAATTAGGATAAATATTTATATACTTTTAAATTTTTTATTATTTTCATGATAAATATTTTTATATATCTAAAATAATTTATTTGAGGAAATGGGGATTTAATTTTACTTAGGAGTTTTATTAGGGTTTTAGGGATGATTTTGGGTTTGGTTTTTAATGGGTATATTTAAAAATGTTTGGATTTATACTTTTAAAAAAAATAGGATTTAAAATTCTTTTATTTTGGGATTATGTCAAAAATCTTTTAAATTGGAATATTTTGGGGATTTATCTTGCTATGTTGCTAAATAAATAGCATTTTGGGTCTTATTAAAGTACTTGGGGATTTGAGGATCTTGTTATTTTAAATAAGGGATATAAGAGGGATTTTAAGGATTTAAAGCTTAGGGATAAAACTCTTTGTCCGAGAGCCTAAATAAAGGATGGGATTTAGGGATAACACTCTTAGGTTCCAAGAGTATAAATATAGGCCAAGGGATAAGGGATTTTGGGATAAAACTCTCCATCCGAGAGTATAAATAATGGATAAGGGATAGAACTCTCCATCCGAGAGGATAAATAATGGATAAGGGATAGAACTCTCCATCCGAGAGTATAAATAATGGATAATGGATAAGGGATAGAACTCTCCATCCGAAAGTATAAATAATGGATAAGGGATAGAACTCTCCATCCGAGAGTATAAACAAGGGATAAGGGATTTGAGGGATAGAACTCCTTATCTAGGAGTATAAATAAAAGATTAAGGGGTAGAACTCCTTGTCTAGGAGTATAAATAAAAGATTAAGGGATAGAACTCCTTGTCTAGGAGTATAAATAAAAGATTAAGGGATAGAACTCCTTGTCTAGGAGTATAAATAAAATATTAAGGGATATGACTCCTTATCTAGGAGTATAAACAATAGATCTGGGGGTAAAACTCTTTATCCAAGAGTATAAACATTGGATTAGGATTGGGATTAGGATTAGGGACAGGATTGGGATTAGGATTAGGGATAGGATTAGGAATAGGATTAGGGGTAGGAATAGGGGAGGTGAACTACGGTTACTCTGATCCTTCAAAATTGAAGGTACGTAGGCATAGGGTTGTAAACCCTAGCGAGTATAACTAATAAAAAACTTGGGATTTTTTTGTAAATAAATAATTAGACAAACAAACAAGCACACCCTAAAATATAAGAAGGATCCCATTGAGTACAATGGAGGTGAGGGGTGCCTAACACCTTCCCCTCACTTAACTGACTCCCAACCTTAGGAATCTCTACCTTTAGGATTAGGATTTTTTAGGTTTATCATTTATTTCCCTTAAAAAAATATGATGGCGACTCGAATTTGTAGCCGGCCGCGACACATTGGATCAATGCTTTTGAAATGATTATTTGCTTGAGGACAAGCAAAAGGTTCAAGTATAGGGGAGTTTGATAATACGATATTACATAGCATATTTTGCCCCGAATTACATTGATTTATTTCGTTATTTTTGTTTGTTAACATTGTATTTGCGAGTATTAAGTTCATTTTCAGGTATTCTCTTTATGTCAACCAGCAAGAAGAAAGAAGAAGAAAACAGAAGAAAATAGAAGAAAAACCAGGTGTTTTGACAGCAGAATGAGGATTCTGCATTAAGGGCCATGACGACCGTCCCACAAGCCATGGCGACTGTCACAAGCTTTAAGCTGTGACCCTCGTCACAAGGACATGACAACTGGCACAAGCCAATTTCTCAAAATTTAATTTTAAATGACATGGCTTCTCAACGGTTGCGATCTAACACAAGCCACGATCAACCAACCTCAGAGACTTTCGGTCGTGTGCACCTGCCTGAGAATTTCTCTCCATGATTTACGCCAACTCTCAAGCTCTATAAATAGAGCAGTTTACTTCACAAAAAGGGTCCGAAGATTTTTACAAGATTTTTCCTGAGTTCAGAGCTTTTTATTCTTTGCATTGCCTTTCCCATTTTTCTTACCTTCCAAAGCAATAGTTTCCTACACCGGGGAACTATTGCACTTTAACTAGTTAGTTAGTTTAGCAATTGTTCCATTTTAAGTTTAATCGTACGAGCAAAGCGAATCCTGCCGGCTTGTGGAGGATCGCGTACTTAAGATTCGTTGTTTCCAGGTTTTTACTCAATTAATATAATTGCCATTTACGTTTAAATATTATGTCTGCATTAATGTTTTATTGTTTAAGTTTGTGTATGTCTGTTAAAATGTCCGGCTAAATTATTTATATCAGTATGTAATTAAGTCGATCGAAAAGGGGTCCGATCAATCGTAGGAAAACTTGACACTTTAATTTTCTGGTTCCAATTTCTTAATTTAACTTACTTTTGTTACGAGAGTAAGAAAGTAACGAAGGTTACGATCAATAAAACGAGAGTTTGAGATTTTAACCGGATAGCTGAAACTGGACATTGGTTTTAAATACAGCGAGAGCGCTTTAAAACCAATTAGGACTTATTAATTTTCAAAAAGTATTTTTAAACTCAAATGGGCTAGCGAGAGCAGACATTCTGATTTAGGAGTATAGTCAGAGTCAATAACACGAGAGAGTGAGGTAAAGACTTTTAAATTGGTATTTTTCTACTGAAAACTATTTTGACTGATTGGCCGACGACCTATTGGATTCCCGATGATTGACGAATTACGTACCGATATTCCGTTATACTTTAATCAAATCTAAATTCTAGTTTAATTTTAGTTTCCTGTTTGCAACTTAACTTCTAGAAATCATCCTCCTTAGCTAAACATAGTAACAACCCGATAGCACTAGTTTGATTATCGGTCCCTGTGGGTTCGATATCTTTTAAAACTACGCGATAGACTGTGCGCTTGCAGTTAGTAATCCCGATAGACTCACAAAGTCGCGATCAATTGTTCACACGATCAGGGCATACTTTTCTTGTATGACCTTCCTTCTTACAATGATAACACTTAATATTAGGAGCATTACCACCATAAGAATTTTGTAGAACTTTACAATTCTTCTCAAACCTGCCATTTTTCTTCAAGAATTTCCCCTTAAAGAACAAACCGTCACCAAGAGAAGATGTCTTATGCTCCTTTCGTTCACTCAAATCCTTAGAGTATAAGGCAGGTTGAACATCTTCAAAGGTCAACGACTCTCTTCCATACAAGAGAGTTTCTTTGAAGTGAGCATAAGACTTAGGTAAATAGCACAACAACAGCAACGCTTGATCTTCATCGTCAGTCTTGACCTAGATATTTTCATGATCAAGAATTAACTTGTTGAACATATCCAGCTGTTCAGCCAAGGCTTTGTCTCCACTCATCTTGAACGAATACAAAGCTTGCTTCAAGTAGAGAAGGTTAACCAACGATTTTGTCATATACAAACCTTTAAGTTTCGTCCATACACCAGCTGCAGTTTTCTCCTTTGAAACCTGTTGGAGAACCTTATCACCAAGGCTTGACACAATGGTATTGTGGGCTTTTTCGACCATCGTTGTCTTCTCTTTCTCCAATAGGGCAGTGTCCATCTTCTCTGATCCTTTCAACACTTCTAACAAACCCAGTTGAACAGGAAGAACTTGCATCTTCAAGCGCCACAAACCGAAATCATTCACACCGGTGAATTTCTCAATCTCATACTTTGTTGATGACATCTTCTTCTCAAAGCTCACCGCACCAGTTTATTGTGAAACGATGTCGTCAAGAACAAACCAAAATATGAGAAAAAGATTGAGTTTCTTGAACAAACACAAGAAACCCTATTAGGTTTTACCAAAAGGAGAGAAAAAGGAAGAAAAAGAATAGTAATTGGTTAAGTCTATTTTTCTATTCACTTTCTCAATAAAGGTTCAAAGATTATAAGTGAATACCAAAAATTAAACTCCCTTAACAACCTGAGAGAACTATTTTATTTATATACTACTAAGCTAAGTTAGGATACAAGATAACTTAACAATTGGGCTTTCAAGTAAGGCCCAATTCGACATACTAACTTAAATTACAAGTTAACATATTTCGATAGAATGCTCGAACAGACTTCGACTACAGCATACACAACTTCTGTCGAATAATGAAGCTACCCTTGTCAACACTAGACTTTGATCCAAATACCACAATAAGAGTATGATTTATGAAGTTCCAATCCAGCTTATCATAAGCCTTTTCCATATCTAATTTAATGCCAACCATTCCCTTTTTTCTCTTAGAGGCCGTGTTTAAATGGTGAAAAACTTCAAAAGCCACCATAGTGTTATCCGTTATGAGTCTTGATCTTACCGGGATCAGAAGAATCTTCAGTGGCCAACAACACGTCATGGAGCATCTATGCTCAGCAAAAGTGGATGGAAAAAGGGGGTACCTGCAGACCCTCTGACGCCCAAGTAACTTCAGGCAAAGTGAGAGGAAGTAAATAAAGAGTAAAGATTGAATTCCCCATACCTGACCCTCCTGCAGAGAAGGGTATTTATAGAGAGCCCTCAGCACTGGGTCAACGGTCCCTGTTATGGGCTAAATTTCTAGGTCCATAACGGGTGACTGGCAGAACTCCCACGTGAAAGAGGGAGATGAGCAGCACGTGCTCATCATCTTGGGTCAACTGCCCTGTGTCCTTTGGATGGTGGGTGGACTTGCTAGTTGAAGGGCAAAACGGCTCCGCGAAGTACGCAGGTGCAATTGGTGACGTGTTCTCAGGTGAGAAGCACGTGTTTTCCACTGGCCCCAACGGATTGGGCTAATGTTTTGGGGTCGTCCCTTACACTGAGGCGCATCTGGGCCTTGCCCAACAGTGGGCCAGCATTTGGTTCATCCTCGACACAACATTGGATTGGGCTCGTAAGTTTTCTTCAAGTTTCCCCTGAGGACGTGCTCGTGATGAAATCTGGAAGTTGTTGCTTGTGCTCGACGACGTAAACTCGCTTCAAGTTGTTACTCTGAGGCTATGCTTGGGTATGTGTTTGCTTTTGCTTTTGTTATGTGTATGGGAATCTTGCTCGATAGTGTTGGTGCTCGACAGTGTAGAGAACTCGTCGAGTGGTCGGAGTTAGCTTCCATTTGATAGCGGAGTTAAGATCTGGGTCGGGGTATCAACTTCGCGGCATGAACCTTCCATCGCGAGCTGGGTGTTCTGCCTTGCTGGTAAGACGACGGCGGAGCTCGGGTGAGTTTTCCCCGTCGGGCAAAGGATCTGCTTGTCAAAAGAGTGGAAACTTGCCTTAGTTTGAGTTTCTTGTTGTTTAAGCTTGGACGTTGTGCTTGTACCCGAGCACGCCTCTGTGGTCGGGACGTACCCCATCGTTGTCAATTGAGGTGTGCCGACTGCTTGGCCTAACTAGTATTATTTCAGTTTTCGGTGTTCCATGGTCGAGCAATTCTTCCCCATGTAGGTTTTCAAGGTAATAAGCCCTATTCTCCCTTTTTTTCTCCTCCACGACGAGGAGCCAGGTCGTCATGTGTTAAAACCCTGGCCTTCTCCTGGTGCCTCGAGTCGTGAGCATCATTAGCAGCTTCTTTCTCCTCATATTGGATGTAGGCCTAGGCCTTGAGGATGAGGGCGTCTAGTGATGTGGGCATCTTGATGCCAACCGCTTTGGCAAAGTCACTGTGGGGGCGCAGTCCTCGCTCGAGCAGGTATTTCTTCATGTCATCGGTCGTGGAGACCTGGACAGCTTTGCGGTTGAACCTCTCGATGTAGGCTCGGAGAAATTCGTCATCCCCCTATATGATCGCCTCAAGTGTTACCTCCGACTTTGGATGGCGACAGGAAGCAGTGAAGTGTCTCGAGAACTGCCTTCCTAGGTCCTTTCAGGAAGTGATGGATTCTTCGGAAAGGCTTTTGTACCATGTCATGGCACCCTTACTCAAGGTCGTGGGGAACAACCTGCACTTGATGGCGCCTTTGACATTGCGATAGTCGAGGAGCGCATCAATGTTCTCGATGTACTCGTCGAGATCTGTCATTCCGTCATATGTCCCCAGATTTGGGGGTTTTTCCAGCCCCTTGGGAAGGGGAGCGTCCATGATCGCTCGAGATAGCGGACCGCGGGGTCATCGTTGTTAGAACAAGATTTGGTTCTTCAAGATATCTCTTTGTTTTGATAATAACAAAGTTGTATTTGTGTGAGAACAATTTTGGTACTCTAACGTTTGCTTTCTTAAGTATTGACAAACAGTTTCTGACTCTGATAAAGATAGCTCATACTCTGATAAAGATCATGTGAAACGTCACTCTCAAATTATCAAAAGTCGCTTCTGCGTCGAAGAAGCAAGATTGCTTCTGATCTACTGTGCTTCAAAAAGACTCTAAGAAGACAATATGTTGTTGTTGCAATGTTCTCTTGGATTCTGGCTCTGAATATAACTCTGATACTTATCTTCTAAAGACTAAGTACTAATGACTCTAAAGACAAGGTTCTGATGAACAATGTTCTGAAGACTCTAAAGACTTAAGTTTCTAAAGACCAAGTTCTAAAGACTCTGAAGACAAGGTTTTGCTGAACAAGTTCTGAAGACTCTGAAGAAGGAGTGCTGAAGAATCTGAAGACAAGGTTCTGTTGAACAAGTTCTGAAGACTCTGAAGACTCAAGACTCTGAAGACCTAGTGATTCATTCTTCTGATCATACTTCAATCATATCAATTCTGAAGACTCTGAAGACTCAAAATCCTTAAGAAGAGATAGTTAGTCTATGTATGTTAGTCACCAGCAGTAGCTAGTGCAGTTGTAATCAGTTTGGTTACAGTGGATTAAGTCCTTGTGTATAAGGCGAAATCACCTTGGCAGGTGGACTGGATTAACTTGATAGTTTTCAAGTGAACCAGGATATATCGTGTGTCTTTCTCTATCGTTAGTCTATTTGTGATCTTTATTTGAGTTTCACAAAAGGCTTTCATTTTGAAAACCCGATTCAACCCCCCCCCCCTTTTTGTGTTTTTCTCACACCTTCAATTGGCATCAGAGCTCCGGTTCTGATTGTGATAAAACGATTTATCAACACTTCATCGTGTTCAGTTCCGATCCAGTATTTGTGTGAGATATCATGGCTGCTGCAACTAATGTTAATCCTGTTGTAGAAGAGAAAGATCGTTACAGTGCCAAACCACCAGTCTTTGATGGTGAAAAGTTTGACTACTGGAAAGACAGAATAGAAAGTTTCTTTCTTGGTTATGATGTAGATCTTTGGGATCTGGTAGTCGATGGTTACACTCACCCAGTTGATGCTACAGGTGCTAAAATATCTAGAAGTGATATGACCAACTAACAAAAGAAAGATTATAAGAATCATCATAAGGCAAAAACCCTATTGCTAAATGCTATCTCTTATACTGAGTATGAGAAGATAACAAATAGAGATGTTGCCAAATAAATTTTTGATTCTCTGAGAATGACTCATGATGGAAATGCTCAAGTTAAGGAGACAAAGACACTGGCCCTAATCCAAAAATATGAGGCATTTAGAATGGGGGATGATGAAATAGTTGAGACCATGTTTTCAAGGTTTCAAATGCTAGTCGCGGGACTTAAAGTTCTGGACAAAGGATACTCAACTGTTGATCATGTTAAAAAGATCATCAGAAGTCTTCCTAAGAAATGGAGACATATGGTAACAGCTTTAAAGCTATCCAAGGATCTTAACAGCATAAGTCTTGAAGAGCTTGTTAGATCTTTAAGAAGTCATGAGATAGAGTTGGAAGAAGATGAACCTCAGAAGAAAAGTAAATCTATTGCTCTTAAGTCTAAACCTGAAAAGGCAAAGGCTTATCAAGCTGAGGAAGAATCAGAAGATTCTGGTGAAGAATCTAAAGATGAGTTGTCACAAATCTCCAGAAGGATCAACAAACTCTGGAAGCATAGGCAAGGAAACTTCAGAGGATCAAGAAGAAACAAAAGTTGCTATGAGTCATCATCTGGACAGAAGAAGCAGAACTCCGAAAAGGAAGTCATCTGCTATGAGTGTAATAAGCCAGGTCATTACAAGAACGAGTGTCCAAAGCTCAAGAAGGACAAGAAGCCTAAGAAGAACTTCTCCAAAACGAAGAAATGACTGATGGCAACTTGGGACGACTCTAATTCTGAAGAAGAAGACTATGATGAAGAACAAGCAAATGTTGCGCTAGTAGCAACAATTCACGATGAAATCTCTGGAGAACCAGAAGACAAAATATCATCAGAACCAAAATCAGACTCTGACTCTGACTCAGAGATATCCTTAGCAGCTCAGTTGAAATGCCAATCATGGTACCTGGACAGTGGATGCTCGCGACACATGATGGGAAGAAGGCATATGCTCCAAAGTCTGGAACTTAAGCCTGGAGGCTTCGTCAGTTTCGGAGGAAACCAGAAAGGAAAGTTTTCTAAAACTTCCTTTAAAGAAAAGAATGTTGTGTCCACCTCTAGACCATTAGAACTTCTACACATTGATTTATTTGGACCAGTGGAAATTGCTTCAATCCGTGGAAAGGAGTATGGATTAGTAATCGTTGATGATTATAGTCGTTGGACATGGGTAAAATTCTTGAAACACAAGGATGAGTCTCATTATGTGTTCTCTACCTTTTGCTCTCAAGTACAAACAGAGAAGGATTGCAAAATAGTCAGAGTCAGAAGTGATCATGGCGGAGAATTTGAGAATAGATACTTTGAGAATCTTTTTCATTTCCATGGAATTTCCCGTGATTTCTCCTGTCCCAGAACTCCACAACAAAATGGAGTGGTGGAAAGGAAGAATAGGACTTTGCAAGAAATGGCTCTTACCATGATCCAAGAAACTGACATGGCTAAGCACTTCTGGGCAGAGGCAGTAAATACAGCATGTTACATTCAGAACTGGGTTTCAATAAGACCTATTTTGGGTAAGACTCCGTATGAATTATGGAAGAATAGAAAACCCAACATTTCATATTTTCATCCTTTTGGCTGTATTTATTTTATGTTGAACACTAAAGAGAATCTTGGCAAGTTTGACTCCAAAGCTCAAAAGTGTTTACTGTTAGGATACTTTAAACGCTCTAAAGGCTACAAAATCTATAACATGGAAACACGAATTGTTGAGGAATTAAATCATGTCAGACTCAATGATAAGCTTGACCCTGAAAAGTCAAAGCTAGTTGAATAGTTTGCAGATCTGAAGATCACCTTATCAGAATCTAAAGAAGAAGAAGAAGAAGATTCAAGAGAAGTAGACAAAGATGCAGATTCTCCAGATTCAGACACAACCTTACATGAAACTAAAAATAACCCATATCATCATAAGAAGAATAGATTAAAGAGTTCTCATTCTGAAGAATTGATTCTAGGAGATAAAGCTGATCCAGTCAGAACTCGCTCATCATTCGGACCTTCTGAAGAAACCCTTCTGGGTTTAGTGTCTCTGATAGAGCCAACATCAGTTGATGAAGCTCTTAAGGAAAATGAGTGGATTCTAGCCATGCAAGAAGAACTAAATCAATTCACCAGAAATGATATCTGGGATCTTGTTCAGAAATCCAAAGGTGTCCACGTCATTGAAACTAAGTGGGTATTCAGAAACAAGTTAGATGAGAAAGGTGAGGTCGTAAGAAACAAAGCATGACTGGTTGTACAGGGTTATAGTCAACAAGAAGGGGTCGACTATACAAAAACCTTTGCACTAGTTTCCAGGTTAGAATCTATTCGCATTTTAATCTCATTTGTTGTGAATCATGACATTACTTTATATCAGATGGATGTAAATAGTGCATTTTTAAATGGGTATATTTCTGAAGAAGTGTATGTGCACCAACCTCCTGGTTTTGAGAGTTCTGAAAACCCAAATTTTGTTTTCAAACTTAAAAAATCGTTATATGGTCTGAAACAAGCTCCCAGAGCTTGGTATGAAAGGCTAAGTAACTTTCTTTTAGAAAATGACTTTACCAGAGGAAAAGTGGATACAACACTCTTTTGTAAAACCTTTAAAAATGACATTCTGATTGTTCAAATCTACGATGATGATATTATATTTGGTTCTGCTAATATTTCCTTGTGCAAGGTGTAACGCCCCAGTTTTGCCAGTTTTGTTTGTTGAGTCCTTTTTTTTTATTATTTTATTATGTTTTCGGCTTTTGTGCGAAATTGTGTTATTTTTAGTCGTGAATATATTTTATCGCGTTTTGGGAACATTTGCGAGATAATTGAGTGTAGGGGTATTTTGGGCATTTCACATCTTATTTTTGATAAGTTAGAAAATAGAAAGAAAAATAGTAAGAGAAAAGAAGAAGAAAAGAGAGAAAGAGAAGAAAAGAGAGAAAGAAGAAGAAAGTGGGAAAAATTCAACAAGAACAAGTTTTAAGAATCGATTAATCGGGTAAGGGTGCGAAACTCGATTATTCTATGATTGTATACGATTATGTATGTGTTTTGTTGTTGTTTTTTTGGATTGATTTGGAGAATATTAGTAAAACCTAGATTGTGTAAAAATTGATTAGAAATGAATTTGATTGTGGTAAAAATCTTGTCGAATGCATTGTTGATTGTTCATACATGTTTGTGGTATGCTATTACACTTCAAATTGCTGTTTTTCTGAGTTTTAGGTGAAGAAATTGGTTGATGTTGGGTTGGAAAACGCAGAAATTGTTCTGCAGAATTTTTCTGGGTATGCTCTGGCCATACGCGTAAGGGGCATGTCCATACGCGTATGAGCCAAGGCGATACGCGTATCATTGGCTTGTTTTTGGGCCAATACGCGTATGAATCTTGGCATTACGCGTAACATGGGCGAGCCATGGGCCAATACGCGTATGGGTTTTGGAACGAGGAGTTTGTGAAGGAAATGGGTTCTGTCCGTACGCGTATGGACATGAGTGATACGCGTATGGACAGGAGAATGTCAAAAATGTGATTTTTCAAAAATGTGTTTTCGGTTTTGTCCGTAACTTTGGTTCCGATTATCCGATTTTTGCATTCTTGGTGTCGTTGGAAAGGTATCGAACTGTACTTTGTGAATATGAGGTTTTGAGAATCGTTAGCCGATTAAATTTGGTCGGAAAATGTGAATAGTGTCGAATCTCGACTTTTGTCGTTTTTAATAGTGCGTATTTGACTTGTATTGTGTTATATGTTTGTGCTTTGGATGTGTATGCCTTATGTGCTGTTGTGATGAC
Source organism: Lathyrus tuberosus (assembly GCA_022829125.1). Taxonomy (NCBI): domain Eukaryota; kingdom Viridiplantae; phylum Streptophyta; class Magnoliopsida; order Fabales; family Fabaceae; genus Lathyrus; species Lathyrus tuberosus. The sequence continues at coordinate 2,067,421 of JALAZF010000746.1, read as the reverse complement.
GATTTGTGGCCGAGAGGCAAGAAAATGCTAAGTGTGGTATATTGGTGTTTGTGGCCATTTTGGGCAATTGTGTGCATTACTTTGTGTGCACTTGAAATACATGAATATTGTTGATGCATGAGTATTTGATGTTGGCATGAGTCATTAATGTGTCAAGTATCATGATATGTATTCTTGCATGGGAAGATTCATAGATGAATCAGTTTTATAGTCTTACGCCATGAAATATTGGTAGAAGCGATTAATCCCAATAGATTGTGCGCCCTGAAATACTGGTAGAAAGCAATCGGATTGTGCGCCCTGAAATACTGGTAGAAAGCAATCCATAAACGTCGTTCGCCCTGAAATATTGGTTTATAGCGACGGGGAACATCGTAGGCCCGACGGGGAGTTACTCTATGTAACGAGCGATGATTCCAAGAGTTCCTGGGGGACTAATGAATTACAAGATTTGAAGTCGGTACCGCATGGCATGTGCATAGAGTCGTTGTGTCGGTCTATGTGCATTGCATAAATCATGAGTAATTGTGCTTGGAACGTGTTTGATTGTATTGTGAATGATTGATGTGATGTGGTATACGATAAGTGAGAATTGTACCGTGTGATATTATATGCGACTGTTGAGCATTTGTGGTGAGAATGTGTTGCTTGTGTATTTTTGTGTTAATATATATAATTTTATGCAATTATATTATGGTTGTTTTTCTCACCCTTCTGCTGTTTTATAACGCTCTATGAGGCGTTGCAGATTAGGTTTGCTGGAGGTATTCTTTTTGTGAAGCTTTGCATCTTCATTATTTTGGTCGGTCGGCTCTGATATGTGACTCCGGGTAGTTAGGGTGGCCGCGTGCTATTGTTTTGTATATCTGATGATATATTATATTTTGGTTATACATATGCTACTTGATGTATGACAAACTGTTTATATGTGTATATGTTAATCAGATTTTAGATTTTCCGTTTTATTTCTAATTTCTGAAAAGTGGGTGTAAGGAACGAAGTTTCCTCTGTATGATTGCTACCCCACAGTTGCATATCATTATGGGCAGGTGTTGCATGTTATGTGTATATTTTGGTTACGTTGATGGGATGTCTCCTTTCTATGCCGTGTTTTCAAATGTACTCTGATCAATTTTTGAATTTTTCTTTTAACTGCTTTAAATGCATGCTAATTGGGGGTATTAGATTGGGGGGCGTCACACAAGGAATTTTCCAAGTTAATGCAGGCTGAATTTGAAATGAGTCTGATGGAAGAACTCAGATTCTTTCTGGGAATTCAGATTGATCAACGATTAGAAGGAACGTATATTTATCAGAGCAAGTATGCAAAAAAACTTCTGAAGAAATTCAATATGTCAGAAAGTAAATTTGCTAAGACTCCTATGCATCCAACATACATTCTGGAGAAAGAAGAAGTAAGTAAAAAGGTTTGTCAGAAGCTCTATCGTGGTATGATAGGCTCTCTTCTGTATTTGACAGCTTCTCATCTAGATATTCTGTTCAGCGTATGTCTTTGTGCTCGTTTCCAATCAGATCCAAGGGAAACTCACTTAACTGCTGTTAAGAGAATCCTAAGGTATCTAAAAGGAACAAATAACCATGACTTGATGTATAAGAAAACATCAGAGTACAAGCTTTCTGGTTACTGTGATGTAATTATGCTAGAGACAGATTGGAAAGGAAAAGCATTTCTGGAAACTGTCAGTTTCTGGGACGTAACCTCGTCTCTTGGGCAAGCAAAAGACAATCAACAATTGCTCTCTCAACTGCAGAATCAGAATACATCTCAGCATCTCTGTGCAGTACTCAGATACTCTGGATGAAGGATCAACTTGAAGCTTATCAGATACACGAGTGTAACATTCCTATCTTCTGTGATAATACTTCTGCCATTTGTTTATCTAAGAATCCTATTCTACATTCTAGGGCAAAACATATTGAAATAAAACATCACTTTTTATGTGACTATGGTCAGAAGCGTACTTTTCAGTTAAAATTTGTGGATACATATCACCAGTGGGCTGATATTTTAACAAAACCCCTTGCTGAAGATAGATTCGTATTCATTCTGGAAAACCTATTTATTAAACCTTGTCCAGAATGAGAAAATGATATTTTAATGGGTCAAGCCACCAGAACTTCTGATATAAGATTCTAATGTTAAGCAAAGTGTGTTATTTTTTTTATTGACCTTCTGATTCATGATGCTTCTACAAGTTAGAAGATGTCCTGATCAGAAACTAGTCCAGTCATATACCTCTTGGTATTCTTGACGTTGGGAACATCAAACGTGCTCTCTTGAGAATAAACGATTATGATTATTTATGACCCGTGTCCAAAATAAAATCATAACTACTGTTGAAGAGACACGTCGATCATTGTGATTTCGTGAGACTAGGTTTCAAGTAATTATTTCCTATTACTCCCACCTTGTCATAATCATTATTTTTGTTATAAATACGCACTCTCTCACTTTCACACACTACGCTACTCTCACTTCCCACACTTTTGCTTAGAAACCCTAAAACCATTTTGGTGCTCTGAAACTTCATCATCTTCTTACAATGGATTCTCAACAATAAAGTGTTTTTGAATTTTCTCAACATCATCAATAAGCAGAATCGCCTCAATGGCCTCATCAACAACTACTCAAACAGAATCAACTTCTCTCCATCAATCACTTTCCACTTTTCAGAAACCAACTGTAGTTCACATAGTGGATCGTCCTGCTCATATTCATCTAGCTACTCCCTTCTCAGAACTTGAAGTTCTAAGTGAATAGCTAGTAGGCTTTGATAACCTAAAGGAAAATGGAATAGACTTGTCCGAGAATCTAAAGGCTCAAGGTTGGAAAACCTATTTTGATCGTCTCTACGGTCCCATTTACTTAAATCTCCTCAAGGAATTCTGGAGATATGCTGACACTGAAGAACACTTCATTGTGTCATATGTTATGGGAAACAAGTTCATCATTACTGAGAAATCCATAGCCACGCTACTTGGAATGGAAAATTTTGGGGGAAAGAGAATTTACAAGATGAACCATAAATCAAAGTTTCTCTCTGATGTGGTCAACCCAGCAATTTTCACTCAATCCTCTAGTGGAAAACAACCCTTCAAAACTCTAGACTTATCAAAGGAACTTCGTGTCTGGCAGAAAATTATTCTAGGATGCATCTATCACAGACCAAATTCAAGTTCTTCTAATTTACTTAACACTGATCAGAAATTCATGTTTTACTATCTGATGAAAAGAGAGAAAATTTGCCTTCCCTCAGTTCTATTCAGATATCTCAGAGACTCAGTAAGAGAAACAAGATACCAATCAAAGAAATCTAAGAACTACATTCCTTTTGGTAGATAGATCTCAGATATTCTAGTTGAGAGTGGAATGATTGATCATTTGTCAAAAATGCCAGTCACAGATGAATTGAATATCATAATTGGAACTTCTATGAACAGCAAAAATCTGAAGAGAATGCAGATTATTGATGAAATTAGAGTTGAACCAAATATAGCTACAGATTCGGAGAGTCTGAAGTCAAAAAGACTAGTGTTAGATGGATATCCTCTATTCACCAAACATGATAATCCAGAGGTTATAGAAGCATATATACAGCTTCGAGAGGAAGAAGGCTATGATATGTCTAACTTCAGCATTGACGATCTGATGGATCATCCACCTGATATGATGAAGAAGAAAATACTCTACTCCAACATAGCTCCTCAAATGAAATCTGCAAAAAGGCAGAAGAAATATCCCGGTGAAGCCAGCACAAGGAACATCTCTCTGAAATCATATCCCGAACAACAAAGTAAGTCTTTTGAACCTCCCTCTATAACTGCACCTATTTCTATTGATAGAAATTTGTCTTCATCTCTTCCCATTTCATCATCACCACCTATAACTCAACTATTATTCTCACTCCTCCACCAATATTTCCTACTGTTGTCACCACATCCCCAACACCCATCTCTGAATCACCTACTGAAATAATTCTTTCTTCTACACCATTTTCACCACATACACTTGAACTTAGCGTAACTCAACTAACTTCCACCATTTTTATCCAACCAACTCTTGCCATATCTGTTCAACCATTTCCAACCAATTCGTTACCATTAACCACTCAAATTATTGAAGAAATTCTCACTGAACATCCTCAAACAACCATCTCACCATCACCAACTCCATTAACTGCTCCACAACCAATTCCAGAATCCATAATAGATAATCTTGAACCTTCTCTAAACAATGATACCACCATTCTTGATGACTCTGTTGAATAAAATCAACCTTTACCTGAGAATCAACCCTCTGACCTTCCTCCTAACCTAGATGAAGCAATATATGTTTTTAAAGACTGTGTGGTTATGAGATTCAAGACACTCTCTGATGAATCAAATTCTAGTGAAGACCCTTTTGATTTGGCTGCCTCATGGGATCAATTCAATAAGTGGATGTCTGAGGAATTTCAGAAGATTAAAAATCTTTCTGTTCAGACAAAGGATTATTTTATTCAAAAAGCTGAAAAGAGGTTGCAAGAGAAGAAGGAAGCTGGTGCTAAGCTAGCTGCGGAAAAGAAACTAGCAGAAAGGTTAGCCAAAGAAGCTCAAGACAGAGAGGCTGAAAGGTTAGCTAAGGAAGATAAAGATCAAGCAGAAAGAGAAGCCAGTGAAAACTCCTCTTCTGATCCAGTGTTGAAAACTCTTGGTACCCTTCAGAAGCAACATGAGTTGTTTAGAGCAAGAATGGACAAGCAAGATAAAGTCACTGTCAACATTCAGAATGCTCTTGCTCAAATTCTTCAGAGGCTCCCTCCTCCTTCTCAACCTTAGGCACCTTTTTTAGGCTACCCCGTAGTTTGTCTCTGACTGTTTCTTTATGATTTGATGTACTTTTGGATTATCTTTTTGGGTTACCCTTTTTTATTATGACAAAAAGGGGGAGTATTAATATGGAAAGTTATTTTGATAAATATCCTGTCTCTAATCATAGTTATAACATTCTAACACTTTAATTGCATATCTTTTAGAATGTTTTTTTCAGGAAAAATATTTATATTGGCAAAATGACTTTGATATCAATCAAGCTCTGATTTACTTAATTAAGCTTTGTTATCAGAATGTATCTCCACTATAATCAAGCTCTGATATTAGGGATCTATCTAGATCTTTGCAATCAGACTCTGTATCCCAAATCTTATAAGATTTTTTTAAGTCTTAGATTCAGGGGGAGCTTGATAAAGAGAAGTTTACTTTGAACTGATCTGATTCAATTATTATTATCTTCGTACAAAATTGTGTTATCAAAATACATTGTTTTGTCAATATCAAAAAGGGGGAGATTGTTAAAACAAGATTTGGTTCTGCAAGATATATCTTTGTTTTGATAATAACAAAGTAGTATTTGTATGAGAACGATTTTGGTACTCTAACATTTGCTTTCTTAAGTATTGGCAAACAAGTTCTGACTCTGATAGAGATCATATGAAATGTCACTCTCAAATTATCAAAAGCTGCTTCTGCGTCAAGGAAGCAAGATTGCTTCTGATCTACTGTGCTTCAGAAAGACTCTAAGAAGACAATATGTTGTTGTTGTAATGTTCTCTTGGATTCTGGCTCTGAATATAACTCTGATACTTATCTTCTGAAGACTGAGTGCTAACGACTCTGAAGACAAGGTTATGATGAATAACGTTCTGAAGACTTAATTTTTTGAAGACCAAGTTCTGAAGACAAGGTTCTGCTGAACAAGTTCTGAAGACTCTGAAGACTTATGTTTCTGATAACCAAGGGTTCTGAAGAAGGAGTACTGAAGACTCTGAAGACAAGGTTCTGCTGAACAAGTTCTGAAGACTCAAGACTCTGAAGACCCAGTGATTCATTCTTCTGATCATGCTTCAATCATATTAATTCAGAAGCCTCTAATGGATAGAAGAAGATGAAACGTTTGCGAGGTAAAATAGTACATAGTACAGATCAAACACGTTCTTTTCCACTACCATTTCACTACCCTGATTTGGTGGTACTGTAGCGCGAGTTTTTTGTGTGGTTGCGAAGCACTATCGCTTTGGGTTACTACAACTCAATTCATTTTTTATCCTATTGAAGCTGATGAAGGAATGGAAATAGATATCTAATTAACCCTTCTTGCATACTAAGTTTACAGATGCTACAAAGATTGTGGGTCTCTCTTAGGTTATTTTGTTAGAATAGTGCCCGGGCGACTGGTGGAAGGTTACGATTAATGCTTTTCGATTGATGTATGAAGGTACGGGATTTTAGGTTTTTGATCAGTGTGCTCGCTAAGATTTTTCAATCTTATGCCCACGTATTCCCATTTAACGAAACAGGGAAATCAGAGTGATCATAGTTCAAAGCCCAAGACGTGAAGCTAAAGGTGGTTTGTATCTTGTTCGAAGCCTAAGATGTGAAGCTAAAGGGTTTATTTGTATCTTGTTCGAAGCCTAAGATGTGAAGCTAAAGGGTTTTGACTTTAGAGAGAATTTGTCATCTCTAAAGGGGGTATTTGTTTGCCACAACTGTTGGGTGACTGGTTATAAAGGAGAATTACTTTAACCAGGATATGTGAATCCAGCAATGCCATAATTTCCTTTATAGGGGATTTTTAACCTGAAGGAGAAGACTTTAACTCAGTGTAGAGCAATGCCATCTTTCCTTAGGAATTTCATATGCTAAAAGAGGGACAGTGGCGTGGATGTAAATAATCCAGAGGCTTGCCGCTTACAGCAATTAGATGGGGGGAAAGGAGTTGTTGATGTTTGTATATTGTGAACGAGGAACAAATTTTGATGCTAAAAGGTTGATTGACTCAACCGGAGTTTCCTTATACAAAGCCTAAGAGGAGGCTAGTGACCCAACAAGAGGGTGATTTTTATCTGTCTCATACGAAGCCCGAGATAGAGGCTAAAAGGGTTGACTCAACAAGAGAGTGATTTTGTATGTGTCTTGTACGAAGCCCAAGACGAAGGTTAAAGGTGTTTGACTCAACAAGAGAGTTTTTGTATCTCGTACGAAGCCCGAGATGGAGGCTAAAAATGTTTGACTCAACAAGATAGTCTTTTATACTCAACAAGAGAGTGTGAATAGGTTAGCTCCGCTGGGGAGAATCATTGTACAAAGCCCAAGAGGAGGCTGTTGTAACTGTTTCAGTTTAGTGACAGGTCCAATATATTGGATAACAGAGAAAATCAGTTCTTATGAAGGGAACAATTAAAGGTATTGTCGTGATTTGGGATTGATCAGAGGATCAGGGTTATTTCTTGTTCTTTAAGGAAATGGAAAATCCAAAGGGTATTGAGATTGTCCAAGTCTACTGGTGTTTTGAGAAATCGATTCTCAGGTAGTGAATGATCTTTGTATGATGCCCAAGAGAAGGCTGGTATGTTAAGGGATGAAGGTCAACCCATTAACAGGTCTGACACTTGACTCAAAAATACAGCTCTAGCAAATTGATGACTAGGTTATGTTCCTATACCTGTAGAGGTCTCTGGGTTCTTGTACTAAGCCCAAGAGAAGGCATGAGAGCTTTTAAGAAGCCGAAGGGTCCTTGTACAACGCCCAAGAGGAGGTGGGGATGCTTTTAAGAAGCCTATGGGTCCCCAAACCCCGAGAAGTTCAAGACATGCCATTCACCGAGAATAGATCAAGCCAGGAAAGTTCGAGAATTTGGAAGAAACTCAAGAGATGCCATTCACGGAGAAAATATCATCTATGGGGAGTAAAGTTTCTTTGACGATTTATAAGGGTGACAATCTGTGAAAGGGTTCACGAAGAATGCTGCCTTTCACGTCTCCATATTATTTAACCCCAAGAGGAGGGAAGACTGTGTCTGGTAATCCTATGGGGATCTAGTTTTGTTTGTATTTAAGAGTGGCCAACTGGCTTTACTTAGTGCTAGACGTAGTTGCCGGGGAAAACTCTAAATAACTATACTAGTATTACACAGTTGATATTTGACAAGTATATAAAAGTTTGTGAAAGAAGACTTACAGTGAGCAGCCCCACAATACTGTTATATATATATGAAAGCGAATAAAGAAAGCGGGTAAACACTTACTCGGTTGTAGAGCTTCCATGCTGTTTGGTTAGTTGTTCAACAAAGAAAGCTTTGATAACAATATTATATTCAAAATCAAAGGAGAAAGTGCTTTGAAAAGGTTGTTGGGGCTTACAGCTCAAGGAGAGGCCCAAGGTTTTATCAGTGATTGCACTGTTGTTTTGAAATTGTACAGGGACTTATACAAGTGACTGAGACTCAAAAAGGTTTTCTGTACAAAGGGATGGGTCTTACACTCTCTCAAGAGGCCCAAAGGTGTTTAAAGAAAAAGAATGGGGCTTATAACACGAGGGTAGGCCCAAATAATTTGATTTTGAATTGTCGATCGCGCCGAGATTTCTTTAACATACTGGGTCTTATACAATGCATTGAGGCCCAAAAAGTTTTGGTTAAAAAGGGGTTGGGTCTTACACTCTATTAGAGGCCCAAAGTGTTTGAAAAAGTTTGATGATGGTTGAATTAATCAAAAACCCTAATTTGTTTTCAAAATGTATTTTAATTGAATAAAAAATTCAATTAAAATGATCAAAATTGTTAAACATGTGGAAAACAAATTGTGATCTTGGATTAATGTTTCAAAAATCAGGTTTTGATTCACAAAATGTTTGGAAAACACTAAAATTTGAAAAATCAAGAAGGAGAAAATATTTTAAATGTCAAAAACAATTAAAATATTAATTCTTTACAAAAGTATCAAGTATATGAAATAAATGATATTTTTTGGGAAAATAAAATATTTTAACATTTTTGTGAATTATTAAAAAAAGAATCAACTCAAAATCATTAAAATTCAGAGAGAAATTAATTTTTGAATCAATTAAATAAGGCAAAATATCCTTTTTGGTCCTTTAACTTTACCTCGGGGTTCATTTTGGTCGCTTAACTTTAAAAAGTGTCATTTTGGTCCCTTAACTCTTCAAAACGTTCCATATTAGTCCTTTTGTCATATTAGCGACGAATTTTAGCGACTGATTTTTGAATTTTTCCGTCGCTAATAAGACGAAAAGGACTAATGTGGAACGATTTGAAGAGTTAAGGACCAAAATGACACTTTTAAAGTTAAGGGACCAAAATGAACCCCGAGGTAAAGTTAAAGGACCAAAAAGAATATTTTACCATTAAATAAAATCACAAAATTCAAATATTTGAATTTTCAAAAAGGGCGCCAAGTACATGGCAAGAACACGCGCCACCCTCTGTTTATGCAGATTTGCGTTTTCTATCCAATCTCACTGAATACTTGATGATAACATGCAATCTACATATCAATCTACTCGTTTTCACCCCACGATCATGTCTATGGTCTTTAATTTCATTTATTTTAAGCATGGAATAAGAAATCAAAGAGAAACCTCAAGAACCCTAAAATTTGCATGAAGGTTTAGAAATTCCATACACGATTCAAACAAAGCAATTGATTGAGGGAAAACACTCCATGGATAATTATGAACATATGGCCAAATTATTGTGCAGTAAAAAATGCATGGATCATAGAGTTAGAAGAGCTCATGCTTACCTCTTGCAGCTGGTGATCGTGTTTTGTGTTAGAGGTGTTGTAGCTTGGTTCCAAGGATATGGACAGCTTCCCTAGGTGCTATGGAGTGTGCCTGGATGCTTGGAGTGGATTGAATTGAGCTGGAACTTAATTTGGCACCTCAACTGCAAATCTGTCAAAGGCTTGTGCATATGGCTAGTGATTTTGTGATTTTGGTGTTCCAGATGTTATGTGAGTGTTTGGATCACTTCTATATGATGTTTATGAGGTGTGTGTGTGTGTGTGTGTGTGTGTGTGTGTGATTGGTTTGGTTGGAATAGCTCTCAAACTCAAAACCCGATAGTGACTTGCTTTGGAAGGCAATTTTGGAGTGAAGAAGGAGATTTTGAGGAAAGCATCTGTTTGATGGCTTTGGTGTACTCAAACTGATCACAAATGAGCTCTATTTATAGTAGAGCAAGTTTGTTTTGCAAGGAATAGTGAATGGCAACTGCTTCATAGATTTGGCCAATGTTGAGCAATGAGAATCCAAGTCTCCTCTAGCCATTGACTAGAGGTTAGGGCACAGGCTGCTGGTTCCCTTGGTCTTGGATAAGTCTTGACTGAATTCAGTTGGAAATGGCTCAGTCCATGCCACCTTGGTGCATCCATTAAATGCTCCAATCCAAAATTGGAGTCTTGTCCCTCTTTTAGGTATTTCTAGGTTTGGCATGATACTTTTGGTTCCAAAGACTTGGGAGGCTTGGGATCAGAGTTGGTTCCTCCTTGGTCCCCCTTGAGGTGTTCAAATAGATAGAGTTGCTTTCCCTTTGCAAAATTTGAGCAAATCGAGCAAAACTCCCAAATCTGCCTTGCCATGACAGTTTACAGCAAGGTATATTGGCATTGTCATATCTCATGGCTCAAGTGGACTTTGATGAAGTTCTTGGCCATTTTGGAAAGCCCTCATATGATACAACAATTGTTTGATCATAGTTGGTTTTGATACCTTTTGGATCCAAGTGAAAAATCCCCCTACATTTGGAAAAAAGTGAAGGCAGATTCTGACTTAGTGAAAATTTCACTAAGTGTTGGAAAAAAGTGACATTTTCACTTTTTGTGATTTTGATAATTTCATAACTTAAAATCCATGAGGAATTGGAATGAGTTGTGTTTGAAGCTTTTGTAGAGGGCCATGAGAGCTACAAATCCAGCTTTGGATGGGGAAAAATGGCCTTGTGGTTTAGGAGTTATGATCCTCCAAAGTTGGTACCCTAGCCACTTTGTTCCATAACTTAGAAAATTTCTAAGTTTTTTTATGGTTACCCCTTTTATAAGTTATCCCACTTCTCTTGATTTTTTTTGATGAATGATGATTCCAATCATACATTAACATCATTTTAGGGTCAAAGAACCATGATTGTGAAAAATCTCAAAAAGTCAAAGTTGACTTTTGTGCACAATTGACTTTTTGTCAGATGAATTCCAAACTGTACGATCCTCTATGAAATCAAGCCCTTGACCTAAATCAAACTTGATGGATTGATTTCATAGGTGTTATAGGGTGTATTGAATCATGTCCCAAGGTTTGGGAGCATGCCTGGGTCAAAAGTCAAAGGCACAGTTGACTTTTTCCTTTGACTTTTTCCGTGAAACCCTAATTGTGGTCCAGAGGAAATTGAAACTTGTGAATCAAGCTTCTTGGATCAATCCATTGTTGAAAATGGATCAATGTGGTGTGTTAGAGACCCTCAACCTATGTCTTGAGGTCTTGGCTCATGATTTGTCCCAAAAGTCAACTTAGGGGTGAATTAGGTCAAGAAACCCTAATTCCTGATTTTTAGTGAATGCATGCCCTGAGGCTAAATTGACTTGATGATTGGGTTTATGATGTCCCTTGGAGCATCTTAGGTTATGCTTTGAAGCATTGGCTCATGCCCAGAGGAAAATTTCCATCTGGAGGCCCTGGTCGACCAAGACCCTAATTTGGTGACACTGTCGATCTTGAGGCTTGATCCACCTAAAAGGGAGCAGCCTTGTGCTTAATCCTTGAAGTGGGAGTCCTCTTGATCCTTTGTGGATGTTTGAGAGGTTATACAAGTTGAAGATCATGTCATTCCTTGATTGATCCCTTGTCTAAGGCTCAGATAGGGCTTGAAACCCTAAGCTTGATTGTAGTGGATGCTCACCCATCTTTGGGGAGACTAATGAAGTATGATGGTTCGTCCATATTGTGATGATGATTTGCACAATGACGGGAAATCTTAGTGGTCAAAATTTGGGGTATGACAGGTACAAAGGACAATTTCAGTGTACAATTTTCATCCCAGCATAACGACATTATTTCAAGTCGCCAATAATTTTAGTGATATTCATGATCGGCCCTTTAACAGATCTTTTTCTGGCTATATAAATACTTGATTATTCAAAGAATCATGAGAGACACCAAGTGTGAAAAGGATATATACAAAAACACTGATTCATACGAGAAAGAACTCAAAAATAGAGAAATCCATTAGTGAACAGTAAAACACCACAATACAAAGAAGAAAATTGTTCTTACTGTATAGATTCACTCTAAGTTAGTTTGAGCTAGAAATTGTGTATATATAAGCTTATGTAAGAATCATTTCATTGTAAACATTTTATTTGATCAAGCAGTTGTTTGAATTCCTTAAGGGACCAGTTGGGTCAGAATCCTTAAGAAGAGACAGTTAGTCTGTGTATGTTAGTCACCAGCAGTAGCTAGTGCACTTGTAATCAGTTTGGTTATAGTGGATTAAGTCCTTGTGTATATGGAGAAATCACCTTGGCGGGTGAACTAGATTAACTTGATAGTTTTCAAGTGAACCAGGATATATCGTGTGTATTTCTCTATCGTTAGTCTATTTGTGATCTTTGTTTGAGTTTCACAAAAAGCTTTCATTTTGAAAACCCGATTCAACCCCCCCCCCCTTTCTTGTATTTTTCTCACACTTTCATTCGTCACCGCTCTTAAGCGGTGAGCGTGGCGGAGAGTAGTTGTACTTCTCTCGCCAAGGGTTGTCCTCGCAGCGAAGAGGGGAGTCCATCCATTAGGTTCAATTTAGCCCAAGGACTTGATCTCATAAAGGATCACAAAGTTCAAGTTTCATCTAAGATAAAAGGTCAATTGTGATCAAAACCAAGTTTGACTTTTGGGATTTTTTGGTAAACATGGCCTCTTTAAGTCAAGAACCATGTTAACTTGTGATTTGGATCATGATTAATCAAGAAAAATTAGGACAAGTGAAGTTACTTGCAAAAAGGGCAACCTTGATAAACTTAAAATTTCACTAAGTTATGGAAGGAACATGGTTTTTACCCAACTTTGCAAGGCCATAACTTGTGATCCAAGCAACCATTTTTTCCATCCAAAGCTTAAATGATAGATCTTCTTACATACAATAAGATTGCAAAGCAGAAGTACCCCCAAAAGATGCATAGATTTTGAGATATGAAGCATTAAAGTTAGGGTTTCATGAGATTTTGAACTTTGACATTTAGAATTTTTTAGGCAGAATCTGCCTCATGTTTTGTCCAACTTTGGAGGCATTTTCCATTAAGATCTAAGAAGAATCAAGACCAAATGTAAACATCAAAGTTGAAGTATGATATACAAGCTTTCCAAAGGGTACAAGAACATCCATTGATTCAACTTGGGAAAGAAGTTACGGGCCTCACAACATGACATAAAACACTGATTTTTAAGGCAGCATTGGCACATAACTTGCATCCCACGATTTTTTAAGCCAATTTTGGACACTTGCATCATTGGATTTCTGTCTAATATCAACATAAATGTTGAGGAATCTGAACCATAAGACCAAAGAGTCAAGGGCTTATCTCTTAGCATGTGAAAACCATCATGACCAAGTGAGAACTTAAGTTTTGTTTTCAAGCGTTAATGCAATACATAGAGGTGGCATGAACTAAGACATACCAGTCCAAACATGTCAAGAAACATGAGTGCTTAAGCCTGCAAATGTAGTTGAGTCAAGATAAGAGTTATACCAAAGAAGACTTGGATGCCTTAGCATTCAAGTCAATGGCTACCTAGCTATATCCCTTGGATAATAGAGTGACCTCTCATCCAACACTATTTCGCTCAAAACAAACATCTCCTCCTATAAATAGGAGCCATTTCTGATTATTTAAGACACCCCAAAACATCACAACACATGTTTTTTCTCATTTCACTCTTCACTTCAAAATTTTAAAACCTTAAGAAGTGAGAATCGAATTTTCAAATAGAGAGCAATTCAATCCAAACCAATGATGCAAACACCACACATACATCATATATGAGTGATCCAAACACTTATACAACATCTGTAACATCAAATTCATCAAGATCACATCTCACTCAAAGCAAGTTGCAGTTGGATTCGAGCTACTCAATCCAGGAGTTTCCAAACCATTCCAAGCACATCAACACATTCCTTGAGGTCTAGGGAAGCTGCCCAGGTCATCATTTTACATCTGTAACGCCTAAAATTGAGGATTTGAATTCCTCTTGCACGGGTAAGCCTGAACTTCCCAAACTCCATGAAACATGCATCATTTTTTATATTTCAAGTTACCAACATGTTCCTGCACTTATATAGAATGTTTTCCCTCAATCAATTGCTATGTATCAATCGTGTATAGGATTTCACAATGTTCTTGCAAAAATTAGGGTTCATCTGTTCATCTCCACACTTAAAATAAATGAAATTAATTGGTACCATCGTGTTCCTTGTTCAAAAGCAAACAATTTTCATGTTTACATCGTGCAATTTCATTACGAATTGAGTGAGGTAGAGGGGTTTTGCAAATCTGGGTGGCACGAGGAAGAAGATGAAGTTCTTCGCGCCATATTTTGAATTTTTGAATTTTTAAATATTTTCATTTATTTTCAAAAATTGTTTTCTACATCCAATTTTGATTATTTTCAAATGATTTTTTGCAAAAATATTATCCACATATTTAAATAATTTATTCACCAAAAAAATAAAAATAAATATATATTTTATATTTGATATATTTTTAATATATTTAATATATTATTTTTTAATTGTTTTTAAAAATAATTTCAAATATTGATTTTTTATATCAAATTAATTATTTTTAATACCAATTTTTTCATACGAATCATTTAAATACCCTATTATTTTAATCCATAAAAAATAATTTTTATTTGATATATTTTTAATATATTAAAAATATTATTTTAAATTGTTTTAAATATTTTTAAAATGATTTCTTTTCTTGATTTTTTCTTAAACCAAAATGATTTTAAATATTCATGTGGATAAAATATCTTTTTCATAAACTTTAATCATTGTTTATAACATGATTAATAGATTCATTTGATAAATTATGCATTTTTTATTGATTTTTCTTTGAAAAATATCTTAAAAAATGAAATTAGGGTTTTACTTTGATTCTATCTTTCAAATTTCATTTCAACACTCATGGGCCTCTATTAGAGTGTAAGACCCAACCCTCTTTGTAAATAAACCATCATTTGGGCCTCTGCTATAGTATAAGTCTCATCGCGCTTTTCAAAATCACGGTGCGATCACTGTTTTCACAACAATCATTTGGGCCGCTAATAGAGTATAAGTCCCATCTTTTGTTTATAAATAAACCTTTTTTCTAGGGCCTCTACTATAGTATAAGTCCCTTGTCTCAATGTTCAAAATTACTGTTGTTTTAAAAACATCTTGGGCCTCTGCTAGGAGTGTAAGTCCCAACCTTTTTCTTTCAAAACTATCCTCTGTTTTTCAAAACAAGATAAACATCTTGGGCCTCTGATAGAGTGTAAGACCAAACACCCTTTTTGTAAAATAGTATATATTTTAGCCTCGTTCATTCTGGGCTTTGTACAGGATACAAACAATCATCTGGGCCTATATCTAGAGTGTAAAACCCAACACCTTTGTTTCTCACCTACTTAAGATCAAGTCATCTTCAAAATTCAAAACTTTCTTCAATTTCTCAAAACACTAATCCAATCTTGAAGAAAACATCTGATCAATCACAATACACTTGGTCTTCAATCCAAATAATAAAACCCATCACCTTTCTCAATTTAATTCATACTTGCTTATATATACATGTTCACATATCTGTATATATACTTGTACATATTTTGATAAGTTTCTCTTAACATTTAAATCATCCTCAGTTTAGACTAGTTCAAACAATAGGATCCTTTTATTCATTATAACTTAATTCAAACAACTAGTTCCCCCCAGTACAAAGGAATTCTCCTTCCCATTACAGTCAGCCTCCTCTTGGGCTTTGTTCAATTTATTCAACCATGGAACAGTTCAACAAAGAGAGGATTATTTCCCAGTGAAACCTCTTCTTTAACCCCTTTAACCCTGGAACAGTTCAACAATGAAAGGATTATTTCCCGGTGAAACCTTTCTTGAACTCTTCCTAAACTTGGAAAGACTCAATCCCTAGCCTCCTCTTGGGCTTCATACAAGGACCCACAGGCTTCCTAGAAGCATCTCTAGCCTCCTCTTGGGCTTCATACAAGGACCCTCAGGCTTCCTAAAAGCATAGTATAGATCCTAGTCATCTCTATCAATACATCAGTCCCCGGGAGAGTCAAAACCTCTAAAGCATTCAAACTCATCCTTTAAATCTCTTCTGATCCTCAACAAGGTTTGGATTTCATCTTTAAAATCCCTAGCCAGGATCAGATTACAATCAACAAATCCCCAAAAGAATCAACGCCCTGGTGGCATTTAATAACTCAACTCTTTTCTAATCCCCGACAAGAGTTAGTTTCCCTTTGGATTCCTCAGAGCAGTTTAGACCTTCTCCTGGATTTAAATAATCCTCAGCAAGAGTCAGTCTCCAATTAAATTCCCTCATCCTCTTCTTAGGCTTCATATAATGCGTTTCCCAGTTAGCCTCAATCTTGGGCTTTGTACAAGACAGATATGATACTCCTCCAGTTGAGTCAATTTTCAACTCTTTTAGCTTCAACCTTGGGCTTTGATCAAGGCACAAAATCCATCATCCCCACAGATGAGACCATGAGTCCTCTCTGTAGGAAGATATTTCCTCTATACATCACATTTCAAAACAAACAACCAAAAACCTTTATTTTCCAGATAATTGATGTAAGTGGCCCACTTGTTGATTCAAAATCCAAGATGGAGTCCCTTCTTTACCATGGCTAAAGTTCTCTTTCATCTAAGTGATGTAAGTGGAAAACCTCTGGATTATACACATCCAAGTCAATGTCCCTCTCTTAGTATGAAAAGGTTCATAAAGGAAAAAGTGGCATTGCTCTATACTGAGTTAAAGCTTCTTCCTTCATGACATCTCAAATCTCCTATAAAGGAAGATATGGCATTGTTGGATTCCACACATCCCAGTTAAAGCAACTTCCCTTATAAATCAATTCTTCAATGTTTATGATGAATAGGTGAGATTACTCCCTTTAGAGATGACAAATTCTCTCTCAGTTAAACACTTTAGCTTTAATCTTGGGCTTTGAACAAGACACAAAAACTCCTTTAGCTTCAATCTTGGGCTTTGAACAATACATAAATACTCTTTTAGCTTCAATCTTGGGCTTTGAACAAGACACCAAACAATTTCCTCCCATAGAATAGGAGGAACTACAAATGCTCTGATTTCCCGAAATCTCTTTACGAGAATACGTAGGCATAAGATTGCGAAATCTTAGCGAGCGCACTAATAAAAAATCTTAGGTCGAGTACCTTCCCAAAAACAATAGAAAACCATAAAAAACAACAAAAACATATTTCCTCAGCTTTCACAAAGGAGAAACTTTCCCTGTTCAATGGCAAATGGATTTACGCAACCAAGCAATTCAATAGTAGAAACATATGCAAATAAAGGTTCCTATAGATTATTATAGATACTCTGGGTGTTAACATCTTCCCTTTGTATAATCAACCCCCGATCCCCAATCTCTTCGCATTTGTTAAGGAAAACATTTACACGCAGGGTTAGTTTGAGATATCTACCCTTCCTTTTAAACTTCGTAGCATAAATATAGAAATCAGAAAGTAGCACTAAAAGCGGTAGTGGTCGCGTCACTAAAACCGATGCTACAGAAAAAAGGCGACTCTTCTGGGGACTATTATATCTTTTTATAGGAAGGTTATGCCCTGCATTGCATATTTTTGCTGTTTCATTTGCTTTCTCATTTGATATCATTTATTTTTTCCATCATACTATCTGTTTATCTGCCATACTTGTTTAATTTATTGTTATCTGGGAATGTGATTAATACACATGTGGTGACAAAAAGTCCTCAGTGGGCTTGAGATCATATTTTAAGATAGGAGGTGGCAGACTCAAGAAGGCTTATAGGGAGTGAATCCCGACCAAACTAACTTGAAAGTCCACCAAATCAGTAGAGGTACCCTTTTGGAATTACTGATGTTGAATGAGCAAGTCGTGAAAATATTACTTTTTCCACTGGGCACCTATGAAGTTTAGGATTATTAAACATTAAACCTTGGCCATTTTTAGGACGTAGTGCGGTGACTATTGGGAATAGTTTATACGCGATACTACACTCGAATGAGATTCACCATAGGGATATTACAACTCTCATGAGTCAGTCAGTTTGCTGGCAATATTCTTAAGAGGGGTCAATGATTTTGGGAACCTTGTTAGAACCCGTTCTACATATGCAAATGGAACCCCTAGTACATACCCTTGGGATGGGTAGACCCATGGCTTCATGCTCGTGACGATAAAACCATAAACCCATGTTTTTATGTATTTATGTTTGTTGCATTCATTCATTCATGCATTCATAAAAAACTTTCAAAAAAAATATTTTCTCAAAAATTTTCAAAAGAACTAAAAAGAGGGTGTTGCAAATATCAGAAACCGCATTATGGATTATGGTAGAAGAAAAATTCAGAATTACACCTTTAGAAATCCAAAACTTGAAGATCTGAGGAGATTGGGAAGGTTGATTACTAATCCAGAAGCTTTCAGAGCTAAGTACAGAGGACTTTTGTCTCTTTTGAAGGTCAACATGGTGGAAGGAGTCTTATCTACCTTGGTTCAGTTCTATGATTCGGTGTACCACTGCTTTACGTTTCCAGATTATCAGCTCACACCAACATTGGAATAATACTCTTATTTAATTGATTTATCCATCCCTAATCAGGATCCGTTCTCTGGATTGGAAGAAATTCCTAAATATCAAATCATTGCAAGAGTTACCTCTTTAGAAGTATCAGATATCAAAACCCACATGACCACCAAGGGAGGAATGCAAGGTCTACCAGATAGGTTTCTATCGGAAAAAGCCATATACTTTGCCAGCATAGGAAATGTAGTTGCTTTTGAGGATAATTTTGTTCTACTCATCTATGGGTTGTTCCTTTTCCCTAACATTGACAATTTCGTCAACGTAAATGCTATCAAGATATTCTTAATTAGGAACCCAGTCCCAAATTTGTTAGTAGATTCTTACCACTCAGTACATCTAAGGAACTTGTATAGCGGAGGGATGATTGCATGTTGTGTACCATTACTTTACAAATGGTTTATTTCCCACTTACCTAAATCTGCTGCTTTTTGGGATCTCAAAAGTGGTATGCGATGGTCGCAAAAAATTATATCTCTCACCCATTCTGATATAGATTGGTACAATCAGGTCTATGACGGGATAAAGATCATTGACAAATGTGGAAGTTTCCCCAATGTACCCCTCATTGGTACTAAAGGAGGGATCAATTATTACCCAGTTTTAGCTCGTCGTCAGCTTAGATACCCGATGAAAGACGTACCTTATAACATTCATCTGGAAGGTCTTTTCTTCAAGGAAAGAGAAAATGACAGAGCACTTAAGGAGGAAATTATGCATGCCTGGCATCATGTTCATAAGAAAGGAAGAGAATCTCTGGGAAAACCAAACTGCATCTCCGCAGAGCCTTATCTCTAATGGGTACAAACTAGGGCCATCAAGTTAAAAATGCCTTACCCTCATCAAGAAGTATATTTCTTAAAAGAATTTATCCTCTACTTCATGAATGACATAGAGAAACTGCAGGTCGCTTTCAACAAAACTCAACATGAAAAGAACTCTTGGAAGGACAAGTATCAAATTGCCAGCTTGGAGTGTACAAAGATTCAAGAGTTATTATAGGAAAAAGATGCTCTAATTGAAATACTAGAGCAGCATGTTGTAGAAAGTCAAGAGGAACGGAGGAGTTTACTCTCTCCTTTTACATGGAAAAGGATCATCGACCCGACAACGGTTGAGGAGACCCGATCAAAGAAGAGAAAAGGGGATCAACAACCAACATCTGGACCTTTGTCAGAGATTCCTTAGGATTCATGGGCCGAGTTTTCCTTCCTGAACTTTGTAAAATAATGTACTTTTCTCTGTAAGATATTGCAATCCTTTAAATTCAATAAAAGGCTTTCACCGCAATATGATATTTGTAATACAATTGCTAAAAATTCTTTTGAAAACAAAAAGATCATTCTCATTCTTTGCATATCATTCATCATTCTTGCATTACACATCTTTGTCATAAAGTCTCACACATGTGTCGCACTTTAGAGTCAAACTGTCTCATTCGTACAATACTCGGGATAATCGGCAAAAAAATGGACGATCTTGAGGAGGAAAACAGAGAGCTAAGAGAGGAAGTTAATGCTCTGAAGGAAAGTCTGGAAAGACTCAACAACATGATTGAATCCCTGGCAGCAGCTCAGGATCAACCACCTCAAAGGACTGTGTCATACCCCAAATTTTGACCACCAAGATTTCCCATCATTGTGCAAATCATTACCACAATATAGATGTACCTGCATGCCTCATCAATCTCCTCAGAGATGTTTGAGCATTTTCCACAATCAAGAATTAGGGTTTCAAGCCCTCTTAGAGCCTTAGACAAAGTAGCAATCAAGGAATAACATGATCTTCAACTTGTCTAAACTCTCAAACACCTATAAAGGATCAAGAGGACTCCAACATCAAGAATCAAGCACAAGGCTGCAACATTCCAAGTGGATCAAGGCTCAAGATCGCAAGTGTCACCAAATTAGGGTTTTGGTCGACCAAGGCCTTCAGATGGAAATTTTCCTCTAGGCATGCACCAATGCTTCAAAGCATAACCCAAGATACTCCAAGGGACCTCATGGACTCAATCATCAAGTCAATTTAACCTGAGGGGATGCATTTACCTAAAAATCAGGAATTAGGGTTTCTTGACCTAATTCACCCCTAAGTTGACTTTTGGGACAAAACATGAGCCAAGACATCAAGACATGATTTGAGGGGCTCCAATACACTACATGGATCCATTTGCAACAATGGATTAATCCAAGAAGCTTGATTCAAAAGTTTCAATTTCATCTGAACCATAATTAGGGTTTTGAAGAAAAAGTCAACTGTATCTTTGACTTTTGACTAGGACATGCTCCCAAACCTTGGGACATGATTCAATACACCCTATTACACCTATGGAACATATCCATTAGGTTTTATTTAGGCCAAGGACTTGATTTCACAAAGGATCGCACAGTTCGGATTTCATCCGATAAAAAGTCAACTGTGCACAAAATCAAGTTTGACTTTTTGGAATTTTTCACAATTATGGTGCTTTGACCCTAAAACAATATTAATATGTGATTTCAATCATCATTCATCAAGAAAAACCAAAGAAAATGAGTTAACTTGTAAAAGGGGTAACCATAAAAAACTTAGAATTTTTCTAAGTTATGGAACAAACTGGCTAGAGTACCAACTTCCAAGGACCATAACTTGAGATCCAAGCAACCATTTTGGATGGTCCAAAGCTGGATTTGTAGCTCTCATTACATACTTCAAAAGCTTCAACTACATCTCATTCCAATTCCTCATGGATTTCAAGTTATGATTGGATCTAAATCACTAAGAGACATAAAAGTGCATTTTTCCAACACTTAGAAAAAATTCTGCTCAAGGCAGATTTCAAGTGAAACACCAAAATTTGGAGGGTTGTTTCACATAGTTCTAGGTTGAATCAATTCAAGATGTAAACATCAAAGTTGTTGTACATATTTCCTACAATCCAAGGAACTCATTGGCATGAAACAACTCAGCTTGAGCCAAGAGTTATGGCTGCTGCAAGACACCATGGCACAACTGTCTTGAAAAGTCAGTTTGTGTGATTTCTTGCCATACACGATTTTGAGCCAAAAAGTAATGATCACTATGCCACATTCATCCAATCAGACCCTAATGCATCTTATCTAACCTTCAAACTTGGACTGAAATGCCAAGAGCTTATCCTTGAGAATTGATGCGTTTTTGGCATATATGCCTTGAATTCAAAGGGCATTAATTTGGAATAGTGCAAATTCAAGATTATCACTCTCATCAGTCAAGTTCTCTGATTAAACAATAATTAAAAGGATTGAAGAATGTGATTTCAGTCAATACATAGCTGATATATTTGGGACAGCTATTGCACCTAGTGCAAGAGGCATTTATGCCAAGCCAAAACCATTGAACCATTACCTTATCCTCTGAGCTTCAAGAGAACCACTTCAACACAACTCCTCTACTATAGATAGAGGTCCTAACTGATCATTCAAATTACACCAAAGCTCATCACAACAAGGTTTTCTCTCTTTCACTCCCTAGGCCTAAAACCTTCATTTCTTGAGAGGTTAATATCGAGTTTTGAGTTAGAGATCAATACCACTCAAACCAATGATTCACATACTTCACACATAACATATAGAAGGTGTATGAACACTCACCTCCCATCTGTAACATCAAAATCACCAAACGGCCATCCAATTGCACAAAACTCATGACTTGCTACAGAAGGAATCAGGTTGATCAATCTAAAGGGCTCTCAATCACCCCAAGCATTCAAACACTTTCCTTAGGGTACAAGGAAGTTGTCCAAAGCATTAGAACTCAACTGTAACACCTCCATTATCAAATTCGATTCTCACCTGCAGAGGTAAGCCTCAAACTGTCAAACTCATTGAATTATGCATCATAAACATGTTTTGTGATAACCATTGTGTTTCTGGACGTTTCTAGATCCTTTACCCTCAATCAATTGTTGTTTACAATTCGTGTATAGGATTTGATTGAGTTCATGCAAATTTTAGGGTTCTTCAGGTTTTGTCCTATTATGCTTTGATTCACTTAATTTCATTAAAATTGAGTATTGCCATTGTGTTCCTTGTCTGAAAGCGCATGATTTTCATATTTGAATCATGAGAAACGGTTGAGAAACGAGTGAGATAGGAGGCTTCACGTATTTGAGCTTGAGGAAGAAGATGGCCATGGTGCCATTCTTCAGAAATTCAACTTGTTTTACTATATATTTATCACTTGCTATGTTATAACTGAACTGGCATTGCGCCCTAGTGGAAACACTAGTATGTTTGTGTGTGTGTGAGCGAGTGAGAGGTCTAGGGTTCGAATCCCCCTCGCCCCAGACCTTTTGATATTTTTTTTCAATCATTTTCAAAAGGAATTTTCACATATTATTATCCCTTGCCATTCTCTTTCAGCCACACGCAAGTGGCTCAGTTGGCAATATTTTGAACTATCCTCCCCAAGGGCGTGAGTTCAAACCTTGGGGAGACCATTTCTATTTTTTACCACTTAAATTTATCAATTTCTTCACCAATCTTTTAATAACTTTGAAAATTAATTTCTTATTCATTTTTTATTTTTTCTTTTTGCAAAAATTCACAAAATTGATAAAGTATTTTATTCTACAAAAATCTCACACAAAAAATATTATTTGTCCATATTTAATATTTTTTATAAAGAACTTATTTTATTTGTTTTGAACATTTGAAAATATTTATTTCCTCTTGATCTTTTCAAGACCAAATGAGTTCTAAATCATCTTGTGATTAAAACCTCATTTTTCAAACCTTAATCAAAAATCACAAGTAGTTTATTTAGACTTATTTGGTATTTTCGTCATTTTTATTCATTTTATTAAAAGAATTACTTTTAAAAGAAAGTGAAATTAGGGTTTCTTTGATTTTTGATCCTTATCAAACATTTCAAAACACTCATGGGCCTCTAATAGAGTGTAAGACCCAACCCTTTTTGTACAGAAACAATTTTGGGCCTCAGATATTGTATAAGTCCCAACACGATAAAAAATCTCGGCACGATTGCCATTTTTTAAAACAGAAATCTGTGGGCCTCCCCTCGTGTTGTAAGTCCCATCTTTATTTTTCAAAACATCCTTGGGTCTCTCCTTGAGTTGTAAGACCCAACCCTTTTGTAAATAAACCTCTGTGGGCCTCAGTCATTGTATAAGTCCCTCTGTAATTTTCAAAACAACGGTGCGATCACTGTTAAACCTTGGGCCTCTCCTTGAGTATAAGCCCCAACAATATTTTCAAAACAACTTCCCTTTTGATTTAGGTTCAAATATATATATGTTGTTATCAAAACTTTCTTTAATTTCTTTGAACAACTAACAATACAGCATGGAAGCTTGCTCACCTATAAGTTTTATCAGCTTTCATTTACTCGCTTTCATATATATATATATAACTGTATTTTGGGAAGCTGCGCACTGTAAGTCTTCTTTCATATACTTTTAAATACTTGTCATATATCAACTGTATATATACTAGTATAGTTATTTAGAGTTTTTCTCGGCAACTAGGTCTAGAACTAGTTAAAGCCATGTTGGTCACTCTTAAATGCAATCAAAACTAGATCCCCATAGGATTTCCAGATACAGTCTTGCCTTCTCTTGGGCTTAAACAATATGGAACAAAGAGAAAGGCAGTATTCTTCGTGAACCTTTTCTCAGGCAGTCACCCCTAGAAATTGTCAAAGAAACTCTATTCCCCAGATTTGATCTATTCTCAGTGAATAGCATCTCTTGAGTTTCTTCAAACCTCATAATTTTCACTAAATGATCTATTCTCGGTGAATAGCATTTCTTGAACTTTTCTTGGTTTGGGACCCACAGGCTTCCTAAAATCATCCCCGCCTCCTCTTGGGCTTTGTACAAGGACCCTCCGGCTTCTTAGAATTTCTCATGCCTTCTCTTGGGCTTAATACAAGGACCCTGAAGACCTCTTAAAGGTATAAGACAAAACTTAGTTATCCTTTGCTAGAGTAGTCTTTCCAGTGTCAAACCTCTGACCAATTTAGGGTTGATTCGCATCCCTTAATACACCCGCCTCCTCTTGGGCATCATACAAAAGATAAAACTCTTCCACACCGGTAGACTTTGACAGTCTAATCCCCTTGAGTCTCAAAGACATTCTCAAGTTCCCTATAAACATAGGAGAAACCCCGGTCACTCTAGATCAATCTCTACAAAATTCTAAAACTCAGCCTCTCTCCTAAAAATCCCCAAACCAGGGACAGTATATCCCCAGTATCAAAACCTCAAGGCATCTGATATCTCAACTCTTCTGGAATCCTCAGCAAGAGTTGATTCCCCTTTTGGACCTGCCTCGGGATCTTAATAATCCCCAGCAGAAGTTAGCCTCCTCTTAGGCTTTGTATAATGACCTTTCCTCAGCAAAGTTAGCCTCCTCTTGGGCTTATTACAATGATTCTCCCCAGCGGAGCTAACCCTTTTCGGGCTCTCTTGTTGAGTCGATCGACTTTTTAGACTCTCTTATTGAGTCAATCACCTTTTTAGACTCTCTTGTTGAGTCAATCAGCCTTTTAGACTCTCTTATTGAGCCAGTCACCTTTCAGCACTCTCTTTTTGAGTCAACCTTTTTAGCCTCAATCTCGGGCTTTGTACGAGACAGACAAAAATACTCTCTTGTTGAGTCAATCTTTTTAGCCTCCTCGCAGGTTTGATGTAAAGATTTCCCCTAGCTAGAGCTAGCCTCCTCTCAAGTTGTGTAGAATAATTTCTCCATCTTGTTCAGCCACAATTCTGGGCTTTGTACAGGACAGATAAAAGCACTCTCTTGTTGAGTCAAACCCTTTTAGCCTCAATCTTGGGCTTTGTACAAGACATAAATCTTCATCTCTTAAGCTTGGGACAGATATCTTTCCCAGTGAGGTCACTTCCTCCCAGCCTTCTTTTAGGCTTTGAAGAATGATTTCCCAAGCAGAGTCAAACTCATTTCAGCCTCAATCTTGGGCTTTGTACGAGACACATACAAACCTCCCCGAAAGAGTCAGACTTTCAGCCTCTTCTTAGGCTTTGTATAACGATATCTCCAAAATAGTCAGTCTCTTTTTTTCCTCAATCTTGGACCTTGTACAAGACACCAATATACATACTCTCTTGTTGAGTTGGTCTTACCCAGCCTCCTCTTAGGCTTTGGGTAAGGATTTCCCCAGTGGAGTCCATCAACCTCTTAGCTTCAACCTTGGGCTTTGATCAAGGCACACAAAAATCAACAATACCTCTTTAGAGATGACAAGTTCTCTCTCAATTAAACCTTTTAGATTCAATCTTGGGCTTTGAAAAAGACACCAAATATCTTTTTCCTCCCTTAGAATAGGAGGAACTACGATTGCTCTGATTTCCCTGTTTCGTTGAAATGGGAATACGTAGGGATAAGATTGCGAAATCTTAGCGAGCATACTAATCAAAAACCCTAGGCCCAATACCTTCATACAACAATCAAAACTCAGGTCCAGTACCTCACCAAAAATATCAGAAAAACCCGAACTTCAACAAAAACTCACTCGCTCACTCATACTTCCCAAGAAACTTTCCTAACCCATTAACGGATAAACACCATCAAGTATAAAGTGAAACCTAAAGCTAATATCCTGTGGATAACCACATATAGGATGGGTAATTAACAACTCCCCATTGTATAACCTGACCCCAGACCCTCCAATCTAATTTAAGCGTTTGTTCAGTTAAACATCCACGTGCAAGGTTAGTTTTAGATAGCTTCCCTTTCCCTTCCAGCTTCATGGGATAAATAAGAAATCATAAAGTAGCACCCCCTCCTACCATTGCGGTGAGGAAATCCCAGCGATAAGGTGGTCACGTCACCGACAGAAATTGCTCGCTACAGACTGCGATCTTAGAAATTGTGTCTACACCAACGTTTGAGATACCCGTCAGTCTTCCGCGGTACAGTATGCCTAAAGATTTTCCTTGGGGCATGCCTTTCAATTTCATACCTGAGGGATATATATCACCGGTCACTGAAGACCTAGAAGCCACAACTGGAACCTCCAGACTTGAAGGTTACAAACTTCAGGTGAACGAAGATACAAGGACTACGACAGAGACTCCTGTACCTGAAGGTTACAAACATGAGGTCACCGAAGCACCAAGAGTTACCGCAGTAATTTCTATACCACAACCTGTGATACATACTATCCCAGAGGAACAGATCCTTCAGGCCACCCCAGGCAAGGATGAAGAAGTATACGAAAGGATGAATGAATTCCAAGAACGGTTCTTGGAAATGTAGAAAGAACTGCATGCTATTCACGGACAGGACTTGTTTGGCAAAGATGTCGCTGACCTCTGTTTGGTCCCAATCGTCAAAATACCGCACAAGTTTAAGGTAACTGACTTTGAAAATTACAAAGGCAACTCGTGCCCTCAAAGTCACTTGGTAATGTACGCCCGAAAGATGTCTACCTAGACAGAAAATCAACAGCTACAAATCCACTACTTTCAAGACAGTTTAATCGGTGCCGCGCTCAAATGGTACATGGGATTAAACCGTACCAAGATCAGTACCTTCAGAGATCTTGGGGCAGCTTTTGTTCAGAAGTACAAGTACAATTTGGATATGGCACCCGACAGAGATCAACTCAGAGCTATGTCCCAAAAAGATAAAGAAACCTTCGAGTACGCTCAAAGATGGCGTAAAATTTCCGCCCAGATTTGTCCTTCTCTTGAGGAGAAAGAAATGAGAAAAATCTTCTTGAAAACATTAAGTTCATTTTATTATGAACGAATGGTCGCCAATGCACCTAGTGATTTTACCGAGATGGTAAACATGGGGGTACGCCTTGAAGAAGCAGCCCGAGAAAGACGACTGGTGAAGGACACAGAGCCATCCAGTAGTACTAAAAGATATGGGAGTGTTTTCTAAAAGAAGAAAGAACAAGATATCAGTAATATCTCGCAGAGTAAGCAAAAGCGAAGGTACCAACCTCGACAGGTAGCAATGGTATCTCCTGCTGTCAGTCCTGCGCCAATCCCGGCATATCAACCACAGGTTGCTTAGAGACATCCAAATCAACAATCGTATCAACAAAGGCAGCAACAGCCTCTTCAGCAGGCTCGCCCGCAATACAATAACAACAATCATTTTCCACGATCGCCCGGGTTTGACCCCATACCAATGTTATATGCATAACTATTCCCATTTTTTCTAGCAAAGGGGCGCGTTCAAACTAGGACTCCTCTCACAGTGCCAAACAATCTCCCTTATTGGTTCAAAGCCGATCAATCTTCCCCTTATCATCAAGGAGGACCGGGGCATAGCATTGAGAACTGCCTCAACTTCAAATCTGACGTACAAAGGCTCGTCAAAAATGGAGTTTTATCTTTCAATGATATGAATCCGAATGTTCAAAGAAACTCGTTGCCACAACATGAAAAAGCTTCAGTAAAATTGATAGATGAAGGACCTGGCAACAGTTATCAAATTCGCGATGTACGCCTACTAGGAACGAATCTGGTAAAAATGTATTACCAACAAAGCGGGTATGGCCATGTGCCATCTCATAACTATCACCAATGCAACATTTGTTCCAAGAACAATCAAGGGTGCGTCATTGTACAAGCAGCTCTTCAAGAGAAGATGGATCTAGGTTGGATCCAAGATCACAGGGTTCGTGGAATAAATATGGTCTATGGACGTCCAGGCATTGTTCAAAATCATGACATCCGTGCAATGAATGTCAATCTAGTTCCAATGCACTCAAGACAAAGTCAGTATTACAATTTTTCGCTGCACGACTACAACGCTTGCTCAATTTGTTCAAAAGACAATCAAGGATGTTCTTTTGTACAAGAAATTCTTCAGCGTCAAATGGATCTTGGATGGATCCAAGACTACCATGGAAGGAATAATCACCAGGTCAACATGGTTCAGATTTTCGATATTCGTTTAATGAATTCCAGCTTAGTAGAATTACATGCCAAACAAGTCAAGCTCGGTTATCTGTCAGCCCATAATTATCAAGACTGCAAAGATTGCTCCAAAAACGATCAAGGTTGCGCACTTGTACAAAGAACTCTTCAACATCTGTTAGACCATTGGTGGCTTCCAGTCTACCAGGATGAAAACCCGCATCAAGTTAGCATAACAAATGGAAATCCGAATAGACACCAAAGATGTGACATCCGCTTGTTGGAAATAGATCTGGTAAAGATGTACTGCATACAGAGTGGATACGGCCGTGTGCTACCTCAAAATTATGAACGCTGTCGAATATGTTCAGAAAATAGCCAAGGGTGCTACATCGTACGAGTAGCTCTCCAGAATCAAGTAGACCAAAGGGAAACCCATTTGTGCCTAAATTCTCAGTCAATCAATATGGTGCAAGGTTGCCCAGGGAAGCATGCAGTTTACGACATTAAAAACATTGAAACATCATTGGTCAAATTTCACAAATTCCTATGCAGACTTGATTATTTTGGTCCGAATCACCACGATCATTCGGCTTGCAGAAAATGCCGCAAAAGCCGACATGATTGCCTCCTTGTCCAAAATGATATTCAAGAGTTGTTGGACAAGAGAACCATAATAGTTTTCAATGAAAGAGGGCCTGTTAATTATGGAATTAATGAGGATGTTTTCACCATAATCCCTCTGCTCGATGAACCAAAGCGCTTGGAGATCCCTTTCGACTGTGGAAAATTTTCCAACATCCCCGAGCTAGAATCAATTAAGGTTACTTTTGACAGTCAAAAGACCCAAATAACCCCTTTAGTCATCTACCTGCCAGGCCCAATGCCATACGAGTCAGATAAATATATTCCGTATATGTACAGTACAACCATAATAGAAGATAGAAAAGAAGTTCCACTGCCATCTATTGTCAACATTGCTGATATCAGTCGAGTCACCCGAAGTGGCCGAATCTTCAATAGAGGAGTTGGAGAACCTGCAAAAGAAAATGAGCCTCAAGTCGAGGTTCCTAATCAATAAATTGGTTAATCCAGAAGCGTAGAGCCTGTGAAAAATAATGATGAAATGTTAAAACTCATCCAGAGAAGTGAATACAACATTGTGGATTAACTATTACAAACTCCTTCTCAGATATCCGTGTTATCTCTCCTGCTTAGTTCAGAAGCTCACAGAGAAGCTCTACAGAAGGTCTTGGAACAAGCCTTTGTATAACAAGATGTAACAGTGGGTCATATTGACAGCACTATTTCCAACATCACTTCCAGCAATAATTTAGGTTTCACTGATGAAGAACTTCCAGAGGAAGGCAAGAATCATAACATAGCACTCAATATCACAGTAAATTTCCAGGACGATGCTTTAGCTAGCGTACTGGTAGACACAGGTTCATCCTTAAACTCATTCCAAGGTCAACTCCGATACGATTATCTTTTCAAGGTACTCCCATGAGAGGCAATGAGATCATAGTCAAAGCTTTTGACGGATCCAGAAAGACTGTTATCGGTGATGTCGACCTTCCCATAACCATTGGTCCCCACAATTTCCAAGTCATGGACATCTGAGCGGCATACAGCTGTTTATTGGGACGACCTTGGATACATGAAGCAGGGGCAGTCACTTCGACACTTCACCAAAAGCTGAAGTTTGTCAAGAACGACAAGTTGGTCACAGTATGCGGAGAACAAGCTTTAATTGTAAGCAACCTACCATCATTCTCGTATTTAGAGCCAGAAGAGGTCATTGGAACTCAATTTCAAGCACTCTCTATGAGCAATGAGAATCATCAAGAAAAAGGAACGTCAATTTCCTCGTACAAAGACGCTCTCCAAATAATGGGAAGCAGTGACATAAAAGGATGGGGGCAAGTTATGATTCCTGTTGATAACAAGACAAGAAAAGGTATCCGTTTTTCTCCAGCATTTACCAAGACTACAAAGAAGGATGAGGCCACTCGACCTATTCAAGATTTCTTCCACAATTGAGACTTCCTCCACCTGATTTCTCTAGAAGTTCACACCATCGAGGAAAATGATTCTTCTGATACAGACGGAGAATAGAAATCCTATTTCAACGATGGAGGATATATATCCCAGGAAGAAACATACATGCCATTTTGCTCTCTAAAGCAAATTCCCAGATATATACCAAGATCAGGTGTCAGATTGATCTACGGAGATTGCGATCCCGAGGGATGCCGTGCTCCACCCAACTCACTGGAAGAAGAAACTCTGATGAAAGACACTTCGATTACAACTCATATGATCCCATGGATGATCTGCCCATTTGGGAACCTTATATGGAAGACTCAGGGCAAAAGAGTCATCCAGAGAATGCATACCTGCTGAATGACCTTAAGAAAAATTCACCTATTCTCCCAGAGTCGTGGAAACCTTACCAGGAAAATTCTGAAAATGTCAAACATCATGTTGATGAAGTTGCAAGAATCGCTGGACAAGAATTTATCAACTTTGCATTTCTTGAGGTCAATGTCATTGAAGAAGATAATTCATCTATCCCCTCAGAAACTTGGGATACTTTGGGGCAGCCAGGTGGCAAGTACGACTTTCTAGTGAAGTATACTGCTCCGGAAAGTTCTCATATCAGATATGAAGACATCCAGCCAACAGGATGGGGAGATCCTCTTGAAAATTAAAATACTGGTAAAAATACAATAGAAGAGTCCTCTTATGATAACTCTGCATGGGAAGAAGACTCTAGTGATCCAACTCCGTCAGAAATCAGTGTCATTACTGAAGACAATCCTGGAAGAAAAATACTGAACTTAGTGATCCACAGAGGAGTTCGTCACAATTGGGTCGCTATCGATGTCCCGAATATTGTTCATAAATCAAAGTAATTGCCTCAACTTTGTTTTGACCTTTCACTTTGCCCAGGTGAAAAGGATGTTTTATAGGGCTTGTTTTTCTTTGAATACCCCTATTCGCTTCGTCCAGAGAGAAAGAGTTTTGTTTTATAGGGTTGTGTTTCAAGAATCGACGAATCATAAATAAGAATATCATTCTGAATTCCTACATTTATTGCTATCGCGGCCGGCAAAAATATCGAGTTGCCATCATCCTTTATTCGTCCTAAGGACAGGAAAATAGTGATAAAACCTAAATCCTAAGGGTGAGACACTAAGTTTGGGAGTTGGTTAGGCGAGAGGAAGGTGTTAGGCACCCCTCACCTCCATTGTACTCAATGGGATCCTCCTTAAGTTCTAGGGTATGTTTGTTTGTTACTTGAATGTTTGACTATTTATATTTATTTACAAAAATCCTATTATTATACAAAGAAGATTTAGATGTAAGAGGGGGACCCTAAGTTTTTTATTATTATTGTACTCGCTAGGATTTACAACCATATGCCTACGTACCCTCAAATTTGAAGGATCAGAGTATCCGTAGTTCGCCTCCCCTATCCCCTATCCCTGTCCCTATTCCTAATCCTAATCCTTTATTGATACTCTTGGATCACCAGAGTTTTATCCCATATCCTAATCCCTTGCCCTATATTTATACTCTTGGAACTTAAGAGTCTAATCCCAAAATCCTAATCTCTTGCCCTATATTTATACTCTTGAAGCTTAAGAGTCTAATCCCAAAATTTTAATCCCTTGCCTTATATTTATACTCTTGGAGCTTAAGAGTCTTATCCCAAATCTTTAGTTTTTTTATCCCAAATTATATCCCTTATGTTATTTATTTCAAAATAATTAATCCCTAACTTGATTATATTTTGTCAATTATAATTATTTAATGAATAATATATAATATCCCAAAAATATAAATTAAATCTTAAAATGTCCCAACAATAAATTAATCCCAATTATTCCAAAAATACAAAATTATCCCAATTATTGGAATTAATCCTATTTATTAAATCCCAACTATTCTCACTTAATCCCTAATTGTAATTACTAACCAATTTTAATTCCATTATAAAATAATCAATTATCCCATTATTAGATTACCCTCCTCTAAATACATTAATTAACTTGAATTATTCCTAATTAATCTAAATTATATCCCTTAGACGTAGAGAACTTAAATTAATTAAAGAAGATTAATTTAATATTCGAATAGACCTCTTTTATCCCTAATAAGTTATTCTCTATCCCTTATTTAGCATATTATAAAAATTAATTAACTAAGTTAAAATCCCAATTATTTAATTATCAAAGTAAATAAATTAATTAATTAATAACCCCAAATACTTAATTATTATAATAAACTTTCTATTAATAAAGTATAAATTAACCCAAATTTATAAACCCAATTCTATAAAACAACAAACCCACATTTTTAGTAATAAAAATAAAGTAAATAAGTTAAATAACCCAAATTTTTTAATTATAATAAATAGACCTAAATTTATAAAATAACTTCAACCATTTTTAATTATAAAAATAAGTTAAATAACCCAAATTTATTAATTATAATAAATAGATCTAAATTTATAAAATAACCCCAACCATTTTTAATTATAAAAATAAGTTAAATAACCCAAACAAATTATAATAACCCCAAAATATAAATTAACCCAAAATTCTAAAATATAAATTAAATCCAAATACTCTAAAATATAAATTAACCAAAAATTATGTAAATAAAACTCCACTTTATAATAATCTCAAAATATCAATTAAACCTAATATTCCAAAATATAAATAAAATCTACATTATATAAATACACCCAATTTATAAATTAAACCAGAAATATAAATTAAACCCAAAATTATAACTTAATGTTATTAAATCAACCCTAAGTATCAAATATTTTATTAACATCTAATTATTAATACGCCAATTAAATATTTTTAACCCTTAAATTATGACTTAATTATTTTACAAAGTATTTCATTGATCAATATATTATTTCCACAATTAAATATTATTAATCCCTAAACCACTAAAGTATTTTAAGTGACTATCCTATTTCTTAATCCTAATTATATATCTCATCAATCTCTTAATTATTAAAAACGTTTTAATTAACTTAATTCTTAATCCTAATAGTTATTATCCCTAACAATTTTATTAACTAATATCCCTTATTTGATTATATATTTTTGTTCTATCTAATTATAATATTCTTATAATAAATTATTTAAAAGACATATTTTATTTATTATTATTACTTTATTTATTTATGAAATAGTTAACTATTAACAAAACCAAATATTAATGCATATTTTAATCCATTAAAAAATAGTTACTTTATTTATTTTTTAAGAACACTGTTACTAGAAATTTTGATTAAATTTAGAACATGTTATATTAAAAAAAATCCATTAAAAAAATCAATTTTAGTAATGTTTTAATTTGAGACAGACTTTCATTATTGCCTGATTAAATAAAAAAATTAAATTTTCTTGTTAAAAGAAAATACGCACAGAAATAAAACTTAGGAATTTATAATACTAGTTAAAAAAAACGACCCACTATTGTAATTACATTTTGAAATAAGTATGTTATTATTATTATTTTAATCCTTTCATTCAAAACAATTCGTATCCTAGACTTAATACCCAAGAATCCCAAAATTTGAACAATAAATCGAAACAAACCAGCAGCAACAGGGATGTTGAAAGTTTAGGGTTGTTGAAGGTTTAAGGTTTTAGTGTTGTTGAGGGTTTAGGGTTTTAGTGTTGTTGTTCTTTGATGTGTGAAGAACAACAACTTTTTATCGTATGGTTTGTACATTGCCCCCCAATATGAGAGACGAGGCTCTATTGATAAGGAAAAATCAGGTCAAAAAAATTAAATGTGATTGAATCAACCAGATTTATTTTATTTTTTAAAGCCCAAGCCAATGAATCTGGATGGATTCATGGCTTGATGAATTTGAATAATTAATAATAATAACATAAAATAAAAATTTGAATAATAATAATAGTCATATAATGATAATGAAAAAGTTTTTTGATTTATTTTGATTTATATGACTTTTTTGAGATTTTTTCCATAAAATAATAATTTTATTGAAAAAATCATATTTTTAAAAATGTATTAAATACAAATACGAAAATTAATATTTAAATAATAAAAAAATACTATTTTTATGATTTTTTATGCTTAAAAGTAAAAATAGAAAAAATTAGTAATAAAGGAATAAAAAGAAAAACAACTAAAAGTGAAGGAGGTAGGATTCGATCTCATGCACTCTCCTTTACAATCCTTAAACCTACTCCTCTACTAAACGAACTACCATGAAATTACATCCAAAGAGTAACATACTAATTCAAATCTAATTTCTAATTGGCACTCTTATACTACATTTTTATTTGTCTCTCTTTTTTTTTATGCATAGAAATAATATTAAGATTTTTTTTTAAAGGAAAAATTAAAAAACTAACTTATTATCACTATTTTATTTATATATAAGCAATAACAAGGTAAAAAAAAAAGAAAAGAAAGGTGGTCAAAATTTGGGGTACGACAGTTGCCCCTATTTAATCGGCTTTGAATCAGAAAGATGATGTCGATGAGCCTTCGTCTTTGTGAAGAGGAGACGATTAAATACAAGAAGGACCCTAATTTTGACCGCGGAGCCTCATAGGTGCGGGCCAATCTATGGTACTCCGTTAATATCCCAATATCCCATGCATAATATCCCTAGTTACAAAAGCCGAGCAGGATTCTAGTGATCCTCTAATTCCGTTTTGGTAAACCATAGTAGAACCCCCGATAAAACCATTGGTAATATCTTGATACAACCCCTGTGACATCTTTTGGTGGAACCCGTGATAATAAGAACCCTGACAAAAATTGTCTGGCAAACCCCCGATGGAACCCTTGATGATAAACTCTCGATGAAATTGTCTGATGGAACCCCTTGATTAACCTTTTATTTGGATAAAAATCTCTTAATATAACCCATTTGATAAAAATCTGATAGGACCCCTTGATAAAATCCTGATGAAACCCCTTTGGTAAATTCCTTGGAAGAACCCTTTTTGATAAAAAAAAAACCCTTTTGATACAATTCCTTAATGAAACCCCTTTATGATAAGATCCCTTGATAGAAATCTGGTGAAACCCCTTGATAAAATTTTTGTAGAACCCCTAGATAAAAAATCCCTTGGTAGAACCCCTTGAATAAAAATCTGGTAGAACCCCTTGATAAAATTATGATGAAACCCCTTTTGAGAAAATTTGGTAGAACCCCTTGAAAATATTTTGATAAAACCCCTTAATTTTTTTTTTTGGTAAAACCCCTTTGAAAAAATTTGGTAGAACCCCTTGAATAAAAATCCGGTAGAACCCCTAGATGAAATTCTGATGAAACCCCTTTTGACAAATTCCTTGATAAAACCCTTTCGATAAGTCCCTTGATGAAACCCTATTTGATAAATCCCTTTATTTAAACCTTTTAACAAATCCCTGTTGGAACCCTTTGATAGAAAATTCTTGGTGAAAGCCTAGTTAACACTTGGTTGATAATGCTCTGATGAAACCCTTTGATTGAACCCAATTGATAAAATTCTCTTGATAAAATTTCCTTGACAAAATTCCTTGATAAAATCATTTGACAAAACCCTTGATAAACCCCTGATAAAAAAACCCTTGATAAAAAAAACCCTTAATGGAACCCTAGATTAAAAAACCCTTAGATATTGATGGAATTTATCCCATACGAGGGCTAGGTTGTTAAGCTAGGGATGTGAGAGTCGAAGACCTGCTCACTAGTTAATAATGATCATTCAGGATGACCGATTACTGGATAGATCCCTTCGAAGACTCACTGTGAGTGAGATTGCTGGGGAAGTCCTTTATTGAAAGATTTTTATGAGATGTTACTTATTGGGGAAGGCCAATAAACATTCCTACCTAGGAGTTGTACTGGTATAATTGGGGATTGGACCTCTAAGAGCGGTCACAAATCCTATGTTATATATGTATGTTTATGTATGCATGTTATGTTATGTTATATATGCATGATTATATGCTAGAGTTTAGTGAAATTATTAATGCATGACAATGATTTGAATGTTTCAACAAATTCCCCTCTGGTGAGCAACGGAATGGCTAAGACCTTGAGAGATTGCTTGTGTAACAAGGATATTTGTCCTAAAAAAATGGTAGTAGGTATTGAGCTAGCATGATCTCCCGATACTCATTTTGATCTTGACGATTGTAGATGTAGGAGAGGGCTTCATTAGTGATCGTGACAGTATGAAGAGAGTTTTCCCCTTTGTGTCTTGTCTTGCCCCAATCTGTTGGATTTTTAAAGGAGTTTTGCCTCAATATGTGTTTTGAAGCAGCTTGACTATACCATGCACTTAAGACAGCTTGCCATTATATTAGCCTTGGAGAGATTCATCCTCGACTAACCAACCCTTGGAATGATAGACCCCAGATGAACCGTTTTCTTGAAGCGGATTCTTTTGATCAAGCCTTGTAGCGGTCTGCCCCGGATTGATTGAGCTTCAGAGCGTATGCTTGAAAAGGAACTTAGATCCCTCCATGCTTTGATACGACCCTGAGACGAATTGCCCCAGTATTTGGATCTTGAAAAGTATGCCCCACCGTTGGAATTTTGAAAGGTACGCCCCTTGATTAATTGGGTATTGAGGAGTAGATTGAAAAGGAGTTTGGACCCTACCATGCTATGATATGACCCTAATATGGACTGCCCCAATATTTTAATCTTGAATAGTGCGTCCCAGTGTTTGAATCTGTGAAAGGTATGCCCCTGATTAGATTGACTCTTGAAGTGGTTGGTTTAACTGTGCTCTTGAGGTGGCCTACCCTAGTATGAGCCTCTTGAAAGGTGTACCACACATTATTAGAGTCATGGAGGTATTTTACATAGGTGTGTCAAATCTTGAAATGTTTTGCCCCTAATTAGTAAGATCTTCAGATGATATACCCCTATGATTACTAGGATTTACCCCTTGATTGGAAGGATTCCTTATATGATGTGCCCCTAGGATCATAAGGATTTGCCCCTTAATTAGAAGGATCCTTAGATGGCTTGCCCCTAGTAAGGAATGTCTCAAAGTTGAGTGCCCCTGATCAGACCTTTTGTTGATATTTCCTTGGTGCTAAGTATTAATTTGTGAGAAAAATGTTCCCTTTGAAAAGTAATTATAACACCATGTTCATGAAAAATTTGAAATCAAAAATTTAGATGAGGTGTATGATAGATGATATTCAGTCATGAGATTGGCACAAATGAAGATGTGAAAGATATGGTTAGTGATGTTCCAACAAACATTCAGATTCGGAGTCAGTTTAACAACGACTTTGCCGAGTATGCTTTTATAGTTCCCCTAGCTTCAATTAGGACTTTTAAATGTTATAACGTGGCCTAGTTCACGGTTTAAGAAACAAAGGATACAAGGCTCAAAATTTGAAATTTAACCCACCCCATTCTCCTTGACGTTCTCCATTCCTAAATCCAATTAACCCAACAGATGCGTTCATCTTACAAGAGAATTTCTTCAGTCATGGTGATAAAGGTTTAAGCACTTGATGAGATCTTTGAGGTGGCAATCACCCACTTCCGTTTATGAGATTGTTCTATTTTTTTTCCTTTTTCTTTGCTTTTAATCCCTTATTTCTGCATGGACCAATTCTTTTGAGTTTGTGGTCCATCGGGATACCCTAATTTTTGCCTAAGTCAAAGTCACTTTTTTCAGTTTTTTTTTTACTTAGCGGGCTTTTTGCCTTTTTTTTTGAACAATTCTTGAGTGGTCTTGTTTTTGACTTAGAAAGGGTGTGACTGCCATATTAGATATTATGAGCTATTATCCCTTTTGCTTCCTCAATGTTGAATGGTGTGAGGAAGAAGATATGCTTTAAACCTTTTGCTTGGATTGACTGGTTCTCTTGATATCAGAATGCATCATTGAATTAATTGAAGTCTACCCTGCCCCTAGTTAAGATTAAGGTTTTTTTTTAAATAAAAAGAACACCAACTTCTAGCTCGAGGGGGTTAACTATGGATTATCTCCTTATTTCTCCAGTGTTTAGGGAGTGAAACAATGC
This sequence comes from Lathyrus tuberosus, assembly GCA_022829125.1. Taxonomy (NCBI): domain Eukaryota; kingdom Viridiplantae; phylum Streptophyta; class Magnoliopsida; order Fabales; family Fabaceae; genus Lathyrus; species Lathyrus tuberosus. The sequence continues at coordinate 2,028,768 of JALAZF010000746.1, read as the reverse complement.
CTTACATCATCAGCCATGTCTTACTATTAAAAGCATACGTCAGCAAACTCGATTGTTTTAATTTACCTCATTCTCCTCCTAAGTTTGTCAATAGGTGAGAAGTGAAACAAAAAGGTGTGATTTATTTTTATTTTTATTTCCATGATAGCATAAGAAAGAGAGTGTAAACGAATGGATTGATTCCAAAAATATGCATGCTCATCTTATTAAAATTATTTCCCAAAAAGTACATCTTTTAATTACAAACAACACTTAGCAAAAAAGAAAATACAACTGGAAATGATAAAGGCCTAATGATCCTAGAAGTGAGTTTCCTTGTTGATCCACCATGTTTAGGGAATGTACCTTGAAGTTCTTATACTTGTAAATTAAGGGTGACAGTTCACCAATGAGACTGCTTCTTTGAAACTCAATTGCTTATTGTCTACCAGGTCTTGAACTTTGTATTCATAACATTTAGGGTCTGAGTAGGTTCAAGTAATTACAGCTTCACTAAGGCACCTCCGAGTAAGTCATGAGACATTGGTGTAGGATCCAGTCCCTTCCAAGCTTCCTTTGTTGAAGCACATGAGGCTGCTACTGAAATATATACTATTGCAGACTTAGTTGCGGATGCATCATCCAAGGTTGTTGTATTTGAGGCTCTAAGTAGGCCTTTGGCTGGCATAGTGAAGGGTTGCCTCTTTCTTCAATGGCACTTGCCCCTCTTGAATTCTTCCATAGCTTCTTAAGATATCCTTTAAGTTCGTTTGTGAGTATCGGGAAACCTCTTAGCTCTTGGTAGTTGGACAAGGGCAAAAGCAGAATGGAGATGCAAATGTGTATGTATGTAAAATGCGTGAAAATGCATGGGGTATGCAAAAAGATTTTTTTTTTGGTATGCTAAAATATTTTAGATGCAAGTGTAACATTAGGATAGTGACAGAAGAAAGGAAACCCTTACGGATTTAGAGGTAGTTATGTACATAGGGAACCCTTATCTGGGAAGGTTCCCTAAGGATAATGATAGGTATGGGAAACCCAAACGGATTTAGGGATGTCTAAGATAAAATGCAAGCAAGTCCTAGTAAATATAGGCTCCCTATGATAAGCTGGATCTAAGGTTTGTCTACCCAATCCCCTCACATGTAGGATATACAGTTTTGACAGCATAACAACCCTAGAATTTATAGACTATACCCTTGTTTTACCATGAGAAGGAGCAAGCCTTCCTACGGTAATCCTTCGGGATAAGTCTCATCTAGGTAGGACCCTAATAACAACCCTTGGGGTTGAATACTTAAGGTCACCATGAGTTGATAAAAGTAGGCTAAAGGTTCCCAGAGTCATGGACCACATCCAAATCATCATCTATGTTAGGGGCTAGCCCTACCATGAAGACACCTTTAGAGGATCTCTTCTGAGTGTAGCATCAATGAATTGTTGGGATGTCACATCCCTCAAAACATTTATGTTCTACGTCCTAATATAGGGTTATACTCCAAGCTCGGGTTTTAACTTCACACATAATCATATCCCAACCAATGTATGATGACAATAATATATGATATAAATATATAATAAACATTAATATATATATATATATATATATATATATATATATATATATATATATATATATATATATATATATAATAACATAAAGAAATATATATATATAAAAACATAGAAGATATATATTTAAAAACGGTAAATAAGCAAGGCAAACAAACAGGAATCCTAAAACCCAAGGTTAGGATGGACTCTCTTTTTAGGGAAGTACAAAAACTCCCCAGCAGAGTCGCCAGCTGTCGCGGCCGGCAAAAATATCGAGTCGCCATCATCCTTTATTCGTCCTAAGGATAGGAAAATAATGATAAAACCTAAATCCTAAGGGTGAGACACTAAGTTCGGGAGTCGGTTAGGCAAGAGGAAGGTGTTAGGCACCCCTCACCTCCATTGTACTCAATGGGATCCTCCTTAAGTTCTAGGGTATGTTTGTTTGTTACTTGAATGTTTGACTATTTATATTTATTTACAAAAATCCTATTATTATACAGAGAAGACTTAGATGTAAGAGGGGGACCCTAAGTTTTTTTATTATTATTGTACTCGCTAGGGTTTACAACCCTATGCCTACGTACCCTCAAATTTGAAGGATCAGCGTATCCGCAGTTCACCTCCCCTATCCCCTATCCCTATCCCTATTCCTAATCCTAATCCTTTATTTATACTCTTTGATCACCAGAGTTTTATCACATATCCTAATCCCTTGGCCTATATTTATAATCTTGGAACTTAAGAGTCTAATCCCAAAATCCTAATCCCTTGCCCTATATTTATACTCTTTGCGCTTAAGAGTCTAATCCCAAAATCTTAATCCCTTGCCCTATATTTATACTCTTGGAGCTTAAGAGTCTAATCCCAAAATCTTAATCCCTTGCCCTATATTTATACTCTTGGAGCTTAAGAGTCTTATCCCAAATCTTTAGTTTTTTTATCCCAAATTATATCCCTTATGTTATTTATTTCAAAATAATTAATCTGTAACTTGATTATATTTTGTCAATTATAATTATTTAATGAATAATATATAATATCCCAAAAATATAAATTAAATTTTAAAATATCCTAACAATAAATTAATCCCAATTATCCCAAAAATACTAAATTATCCCAATTATTGGAATTAATCCTATTTATTAAATCCCAACTATTCTCACTTAATCCCCAATTGTAATTATTAACCAATTTTAATTCCAATATAAAATAATCAATTATCCCATTATTAAATTACCCTCCTCTAAATACCTTAATTAACTTGAATTATTCCTAATTAATCTAAATTATATCCCTTAGACGTAGAGAACTTAAATTAATTAAAGAAGATTAATTTAATATTCAAATAGACCACTTTTATCCCTATTCTCTATCTCTTATTTAGCATATTATAAAAATTAATTAACTTAGTTAAAATCCCTATTATTTAATTATCAAAGTAAATAAATTAATTAATTAATAACCCTAAATACTTAATTATTATAAGAAACCCACTTTCTATTAATAAATTATAAATTAACCCAAATTTATAAACCCAATTCTATAAAATAAAAAACCCACATTTTTAATAATAAAAATAAAGTAAATAAGTTAAATAACCCAAATTTATTAATTATAATAAATAGACCTAAATTTATAAAATAACTCCAACCATTTTTAATTATAAAAATAAGTTAAATAACCCAAATTAATTAATTATAATAAATAGACCTAAATTTATAAAATAACCCCAACCCTTTTTAATTATAAAAATAAGTTAAATAACCCAAACAAATTATAATAACCCCAAAATATAAATTAACCCAAAACTCTAAAATATAAATTAAATCCAAATTACTCTAAAATATAAATTAACCCAAAATTATGTAAATAAAACCCCACTTTATAATAATCCCAAAATATCAATTAAACCCAAAATTCCAAAATATAAATAAAATCCACATTATATAAATAGACCCCAATTTATAAATTAAACCAGAAATATAAATTAAACCCAAAATTATAGCTTAATGTTATTAAATCAACCCTTAGTATTAAATATTTTATTAACATTTAATTATTAATACTCCAATTAAATATTTTTAACCCTTAAATTATTCCTTAATTATTTTACAAAGTATTTCATTGATCAATATATTATTTTCATAATCCTATATTATTAATCCCTAAACCACTAAAGTATTTTAAGTGATTATCCTATTTCCTAATCCTAATTATATATCCCATCAATCCCTTAATTATTAAAAACGTTTTAATTAACTTAATTATTAATCCTAATAGTTATTATCCCTAATAATTCTATTTACTAATATCCCTTATTTGATTATATATTTTTGTTCTTTCTTATTATAATATTCGTATAATAAATTATTTAAAAGACATATTTTATTTATTATTATTAATTTATTTATTTATGAAATAGTTAACTATTAACAAAACCAAATATTAATGCATATTTTAATCCATTAAAAAAATAGTTACTTTATTTATTTATGAAATAGTTACTTTATTTATTTTTGAAGAACACTGTTACTAGAAATTTTGGTTAAATTTTGAACATGTTATATTAAAAAAATCCATCAAAAAAATCAATTTTAGTAATGTTTTAATTTGAGACAGACTTTGATTATTGCCTGATTAAATAAAAAAACTGAATTTTCTTGTTAAAAGAAAATCCGCACAGAAATAAAACTTAGGAATTTATAATACTAGTTAAAAAAACGATCCACTATTGTAATTACATTTTGAAATAAGTATGTTATTATTATTATTTTAATCATTTCATTCGAAACAATTCGTATCCTAGACTTAATACCCAAGAATCCCAGTGTTGTTGTTCTTCGATGTGTGAAGAACAACAACTTTTTATCGTATGGTTTGTAAATTGCCCCCCAAATAGGGGTGGCAAACGGGCATGCCCGCCCCGTTTAGGCCCGCCCCGCAAATGCTCGCAAAAAAAGGGGCGGGGCGGGGTGGTCATAGTTGATGATGTGGGCCTAAAACCTATGCCCACCCCGCAAAAACGTGAGGGCGGAGCGGAGAAAGTCTGCGGGCACTGCACCTTTTAAGCCTAAAAATGCAAAATTTTATGTAAATGCTCGTGCCCGCAAAAGCTAGCGAAGAAAACGGGGCGGGGCAGGGCGGACACATTATAGGGTGAGGGCCTAAACCTTTGGCCCACCCCGCACTAAAGTGCGGGTAAAACGGGCATGCCCAACGGGTCGGGCCCGTTTTGCCACCCCTACCCCCAAATATGAGAGACAAGGGCTCTATTTATAAGGAAAAATCAGGTCAAAAAAATTAAATGTGATTGAATCAACCAAATTTATTTTATTTTTTAAAACCCAAGCCAATGAATCTGGATGGATTCATGGCTTGATGAATTTGAATAATTAATAATAATAACATAAAATAAAAATTTGAATAATAATAATAGTCATATAATGATAATGAAAAAGTTTTTTAATTTATTTTGATTTATACGATTTTTTTGAGATTTTTTCCATAAAATAATGATTTTATTCAAAAAATCATATTTTTAAAAATGCATTAAATACAAATACGAAAATTAATATTTAAATAATAAAAAAAATTATTTTTATGATTTTTTATGCTTAAAAGTAAAAATAGAAAAAGTTAGTAGTAAAGGAATAAAAAGAAAAACAACTAAAAGTGGAGGAGGTAGGATTCGAACTCATACACTCTCCTTTACAATCATTAGACATACTCCTCTACTAAACGAACTACCATGAAATTACATACAAAGAGTAACATACTAATTCAAACCTAATTTCTAATTGGCACTCTTATATTACATTTTTATTTGTCTCTCTTTTTTTTTTTATGCATAGAAATAATATTAAGATTTTTTTTAAAGGAAAATTTAAAAAACTAACTTATAATCACTATTTTATTTATATATAAGCAATAACAAGGTAAAAAAAGAAAAGAAAGGTGGTCAAAATTTGGGGTACGACAATTGCTATTTTCACTTTTCGCTTTTCCGGAAAATGGTAATCCTAAAAAACAACCCCAAAATAAAAATAAGCATTTTTCAAAATACACTGCACATACTTTTGCATTCTCTCTGTCTTTTCTAAAAAAAATAATCATCACGTTATGCAGATTATTTGCTTTAAACCCCATTGAAACATACGATCTAATGCCTTCTCCCAACTTTGGGTTCCCGGTACATGAAGCCGAAGAAGAAGGAGACGAAGAAATTCCATATGAGATCTTTCGACTACTAAAAAATGAGGAGAAATCCATTCAACCTTACAAAGAACCATTGGAAATTGTCAATTTGGGTTCAGAAGAGGAGAGAAAAGAAGTTAAAATTGGAGCACTACTCCATCCAACTGTCGAAGAATGCTTGATAGAGCTGCTCAAAGAATTTTCAGATGTGTTTGCTTGGTCCTACCAAGACATGCCAGGGTTGGATACCAACATCGTGGAACATCACTTACCACTGAATCCAGAATGTCCTCCGGTCAAACAAAAACTGAGAAGGACTCACCCTGATATGGCCATCAAAATTAAGGAAGAAGTACAGAAACAGATCGATGCAGGTTTCCTTGCCACCTCAGAATATCCTCAATGCTAGCCAACATAGTACCAGTTCCCAAGAAAGACGGAAAAGTCAGAATGTGCGTACACTACAGGATTTAAACAAAGCAAGTCCAAAAAACGATTTCCCCTACCACACATTGACATGCTAGTTGACAGCACAACAAAATTCAAAGTCTTCTCCTCCATGGATGGATTCTCGGGCTATAATCAAATCAGAATGGTGCCAGGAGACATGGAGAAAACTTCAATCATCACCCCATGGGGCACCTTTTGCTATAAAGTAATGTCGTTCGGTCTAAAGAACGCAGGAGTAACTTATCAAAGGGCTATGACAACTCCGTTTCACGACATGATGCACAAATAAATTGAAGTATGTGTCGATGACATGATTGCCAAATCTAAAACAGAAGAAGAACATGTGGAACACTTATCAAAGTTATTCCAGCATCTGAGAAAATACAAACTCCGCTTGAATCCCAATAAGTGTACGTTCGGTGTTGGTCCAAGAAAACTCTCGGGATTCATCGTCAGCCAAAAAGAAATTGAGGTTAATCCCAAAAAAGTCAAGGTCATTCAAGAAATGCCTGCTCCAAAGACTGAAAAACAAGTAATAGGATTTTTGGGACGTCTGAATTACATCTCAAGATTCATATTCCTCGGGACCGCGACATGCGCGCCAATTTTTAAACTACTCAGAAAAACTAAAACTGTGTATGGACAGAAGATTGCCAAAAGGATTTCGATAGCATTAAAGAATATCTGTTGAATCCACCTATTATATCTCCTCTAGTGGAAGGAAGACCACTGATCATCTACATAACAGTCTTGGAAGATGATGAGTCCAAGCCCTTGAGGTTGGCATCAATTTTGGTAAAACTAACTTAGCAGAAAGATGATGGACAAGATGTCCTGACATGATGAACTAAATGCAGGTTAAGATGTTAGACAAGATGTCCTATCAGGTGGATTCGACATCTTTGTCTGTCACAGTTTTGGAATAACTGTATTTATGTTCCTGGTGTGATTGGAATATGATTTAATCCTAGGTGGCATCTGAGATTGAGGAATCAGAGATTCTGATTCTAAAAGGAATATGCGGTTTCCATGTAAGGAGATGTTTTTGGAAACTTAGGATTGAAGAAAAGAATAGGTCGCAGATTCTGTGGAGCAGAATTGCTGCGTTTTTGAAGCCCAAATTCAGTTCTGTTTTGCTATATAAATAGGATGGATTTGACCTAGAAAGGGTGAAAAGTTTCACAGCTGTTATTAAGTACTAGGGTTTGTACTTTTGTGAGCCTCTCTTGTATTGCGTGAATACCTGAGTAGGACAGTTTATTGAGTTGTAATTTTTAGTCACTGCTGTGATTAAAAGGGAATTGAGAAGGGTCTCATACCTAGGAGTGTCTTAGGTAGAAATCTAGGAAGGGTAGTTTCTAGGTGTTAAGTTGTAAACGTTGGAGTTTAACTTAGAACTAATTCTACTTAGTTAATTTCTTTCCTGGCTTGGTAGCCCCCAGGCGTAGGTGTTGTTGATCACCGAACTGGGTTAACAATTTCTATGTGTTGTTTTCTTTCTGCTACTTGTTTCTGTTCTTCCTTAATCCTTGCGAAAAACAGAGAACAGTGTCACGACATCCTGTCCGGCATCTTAGTGATCTGCTTAACCAGAATTTCAATTGGTATCAGAGCAGGCATCATGCTCTGTATCCGGGTGAGATTCTGGGACAATACTTTCTAGTTCGATAGATAAAGAGGGAGGAATTCTAAATAGACCACCCATACTTGATGGTTCCAATTATGAATATTGGAAAGTGCACATGGTGGCGTTTATCAAGTCCATGGATGGTAAAGCCTAAAAGTCTGTGGTTAAAGGGTGGGATCCACCAAAAATCAAAGACAAAGATGGGAAGCTCACTGATGAGCTGAAACCGGAGGAAGACTGGGATAATGAAGATTATAAGCTTGCTCAAGGAAATTCCAAAGCCTTGAATGCCTTGTCCAATGGTGTGGACAAGAACATCTTCAGACTCATCAAGAACTGCACTGTTGCAAAGGATGCTTGGGAAATCTTGAAGACTTCTCATGAAGGTACTCCTAGAGTTAAATCTTCAAGACTTCAGCTTCTCACCACTAAGTTTGAGAACTTGAGGATGAGAGAGAATGAAAGTATACATGACTTTCACATGAACATCGTTGATATTGCCAACACATCTAGTGACCTTGGGGAGAAAATTCCTGAAGCCAAGTGTTGCGGTGAGAATCAGATAACAAGCTATTAATTAACTTGCATCACAAAACTTTGAAATTCACCACCGAGCTTTGATTTATCCAAAGGAAAAGGTAAAGATCGAAAGAAAAACCTTTTGCGCTATATGAAGACACAGCTAAGAGATCGGGGATCGGGGGTTGGTTATACTAAGGGAAGGTATTAGCACCCTGAGTATCTGTAGTACTCTACAGGAACCTCTTGTTTGTATGTGTGTTAAGTTATGTTTGCTTGCTAAGGAAACCTGCTAAGGTTAAGGTAAGGACCTAAAATGCTAAAGGTAAGGACCTAGGGGTGTATACTAAGTGTGCTCGCCAAGACGTCGCATCTTGTGCCTACGTATCTGACTAAAGAATCAGAGCAACCGTAGTTCACCTAACTAAAGGTGAGGAACTATTGACTATGGCCAAAGTTCCAAGGGGAATGAGTATGAACTCATGTAGAGTTTAAGAAACTCTCTAAGTCTAAGTTGTGATGGGGAAGTGAATATTCAACATGGTGAATATCACATAGAGTCCAAGGACTCTAACTTAATTCTAAGTTATAAGATTGAATGGCTATGAGGCCAAGAGTAAGGATGTCCTATGACTATGAGGTCAAGGAGAAGGTGGTCATGACTATGAGGTCAAGGCTGATATCCTATGACTATGAGGTCAAGGATGGAGGTGGCTATGACTATGAGGTCAAAGCTGGTAATCCTATGACTATGAGGTCAAGGAGAGATAATGAGATATCTATGACTTAAAAGTCAATAGAGAGTCTTTACTTTGGAATGAGGGGAATGATGAGGGTTAAGGAGGAGAAGCTAAAGAGCTTGCCTCACTTGGGGAAGACTTAATAAAGTTAGAAGATAACAAACATCATAAACAAGATGCAACAAAAACATGGTGATAACCACAACACTTCATGGGGATAACATGTGAAAATGTTTTACCAAACATAAGAGACAAACTTAGGACCTTTAACCATTAAAGGTGTTTCAAAACAAGGCATTCAAAGTTCAAGACATAAACATGTCACATTTTTTATCAAACAAACTCATGTTACAAAGCAAATGATCTCAAGAGATCTCATGGTATTTGAAAGGATATTTTCATGTAAAAACAATATTAACATCAAGGAAATAAAGTGAAACAAAGCATACAATGTCATAACATCATACAAGGCTTGTACAACATGCATTAGGTCTCATTTTATGAGTATAAATAAGGAAACATGGCAAAGAAATCAAAAGAGAATCAAAATGTTCTTTATGAAAGCCCTAAAAAGTCTTTCACTTCCAACATTAACAAATGCTTCAAAAATAATTATTTTTACCAATTTATTTTTTATAATCAGAAAATAGACATGTTAAGGAACATTTTGCAAAAAGAATGGATCAAAAAGAGTGGAAAATGAGCAAGTTATGTGAGTTTAAAATCAAGGTATAAACCATACAAATAGAACAAGTGATAAAAAAAATGGAAATGCATCCCATGGGTGTTGAACCCACGTCCTAAGGCTCAGTGCACAGAAACACTTACCAATTGGGTTGCGCGCGCAGTTTGAAAACCAAAGGCAAGCAATTAATAAAATATCAAAACAAGTGGTTCAGGTTGGAAAAATAAAAAGGAAAAGGTCTGGGTTGAGGGGGATTCGAACCCCAGACCCTTCGTTTGCCAATGCCTATAACCTCCTCCATGGACCAGCGGTGCTACGCTCTCATCCAAACATATAATACCTCAAATCATTTTTATTTTAAATCAACCCTTAAACGACCACCTCAGCGCCACATGGGACAGACTGGGGGCCACCACTTCTTCTTCCTCGTTCTCACTCTCCTCTCTCTCGAACCCTAACAAACATAACCATGGCCAAAACTTCTTAGCCACGGATCTCCCTCATTTCTCCACCAAATCAAGTGAAACAAAAATCAAAGTTGGAGTAAAAACTCCCAGGATTCTAAATATGTTCTTAGTTTTCGTTAACAACCATTGCATGATTCAAAAATCAACACATAACAGTGCAACAACATAAACTTCCAACCTATTATATCATGCTAGTTTTCAAACAAACATGGCAAGTTTTTTGTTCAGAATCACAGAGCAAACAACACACTTCATTTTAACATTCAATCAGCAACAATATCATGCATGAATATGTGAGTTTCAGAGCTAGAAACCCTACCTCTTAGAGAAAGTCCAAGGCTTTTTCTACAACACTCATGATGGATAAGAAACACCTTCTGGAACCTTGTTGAACCTTGGAGAGAAGATGCAGATGCTTAAAAGCTTTGGAATATGTCTGAATAATGCAACCCGATCCTTTATGCAAGTTGGAGTTCAAAAATGGCAGATGGTGATGGGTGTGTTGCAGTTAGTGTTTAGGTGTTTAAAACTTCTCTATTCAATGTTTAGAGAAGATCTGTGAAGTTATAGAGAAAATGCACGAGTAAAATGAGTGTTTGGAGAGTTCTTGTAGATTTGCAAGAACAAGTGAATGAGAGGATAGAATGAGAAATCATCCTCTTTGTGGGGTGATTCTGGTGTCTCTTGGGGAGTAGAACAAGGCTCTATTTATAGGAAAAGCTAAGGGTTTGAAGCATGGCCAGAAATAGAAAAATGCCAAGTTTGCCCTCTTGAGAAGCTTTCATCGTGTGAGCTGGTTTTGCTGAACCTAAAGTCTTCAGAGCTAAGGTCATAGGCTCTGTTGCAATGTGGGCTGATTGGATTGGTTCAGGCTCCAAGTTTCAATGAGAAAAAGAAGCTGCCATGCCTTGTGTAAAGTTTCTCTCACTTTGGATGTCCACTTGATCCACTTGCATAATACTTCAATATTTTAATGTCTCAGCTTTGGAAAAATCGTGGCAGTGGTTTGTAGCATGCTAAACTTGTGTTTAAACATCAGAATAGTTAGGCATTTGGTGATTAGAAGTGTAATGCATCATTATGCATAAGTTGGTAACTTGAAATTCAAGAAAAAGACACCAAACTTCAAACAATCGAATCTCTCAGCTCACTCAATGGATTGAGGAGTTCTTGTATTTTTTGGAAAGCCCCAAATGTCTTCTAAAACTTTCAGGTTAAACCCAAGTTCTGAATCACAAGGGATCTTGGTGAAAAGTGGAGATGAAGTCAGCTGGTTTTTAAGGCAAAAAGTAGTGAAATTTCACTAAGTCCTTAAGTGTTTTGAACTTCCAAGCCTTTTAACTTATAAACCAAGCCTTAACTTGAGAAAGGTCCTCTAATATGTTTTGAAGTTCATGATGAGAGCTTCAATTTGAGCTTTGAGTCACCAAATTTGGATGTGTGGTTTGAAAGTTATGACTTTTCCAATTTTGCACAAGAAGTGAATTCTTCTTTACTTAGAAAATTTTAAGAACAAAACCTTGCCCTTCTTGGAAAAAATCTTTCAAATGGTGATCTCACATGCTTTAATTCAAGGTTTGAGCATGTTAAGATGGAGTATGACTTGAATACCTCATTTTGGGTCAACAACATTAAAATCAGAGGCTTGACTTTGTCAGTCAAAACCCTAATTTCCTCATGAATTCCAATGGATGATCTTTGAGGATCTTGCTTCTTTAATCTCTTCCAAGGTTCAAAGATGACTTATAAGGGTGTTTATGAACATATGGAACCATGTTTCCAAGTCTGGGTACATGCCTTGGTCAAAATCAAAAGCAATGGCTAACTTGTCTTGACAAAACCCTAGTTTAAGGGCCAGATGAACTTGTGACTCTTTGTGCTAGTAATGAAAGCCAGATGATCTTGTTGAACAAGACATCTTGAATGTAGGTAAGTTCAATTGGTTGATGAACCAATCAAACCTTGACTGATCATGACAAACCTCCTCAGTGATTCTTCAGGTTAAAACCCAAATTCCACAATTTGGTCTGATGGTCTCTTGTTGACTTGATTTAATCCAATGGCTTGAGATCCTGGTTCCAATCAACTGGTGAATCTTTTGATGATTGTATGGAGCCAGAAAATGCCTTAGGAGACCTTGAATCATGTGAGAGCTTGGCTTAGGAGACTTAGCCTTCTTCCTGGTGTAAAACCTAGTTTTCAAATAAAAGAAACAAACTTGCAAGATGAAGTGGTTAGTCAACAATGCATAGATGATTGATCCCTAAATGTAAGTGCAAGATGTTATGACATCTAAGGGGTAAAATTTGGGGTATAAGAGTTGCCCCTATTTGAATAGCTTTACCAGATGGCCCGAGGAATGAAGACCCTCGAGACATCAAGGTGAAAGGTATTTAAATATAGCAAACTGAAAATTTTGCCGTTAGATGGAATGCAGATGCTAAGGACAGGCGACAGACATGCAAATGCTGACATGCCATGAACTTCTAATATGATGATATGATGTTGTGATAGTGCAAATATGCAGACAAGCAAGACACCAGAGACAAAAATCAAACAACCACAGGTGAGTTTTAATGGGGAGGGATGAATTTTAATATCCACAAGGGGGAATCTCACTGGGGATACTGACTGATCAACAAAAGAGAGTCACTGGGGAGACTCTGAGGAAACACTGGGGATAGAAAAAGATAAAGGGGGAAAATCCCACAGGTCCTCACTGGAAATAGGAGCCAGAGAGGTGTTCTCCACTGCCCACTGGGGAAGGCCCAGGGAGATGGACGACAGGTTCATATGTGATCGGATGACGCTGGGGGAAAAAGACACCTTCTTACTGGGCATGAAACCAGAAAGAAGACATGATCTCCACTAGGGATCAGCTTGAAATAAGAGGATAGACATTCTAAAAAGATATTCTGGGGGTTTCTTATATTGAAGAGTTCAAACGGGATCTTCAAGAAAGGCCAGAAAAGACGGAGACAAACACAAGCTTTGCGTGAGCCATATGATGAAGATCACAAGGGTTCTAACTGGGGAAAAGATTTATGAGCCATTTAATGATTGGACTTTGAATGCCAATATGAGTTGGACTTGAATGACAATATGAGTTGGACTTTGGATGCCAATATGAGTTGGACTTTGGATACCAGTATGAGCTGGATTTTGAATACCAGTATGAGATGGATTTTGGATGCCAATATGAGTTAGACTTGAATGCCAATATGAGTTGGACTTTGGATGCCAATATGAGTTGGACTTGAATGCCAATATGAGTTGGATTTTGGATACTGGTATGAGCTGGATTTTGGATACCAGTATGAGCTGGTTTTTGGATGCCAATATGAGTTGGACTTGAATGCCAATATGAGTTGGACTTTGGATGCCAATATGAGTTGGACTTTGGATACCAGTATGAGCTGGATTTTGGATACCAGTATGAGCTGGATTTTGGATGCCAATATGAGTTAGACTTGAATTTTAGGTTCATATCTGACCAAGGTTCATATCTGACCTGAAGTTTTGGTTCACATCTGACCAAGGTTCATATCTGACCTGAAGTTTTGGTTCACATCTGACCTGGTTTAAAACTTCGGGTTCATATCTGACCTGAGGTTTAGGTTCATTCTGACATGGTTTCAAACTTCAGGTTCATATCTGACCTGAGGTTGAGGTTCATATCTGACCTGGTTTCAAACTTCAGGTTCATATCTGACCTGAGGTTTAGGTCCATATCTGACCTGTGTTTCAAACTTTGGGTTCATATCTGACCTGAGGTTTAGGTTCATATCTGACCTAAAGTTTTGGTTTACATCTGACCAAGGTTCATATCTGACCTGATTTTTTGGGTATATGATAGGTCAGTACCGGGGTTGCACAAATGAATATTAGACTTCCTGGGGAATATAGATAATGAGCAAAATTTGGCACACGCGGGTGAAGACTGGACACAGATCATAGATCGGTAAATTTGAAGTAAAGGGAGGTAAAGACCCATAAGCAAAAAAAGTAAACCAAATGCAAAAGATGCAGGATGATATGGTATGATGCGAATGCTCAATGTTATCCAAGAGACGACTCTAACAAGAGACGATAGACTAGGGAAAAACGAGTGGATGGATAACGCATCCACTGCTAGGAGTCACACCGAATCTGAAGAGAACGGTCCCTCTGGGGATTGAATAGGGAATAATCTTCTTTCATTGGGGAAATAAAATCTTCCACGAACATCTGTGAGGATACTGGGGGGAGAAATCCTTTGTATCACGGTTAGGGCTGGCAATGAACTAAACCAACTCGAAAATAGTTTGAAATTCGATTCAAAAATTAAATCGTTGAACTAGGTTCATGAACCAAATGAGCTGAATATGAGCTAAAAACTAAGTTCGTTAACTAAATGATCTGAACTTGAACTATACATAGTTTGACTCGTTAGGTTCATGAGTCAATTCGATTTTATATGAGATATATTATATTGTCTTTAAGAGTAGGTTTAAAGATTTGTTCTAAATCTTAGTCTCACATTTTCTTTTAATCTAACGGTTTTAATTGATAATTTATATTCTCAAGTGAGTAAAATATTTCTACGAATAATTATACAAATAAAATTAACATCGTATAAATTCCAATCTTATAACTTTTATTTTATTTCTATATTTTTTATTTAAAAAATATTAATTTAAAATGTCAAATATATATATAAAAAATAGACTTTAAAAAATTACTTTTAAGTCTGTGAAATAAGCAAGTTGAACCTAGCAAGATAAACCTAACGAGTTGAACCGAGATATTCGTGAACTTATAACAAGTCGAGTTTGACCTGAAAAAAAGTTCGTGATGAACTCGAACTCGAACTCGAACTCGGCCAATTCTTAACGAGTCGAGTTTGAGCTGAAAAAAAAGTTCGTTATGAACTCGAACTCAAACTCGAACTTGGCTAATTCTTAACGAGTCGAACTGAGCTAAGGCGAGTTCGACTCGACTCGACTCATTTCCAGCCCTAATCGCGGTAGTCAGTCATTACTGACATGTCTGATCCAGGAAACATTGTTGGTTTTGAATTGGTATCACTAGGGAAACATACACCAGATGCTTTAACAGTGTTTTCGTCACAATCAAGACTTTATTGGGGATAGCAAATGATTTCACTAAATCAAACCCTAATGTCGAAGCAAATTATATTTTCATTGTGTTTTCTCAAAAGATCTTTCAAAACATTTTCTGCTTTCAAAACCATTATTAATGAACAAGTAAGGTTTTGCATAACAAGAAAAATAATAGAGCAATGATAAATGTCAAACAAAGAATGGCCCAAAATCTGATTTTATTAGAATGGTAACTTGCCAATGGCGAAGCTCCATGGAACATTACAATTGGAATAATGGCAATTTGGGAAAAGGTTACTTCGAATTCAATGACCACCACTATCCCTAATGACTAAGAGTCCCAAAGATGATCTTTGTTGCTGATGAGGGCAAATGAACATGAACTTCTTTCATGAATCCTTTGACGTAGGTGACAACCCCCGTCTGACACAGTGAAACGCCTTTGTCCTTAACTTTTGCCTGGACCGCCTTTTCAGGTTTTCAGTCCACCGGGATGCTCCTTTTTGCCTAGGGCTCCCTTTCGAGTTTTCAACCTAGCGAGCTTTTTTTTTTATTTAATCCCTAACTTTTGCCTGAGTCTCCTTCATAGGTTATGACCCACCGGGATACCCCTTTTTTCCCTAAGTCGCCATTTCTGGTTTTCGACTTAGCGGGCTTTTTTAGGCGTAATATTTTCGTACTGAGTCAGCATTCACAGGGTGTGAGAGTTGTTCACCGTCCATCATTGTAAGGAATAAGGAACCTCCTGAGAACACATTTTTCACCACAAACGGACCCTCATAGTTGGGTGCCCATTTTCTGCGAGCATCCCTCTGAGATGGAAAAATATTTCTGAGTACGAGTTCTCCTTCACGGAATTCACGAATACGGACCTTCTTATCAAAAGCTCTTTTCATCCTTCCCTGATACAAGTGACCATGACACATGGCTGTCAGTCGCTTCTCATCAATGAGGTTCAGCTGGTCATATCTTTCTTGGACCCATTCTGCTTCATCAAACTTGGTCTCCATCAGAATTCTTAACGATGGTATCTCTACTTCAATGGGGAGAACAACATCCATCCCATATACTAGAGAAAAGGGGGTTGCCCCTGTCGAAATCCGAAACGAAGTTCTGTATCCATGCAAGGCAAATGGTAATATTTCATGCCAATCCTTATAAGTCTTGACCATTTTCTGTAAGATCTTTTGGATGTTTTTGTTGGCAGCCTTGACAGCTCCATTCATTTTGGGACGGTAAGGTGAAGAATTGTGATGCTCAATCTTGAAATTGTCACACAACTCCTTCATTGTTTTGTTGTTCACATTTGTCCCATTGTCGGTTATGATTTTGTTAGGGATCCCGTAACGACAAATGATATTATTATTAATAAGATGGGCAACCACTTGCTTGGTTACATTGGTGTAAGAATCAGCTTCAACCCATTTCGTGAAGTAGTCAATGGCCACTAAGATGAAACGATGGTCGTTGGAGGCTTTCGGCTCAATAGCCCCAATCATATCAATGCCCCACATAGAGAAGGGCCAAGGTGACGACAAAACATTCAACAGTGTTGGAGGTACATACACCTTGTCGGCATAAATCTGGCATTTGTGACATTTTCTGGCGTATTGGATACAGTCAGCTTCCATAGTCAACCAATAATAACTAGCCCTTAAGATCTTCTTAACCATGACATACCCACTGGCGTGAGTACCAAAGGCTCCTTCATGAATATTGTGAATCAACAGGTATGCTTCTTGTTTATCAACACATCTTAGCAAAATCATGTCGTGATTCCTTTTGTAGAGTACATCATTGCTGAGGAAAAACTTGGATGATAATCTTCGCAAAGTTTTCTTGTCAAGACTGGAAGCATTAGCAGGATACTCTTGAGTCTTCAGATAATTCAAGATGTCATGAAACCACAGTTTCCCATCTACCTCTTCTTCAACTGACTGGCAGTAGGCGGGTTCAGTTTTGCGCTCGATGCTGATGAGCGGTGCTTCATTAACAAAGTTAACTCTCCACATTGAAGCTAACATGGCTAGGGCATCAGCTATGTGATTCTCTGAGCGAGGAACATGACGGAAAGTAATCTCATCAAAGTATTGGATCATTTTCACAATGTAAGCGCGGTACGGGATCAGTTTCTCGTCTTTAGTTTCCCATTCGCCTTTGACTTGATAGATAACTAAAGCAGAATCACCAAAAACTTCTAGGATCTTGATTCTGAGATAAATTGCAACTTCCAAGCCTAAGATGCATGCTTCATACTCGGTAACATTGTTTGTGCATCCAAAGTCTAACCTTGTTGTGAAAGAAGTATAACCACCATTAGGGTTTATCAACATAACACCCACACCATGTCCTTTGTAGGTGGAAGCACCATCAAACATCATCTTCCATCTGGAACTGGGTTCAGGACCTTCATCAAGGCCTTGCTCTTCACAATCCTTTACCCCCATGATATCCTCATCAGGGAAATCAAACTTGAGAGGCTCATAATCTTCGACAGACTGATCGACAAGGTACTCTGATAAGACACTTCCCTTGATAGACTTCTGAGTGACATATTGGATTTCATATTCTGACAATAACATGTGCCAACGGGAAAGTCTTCCTGTTTGAGCAGGTTTTTCAAAGATGTACTTTATTGGATCCATTTTGGAGATCAACAAAGTAGTGTGACATATCAAATACTGCCTCAAACGTCTGGCGGCCCATGCTAAAGCACAACAAGTCTTCTCTAGCAATGAATAACGGCTTTCGCAATCGATGAACTTTTTGCTCAAGTAATAGATGGCATGCTCCTTGCGACCAGTTTCATCATGTTAGCCCAAGACGCGGCCCATGGATCCTTCTAGCACATTCCTATACATGAAGAGAGGTCTTCCAGGAACACGGGGAATCAAGATCGGTGGTTCTTGTAAGTAACTCTTGAGTTTTTCAAAGGCCTGCTGGCAGTCGAAATTCCACTCTACAGTTATGTCTTTGCGAAGCAATTTGAAGATTGGCTCATAGATGGGAGTCATGTTGGAGATGAATCTGGAGATATAGTTCAGACAGCCCAGAAAACTTCTTACCTGCGACTCGGTCTATGGAGCAGGCATCTCTTGAATAGCTCGTACTTTGTCAGGGTCTACCTCAATTCCTCGTTGGCTGACGATAAAACCAAGCAGCTTTCCTGATCTGACACCGAAAGTACATTTGGCAGGATTCAACTTCAGCTAATATTTTCGGAGTCTCTTGAATAATTTCAGAAGATGGTCCAAATGTTCCTCCTCACTCTGAGATTTAGCAATCATATCATCCACATACACCTCAATTTCTTTATGGATCATGTCATGGAATAAGGTCACCATAGCCCTCTGATAGGTTACCCCTTCGTTTTTCAAACCGAAGGGCATGACTTTGTAACAATAAGTTCCCCATGGAGTGACGAATGTAGTCTTATCCATATCGGTAGGATCCATTCTGATCTGATTGTAGCCTGAGAAACCATCCATAAAGGAGAAAACTGCAAAACTGGTTGTATTATCCACAAGAGTGTCGATATGCGGTAGAGGGAAATCATCTTTTGGACTGGCTTTATTGAGGTCCCTGTAATCTACGCACATTCGAACTTTACCATTCTTCTTCATTACTGGTACGATGTTGGCTACCCATTAAGGATACTTCGAAACTGCCAAGAAACCTGCATCCAATTGCCGTTTTACCTCATCTTTGATTTTGAGAGCCGTGTCGGGTCTACTTCTTCGAAGTTTCTTTTTTATCGGTGGGCATTCAGGCTTGAGCGGTAGTTTATCAACTACAATGTCTCTATCCAAACCAGGCATATCTTGATAAGACCATGTAAAAACATCCACATTCTCTTCAAGAAGTTGTATTAACCTTCGTCTGATCTCCGGCGCTAGCATTGCCTTAATCTTGACTTCCTTCTCGTCTTTATTAGTACCAAGATTTATGGTGTCAATTTCTTCCTCATGCGGATGAAGAGCCGGGTATTCGTATTCACACATTTTTGCCAACTCATCCGGGACTTCATAATCTTCTTCCTCCTCATCCTCAGCGTGATAGATGGGTGAATCAAAGTCAATAGTGAGAGCAAGGTCATTGAATACAACAGGTTTGGGATTTATTCTGCATGATGGAGGGACTTATTTCATTAAAATGCACAAAGATCAAATGCAATCAGAGAATGTTTTTGTAGTTTTGAAAAGATTTCCATTTTCCTTAAAAGTAAAAACAGTAAATAAAGACAAAAGAATTTTAACAAAACATCAACTTCATTGATTAATAAGAATAAAAAAGCGGTGGCCCAGACAAAATAATCCGATAGCCTTGGGAAAGGCTACGGAATTGAAAACAACAACAAAAGCAAGCAAATTACTCTGGCATAGGGTACAAAACAGGGATTTCAATAGCCTCCCAATTACTCAAAGCGGCGTCACACTGAAAAACCAAGTGGCTAATGTCCTCGTCTTCAGCGTCTTCAATGATGGCATGAACTTGGTGTCCTCCACTGACAAATACTTCCTGAATCGTCTTCAGTCGTCTTGTTGTAGAAGCTTTTTCCTCAAGAGTTGGTTTGTAACCCAATCCTTGGTACTTTTATCTTTTCTTGAAACTCGATGACTTTGCCCCAGCCTTCAGGTACACCTTCTTGTAGGGCAGATTGGATACTCTTTAAAGAAGTAAAAGATGGATTATTCGAGGTCACCGGCTCTTCATTGTCAAGCATAACAGCATTAGCTATCTCAAGAGCTTGGAAAGAAGTTTCCAAAGCATCTTCATCAGCTTCGATGTATCAGAAAGAGGACAGGTTACTGACCATTAAATCTTCTTCGCCATGGATAATGACCAACTTCTCATCAGCTACAAATTTCATCTTTTGATGCAAAGTTGATGTTACGGCACCGGCTTCGTGAATCCAAGGCCTTCCCAACAGACAACTGTAAGCGAGATTAATATCCTAGACTTGGAAAACAACGTTGAACACATGATGACTAATCAGAATAGGTAACTCAATCCCTCCCATCACTGATCTTCTCGAACCATCAAAGGCTTTGACAATAAGTGAAGTAGGCTTCATCCCAACTCCTTGATAGGTCAACTTTTCCAGAGTTCTCTTTGGTAGAACATTCAGAGATGAACCAGTATCTACAAGTACTCTGGATAAGGTATCCTATTGGCACTTTATGGATACATGCAAGGCAAGATTATGGTTTTGACCTCCTCGAGGTAATTCTTCGTCACTGAAGCTGAGAGTATTGCAGGCTGTGATGTTAGCAACGATGTGGTCAAACTGTCCAGCAGTAATGTCTTGGGCTACACGTGCTTGGGCTAGAATTTTCTGCAAGGCTGCTCTGTGGGTAGGAGAATTCATCAATAGAGAAAAAATTGAGATCCTGGATGGGGTTTGGTGAAGCTGGTCCACCACTTTGTAATCACTTCTCTTGATGATTCTCAGAAATTCGTCATCATCCTCTTTCGTAACCACCTTTTCTTTATCCTTAGAGGGTACAGGAACAACAGTCTCCTTGGGAAGAGTTCCTTTGAATCGAGGGGTGTAAACTCTACCACTGCGAGTTATTCTTCCAGTTCCTACTATGTTGGTCACCTCTTCGTTAGTGGTTCCCACCTCATTCCTTGGAACCACTTCTTCATGTCTTTTACCACCCATAATATTCTCATAAATCCACGGCACAACTTTTGAACCTCTAAAACGGAATGGAACGGGTTGTCGGACGTTGCTTGGCTTTGAATGATTAGCGGTGGAAGCAACAACGGGTTCAAATTTGTTGAAGATTGGTACCGGCTTGTTAAACACGGGAATCACAGGACCATACTTTGGTATGTTGAATACATGTACCTTTTCTTTTGACTTTGGCAAGTTGAATACAGGCTCAATTACTGCAACTTCATCCTTCCTTTCTTTACTGAATACTTTTAAGAATCCTTCATTGATCAAATTCTGAATGTCGGCTTAGACCAAATGGCAACCCTTGATACTGACATTACATTCTTCACAATCTCCATGACAGACTTTTACCAATCCAGCTTTGAATAGTTTAGCATGGAAGACCCTGATAGGAGTTTTGATCATTGATGCATCCACTATTAACACTTCATCATTCTCATCCTCAATAGCATTTGTAGTTCCGTGTGTGGGCAATGGGTTACTTTTCACGTTTGGCTGATTGTCTGCGAAAGACATGATCTTTTTTTCCATCAACCTTTTCACTACATATTTCAATGCTAAGAAACCCTCCAAGTCATGACGGCTCCGCCTTGATGAAAGGCACAATTAACATTTAGATTGTGGAAAGGCAGAGACTTCTCTGTGGGTGGACCCAGAGGTCTGGTAACAATCAGTCCTTGTTGCACTAAAGAAGGATAGAGTTTGGTGTAAGACATTGGTAAAGGCGGAAATATGGTCGTTCCCCCTTGTCTTCTGTAAGGAGCATTCTGCTGAGGAGCTTGTTGTCTCTGTTGTTGTTGATAATTCTGAGAAATTGGTACTTGCTGATAAGCTGGCTATTGCTGATAGGCTGGCGATTACTGCACGACTTGATGATTAAAGGTAGGTGTCACAACTGCTACATAGTGTTGGGGAGCATACTGCGTTGGGTAAATCGGTTGCTGAGCAAAGTTTGGAACCGACTGTTGTTGATACATTGGCCGTTTCCACATTGGGTTCCTTTTCTTCCCTGCCATGATGGCATTAGTCTCTCCTTCTTTCTTCTTGTGGAAGTGGCTAGGAGCTTTCTTGGCATTGGTATTGGTTGAACTTCTTGAGGAACTGACTACCTTTCCACTTTTCAGCCCAGCTTCTACTTTCACGCCTACAACGACAATATCAGCGAAATTAGTACTGACGTTACCGATCATCCTCTCATAGAAATCTGGCTTCACCGTATCTACAAACCAATCAGCTAATTATTTTTCAGACAAAGGTGGTTCTACCTGTGTAGCCAGCTTTCTTTATCTCTGTGCATACTCCTTAAAAGACTCGAAATTGTTTTATACTCAGGAGTTGTCTACAATCTAGTGCCAGGTCCATGTTGTATTTGCAATGCTTTATAAAAGCATCAGATACATCTTGAAAACAACGGACTCTAGACTGGTCCAGACTTAGGTACCATTTGGCAGTAGCCCCTTTCAGACTATCTTGGAAGCAGTGGATCATCAACTTGTCATTATCCATAAATGCAGCCATTCTTCGGTAATACATAACCAAATGTGACTTAGGACAGGTCGCGCCTGAGTATAGGTCGAAATTGGGTAGTTTAAACTTGGGTGGAATTACCAAGCCTGAGACCAAGCACATGTCTTTAGCATCAGTACTAAATACATTGCTCCCCTCCATTGCCTTCATTTTCCTCTGTATTGTTTCTACACTTTCTTTCAGTCTTTCATGTCGTTCATCACCCTCTTCAGAAATTCCAGGGTAATCATAAACCGGAGGCGGGTTATGAAAAACAGGGTGCACTTGGGTTTGTACTGTTGCTGGAGTAAAGCTAGGAATAGCTTGATGATTCTCGTTACCCAGAGGAACAGCTTCTTGAGTAGAAGTGGGAACCGGTGGATGTATGAAGTTGAAAGGCATTCCCAATGAAGATACAATGGTAGTAGTGGCTGGGGGTTCCACGGTAGGAGTGATAACCTCAGAGATCACAGTGGCTTGTGTATCCTTTTTTGCTTTCAAGACCTGAATAGCTTCCAGAATTTGCCACATTCCTCATCGTAGCTCATTCAGCTCATTATTAACTCTGTCTATATCAAAGTCTTGTTCTGACATCCTTGGGCTCATGTGTTGTAGCGGTGTTGGGAACTCAGTGTGACGATTCTGAAGAGAATATGGTGACATGAGATGAGACAGGAAAAAAATCCACATGTTATGACATGATGCAAATGAAAGTGCAGATGCAAATGCAAGCTAAACTATCAAGAAGACCAAGAAATTTTGCAAACGTTGTAGATAACAGGATGTTCTTCAAAATAAACTTCTTCATTAGAGATTCTTGAAAATATTGCATCAGAGGTAGTACATCTTCATAATTCAAATACATAAGCGGAAATGAAAAATACAACATAAAGGAAACTAAGCATCTGGTCCACTGGCGGATGATCCCTCCCCTCCATTGAGTTTTCTCATAAGCTTGTTGATTCGCCCCTTAACTTTTTCCTTTTCAAGGGTCAATTCTCCCAGCGCATTCTTCAACTTCAGCTCTTCCTCTGCAGTAGTCACGTGACGGGGATAAGGTAGCCTCATCACGAGAGCTATTTCGCGAGACCACCGCAAGCAAGCCTCGGTAACGGAACAGTCAGAGTTTTCTAGTGCGGTCCACCTTTGTTTGTTGATTTGGCGCAAAGCACGCTCCACTCTGATCCTCAGCTCAAAACCTTCATCCTCCTCAAGAAAGAGCATTTCAAGGTCATTGAAATAAGGAATTTCCTCCATCGGATGGCCCAACTGACGGCGAGCAAGCACAGGATTAAAGTTGATACACCCATTCCTTCCTATGAGAGGCATGTTGGGGAAGTCTCTGCGGCTGTAGATCATCAAGATCCCTCCATAAATTAGATCATACCATTCAATGTCAGTGTGGATTAATTCCATCAGCTTCTTGGACCAAATTGTGCTATCTTCAACTTCCCAAAAGGCCGACGTCTTTGGTAAGTACGAAATAAACCACTTATAGAAGAGGGAGACACAACAAACAACTGGCCCACCATTCCGTATGTATCTAGTATGAACAGCATGATAGACATCTGCCAATAGTGTTGGTACTGGGTTGTTAAGCATGAATATTTGGATAGTTTGAACATCGACGAAGTACTTGGCATTAGGAAACAGGAATAATCCATAGATAAGTAAAGCAAAGGTTGATTCAAACAGTGCAGAGTTTCCCCTTTCAGCAAAGTAGAGAGCCTTCTCAAGCAGAAATTGAGCGAGCAATCCACGACGTCCTCCCTTGTTGGTTAAGTGAGTTCTGATGTCAGACAATCTCAGCCTCGTTCCTCTTGCGATGTCTTTATCAATGAGTTCCGCCTCTAATCCAGAGAACGGATGAGAGTCATTGATAGGGATGCCCATCAGAGCGGAGTACTCCTCCAAAGTTGGCATTAGTTGATAGTCTGGGAACACAAAGCAGTGGTAAGCAGGATGGTAGAGTTGGACTAGAGTCTCGAGCGGTCCTTCAGTCACTTGGAGTCTTAGCAATTGTAAGATCCTCCCATACCTGTCAGTGAAAGCCGACGGGTCTTCAATTATATCTCCCAACCCCAACAGTTGTTCCAACTCAGGAACCTCAAAAGTATATGGCCATGTTCTTCTAGCGTCCATTTCTACAAAGTCTGTAAAACACGATTAGTTTCTCGATAGTTTAGCAAAAGAAATGTGGGATGCAAATGCAAAGTTTCATGGAATTCAGACACTTGTGAAATACCAAGGGATGCCAAAAGGTCTCATTTTCATTGATAAAAAGTGAATTACAAAAGATTTAATACACTTCCAAAAGTTCTAAACATAAGGCTAAATAAAAGCTAAAAGGACCTAAGGAGATTCTCATAGGAGCCTCATGTTGAGCTTTTTAATTTCCTTCTCCATCTGAGCCTTTTCCTTGACGAGCTTGTCGACGATTATCTTCCATGGAGTGGACTGAGTATTAGAGGTACTTGGTCTTTCTTGGGTCTTCCTCTTTTTGCACGAAAACAGCTCTTCACTCTTGGTTCGTAGTTGCTTTTGCAGTTCTAGGTTCTCCTCAACAACCACTTGATATTTGTGCTTCCAAGCTTCTCCTGTCTGTTGGGCTTGGTTCAATGAAATCTTCAACTGTTCTTCGTTTGACATGAAATACAAAATGGGTTCTTCCTTCAAAACAATTGGCTCTTGTCTAGACGCGGTTGTACCAATCAATGTCAGAATGAGAAAGAATCATAATCTTCTTAGACCACCATCTCTTCTTAGGGTCCCAAAAAGCGCCTGCCTTTGGTAGATGCGAAATAAACCATCTATACAACACAAGGGTACAATAAGTGAGTTGACCTCCATTATGGGCATTTCTCAAATGGAATGAATGGTAAGCATCGGCTAGCAAGGTTGGTACAGGATTTTTCTTCAAAAAGATCTTGATAGCATTTATGTCCACAAAGTTGTCAATATTTGGGAACAAGAAGAGTCCATAGATGAGTGATGCGAAAATGGCTTTGAAGGCATCCTTATTTGAGTGCTTAGCATAGTACTGAGCTTTTCCAATTAAGAACTTAGCAGTCAAACCAAATATTCCTCCCTTGGCGGTCATATTGCTTTGGACATCAACTAACTCCAAGTGAGTCTTCTTAGCAATTTCTTCTTCTTTGGGGTTCCTCTCGAAGATAGGAAAAGGAGACTCATCTTTAATAGGCAAACCAACTATCTAAGAATACTCTTCAAGGGTGGGCAAGAGTTGATAATCGGGGAAAGTAAAACAATGGTACTTTGGGTCATAGAACTAAAACAAAGTAGAGAGAAGTCCCTCATCAACCTTCTTATTCAACAAGATCCACAGCTTCCCATATCGGTCTTTGAATCCTTCAGGGTCTGTCAGCAAATCTCCCAATTTCCTTAGGTTATTTAATTTAGGACTCTTGAACGTGTATTTCACGGTATTCCTTCTTGCACTGTCCAAGATATCCTTATGATATTCACAAAAGGAGGTCTGAGTTCCATGAAACTGACATGAAATGAATGTTTATGATGTATGAATGCAAAAGCAAACACATAGATGCACACATATTCACAAATGTACAATCACACACAAAAGGCTTAGGTTAGGGTCATGAGCATGGAGCCATGGCTCACCCTTCCCAATTGGTACGTATTATTGGTTCGTCAACTGTAAAACAGGGTTCTAAGAAGTTCCCAGAGTCGACAACCCGTCTTTCGGATATTTTCAATTTCCCGAATGACTCGGTAGTCAATAATATTCTTAAGAGAATCTCGTTCGAGTGTAGTATCGCGTAGCAACCAATTCGGGAGTAGACTCCCTCATAGTCCTTGCACAACATCCTAAAAAGGCCAAGTGGGGTAAAGATAACTAATGGTCATCAGTTTCACGGGTCCCTAGGTCGAGAGTATCACGTTTTCACGAATAGACTCGTTCAACATGACTAACATCTCAATGGGACCTCCACTGAGTGATGGTGTCTCAAGTCAACTTTTTCGGGAATCGAATCCCTCAAAGCCTCCTTGAATATACCATCGTCCTATAATAAGTTCACTCAAGTCCGGGTTAGGACTTATCTCACCACTCAATAGTAACACCCTACCAAATAGAAGAAACCAAGCAAATATACAGATATGCAGATATACAGATATGTACAAACATACAGGCACAAACATAAATAACATACAAGCACAAACAAGGTGGGCTTAACCGTCAATATATATTACCCCCAGTGAAGTCGCCATTTCTGTTGCGGTGAGAATCAGATAACAAGCTATTAATTAACTTGCATCGCAAAACTTTGAAATTCACCACCGAGCTTTGATTTATCCAAAGGAAAGGGTAAAAATCGAAAGAAAAACCTTTTGCGCCATGTGAAGACACAGCTAAGAGATCGGGGATCGGGGTTGGTTATACTAAGGGAAGGTATTAGCACCATGAGTATCTGTAGTACTCTATAGGAACCTCTTGTTTGTGTGTGTGTTAAGTTATGTTTGCTTGCTAAGGAAATCTGCTAAGGTTAAGGTAAGGACCTAAAATGCTAAAGGTAAGGACCTAGGGAGTGTATACTAAGTTTGCTCGCCAAGACGTCACATCTTGTGCCTACGTATCTGACTAAAGAATCAGGGCAACCGTAGTTCACCTAACTAAAGGTGAGGAACCATTGACTATGGCCAAAGTTCCAAGGGGAATGAGTATGAGCTCGTGTAGAGTTGAAGAAACTCTCTAAGTCTAACTTGTGATGAGGAAGTGAATATTCAACATGGTGAATATCACATAGAGTCCAAGGACTCTAACTTAATTCTAAGTTGTAAGATTGAATGGCTATGAGGCCAAGAGTAAGGATGTCCTATGACTATGAGGTCAAAGAGAAGGTGGCCATGACTATGAGGTCAAGGCCGATATCCTATGACTATGAGGTCAAGGAGGGAGGTGGCTATGACTATGAGGTCAAAGTTGGTAATCCTATGACTATGAGGTCAAGGAGAGATAATGAGCTATCTATGACTTAAAATTCAATAGAGAGTCTTTCCTTTGGAAGGAGGGGAATGATGAGGGTTAAGGAGGAAAAGCTAAAGAGCTTGCCTCACTTGGGGAAGACTTAATAAAGTTAGAAGATAACAAACATCATAAACAAGATGCAACAAAAACATGGTGATAACCACAACACTTCATGGGGATAATATGTGAAAATGTTTTACCAAACATAAGTGACAAACTTAGGACCTTTATCCATTAAAGGTGGTTCAAAACATGGCATTCAAAGTTCAAGACATAAACATGTCACATTTTTTATCAAACAAACTCATGTTACAAAGCAAATGATCTCAAGAGTTCTCATGGTATTTCAAAGGATATTTTCATGTAAAAACAATATTAACATCAAGGAAATAAAGTGAAACAAAGCATACAATGTCATAACATCATACAAGGCTTGGACAACATGCATTAGGTCTCATTTTATGAGTATAAACAAGGAAACATGGCAAAGAAATCAAAAGAGAATCAAAATGTTCTTTATGAAAACCCTAAAAAGTCTTTCACTTACAACATTAACAAATGCTTCAAAAATAATTATTTTTACCAATTTCTTTTTACAATCAGAAAATAGACATGTTAAGGAACATTTTACAAAAAGAATGGATCAAAAAGAGTGAAAAATGAGCAAGTTATGAGAGTTTAAAATCAAGGTATAAACCATACAAATAGAACAAGTGATAAAAAAAATGGAAATGCACCCCATGGGTGTTGAACCCACGTCCTAAGGCTCAGTGCACAAAAACCGTTACCAACAGGGTTGCGCGCGCAGTGTGAAAACCAAAGGCAAGCAATTAATAAAATATCAAAACAAGTGGTTCAGGTTGGAAAAATAAAAAGGAAAAGGTGTGGGGCGAGGGGGATTCGAATCCCAGACCCTTCGCTTGCCAATGCCTATAACCTCCTCCATGGACCAACGGTGCTACGCTCTCATCCAAACATATAATGCTTCAAATCATTTTTTTTTTTAAATCAACCCTTAAACGGCCACCTTAGCGCCACATGGGACATACTGGGGGCCACCACTTCTTCTTCCTCGTTCTCACTCTCCTCTCTTTCGAACCCTAACAAACATAACCATTGCCAAAACTTCTCATCCACGGATCTCCCTCATTTCTCCACCAAATCAAGTGAAACAAAAATCAAAGTTGGAGTAAAAACTCCCAGGATTGTAAATATGTTCTTAGTTTTCGTTAACAACCATTGCATGATTCAAAAATCAACACATAACAGTGCAACAACATAAAGTTCCAACCTATTATATCATGCTAGTTTTCAAACAAACATGGCAAGTTTTTGTTCAGAATCACAAAGCAAACAACACACTTCATTTTAACATTCAATCAGCAACAATATCATGCATGAATATTTGAGTTTCAGAGCTAGAAAGCCTACCTCTGGGAGAAAGTCCAAGGCTTCTTCTACAGCACTGATGATGGATAAGAAACACCTTCTGGAACCTTGCTGAACCTTGGAGAGAAGATGCAGATGCTTAGAAGCTTTGGAATATGTCTGAATCATGCAACCCGATCCTTTATGCGAGTTGCAGTTCAAAAATGGCATATGGTGATGGGTGTGTTACAGTTAGTGTTTAGGTGTTTAATGCTTCTCTATTCAATGTTTAGAGAATATCTGTGGAGTTATAGAGAAAGTGCACGAGTAAAATGAGTGTTTGGGGAGTTCCTGCAGAATTGCAAGAACAAGTGAATGAGAGGATAGAGTGAGCAATGAGCCTTTTTGTGGGGTGATTCTAGTGTCTTTTGGGGAGTAGAACAAGGCTCTATTTATAGGAAAAGCTGAGGGTTTGAAGCAGGCCAGAAATAGAAAAATGCCAAGTTTGCCCTCTTGAGAAGCTTTCATCGTGTGAGCTGGTTTTGCAGAACCAAAAGTCTTCAAAGTTAAGGTCATAGGCTCTGTTGCAATGTGGGCTGATTGGATTGGTTCAGGCTCCAAGTTTCAATGAGAAAAAGGAGCTGCCATGCCTTGTGTAAAGTTTCTCTCACTTTGGATGTCCACTTGATCCACTTGCATAATACTTCAATATTTTAATGTCTCGGCTTTGGAAAAATCGTGTCAGAGGTTTGTCACATGCTAACCTTGTGTTTAAACATCATAATAGTGAGGCATTTGGTGATTATAAGTGTAATGCATCATTATGCATAAGTTAGTAACTTGAAATTCAAGAAAATGACATCAAACTTCAAACAATCGAATCTCTCAGCTCACTCATTGGATTGAGGAGTTTTTGTACTTTTTGGAAAGCCCCAAATGTCCTCTAAAACTTTCATGTTCAACCCAAGTTCTAAATAACAAGGGATCTTGGTGAAAAATGGAGATGAAGTCAGCTGGTTTTTAAGGTAAAAAGTAGTGAAATTTCACTAAGTCCTTAAGTGTTTTGAACTTCCAAGCCTTGTAACTTAAAAACCAAGCCTTAACTTGAGAAAGGTCATCTAATATGTTTTGAAGTTCATGATGAGAGCTTCAATTTGAGCTTTGAGTCACCAAATTTAGATGTGTGGTTTGAAAGTTATGACTTTTCCAATTTTGCACAAGAAGTGATTTCTTCTTTACTTAGAAAATTTTAAGAACAAAACCTTGCCCTTCTTGCAATAAATCTTTCAAATGGTGATCTCACATGCTTTGATTCAAGGTTTGAGCATGTTAAGATGGATTGCGACTTGAATACCTCATTTTGGGTCAACAACATTAAAATCAGAGGCTTGACTTTGTCAGTCAAAACCCTAATTTCCTCAAGAATTTCAATGGATGATCTTTGAGGATCTTGCTTCTTCAATCTCTTCCAAGGTTCAAAGATGACTTCTAAGGGTGTTTATGAACATATGGAACCATGTTTCCAAGTTTAGGTACATGCCTTGGTCAAAATCAAAAGCAATGGCTAACTTGTCTTGACAAAACCCTAGTTTAAGGGCCAGATGAACTTGTGACTCTTTGTGCTAGTGATGAACGCCAGATGATCTTGTTGAATATGACATCTTGAATGTAGGTAAGTTCAATTGGTTGATGAACCAATCAAACCTTAACTGATCATGATAAACCTCCTCAGTGATTTTTCAGGTTAAAACCCTAATTCCACAATTTGGTTTGATGGTCTCTTGTTGACTTGATTTGATCCAATGTCTTGAGATCCTGGTTCCAATCAACTGGTGAATCTTTGTGATGATTGTATGGAGCCAGAAAATTCCTTAGGAGACCTTGAATCATATGAGAGCCTGGCTTAGGAGACTTAGCCCTCTTCCTGGTGTAAAACCTAGTTTTCAAGTAAAAGAAACAAACTTACAAGATGAAGTGGTTAGTCAACCATGCATAGATGATTGATCCCTAAATGTAAGTGCAAGATGTTATGACATCTAAGGGGTAAAATTTGGGGTATAACACCAAGCTGGTTCAGAAGATTCTGAGGTCTCTTCCTAAGAGGTTTGATATGAAAGTGACAACTATTGAAGAAGCGCATAACATAAATACTATGAAAGTAGATGAGCTTATGGGATCACTCCAAACTTTTGAGATGGCTATCAACGAAAAGGATGAAAAGAAGAAAAGTATTGCCTTGGTAACCAACCAAGAAGAGGGTGACACCAATGAGGATCTGTCCAAAGCTGTAGGGTTTCTTGAAAAATAGTTTCATCAATTGGCAAAGAAACTGGATGAGAAGTCTAAGATCAATGTCAAGGCTCAGACTTCTGACATCTATGGATCAAGAAACTTTGGAAGAAGACCTAGCTATGATAAGAAACCCATCCAAGGAAATGGAATTCAATGTTTTGAGTGTGGGGGTTTTGGACACACAAGAGGTGAATGTCCCACCTACCACACGAAGGAGAAAAAAGGTATATCCACCTCGGGGGTCTAAGGATGACTCCTCGAGCGATGGAGAATCTGCAAAAAAAGGTCTCTGCAATTACTGGAGTTTATGATTCTGATAAGGAGTCAGATAGTGGATATCTTAACCCTGGTGATCTTGTTGAGCTGTGTCAATTGGGACATGATCAACAGAATCTTATTTCCCAACTCTGTGATGAAAGATTACATCACTTAGAGACGATCACTGATCTGGAGGATGAAGTGGTGTTGTTGAACTCCAAACTTAACAACATGACCAAGTACATAAGGATGATGAACAATAGCTCAGATGTGTTGGATGAAATCCTTATGTCAAGAAGAAATACCAGAAGCGAAAGAGGTCTCGACTACAATGATCAGGTTGAAGGACAGGGGACTGGAGGGAACTCAACCCATGTGATGTCAAGAAAAATGTCTCAACATCATCAAAGGCCTCAGAACATATCTCCAAGAAAACAAAAACAGGATAAGCAGTCCTGTTGCTGTGGAAAGTTCGGTCACATAAAAGCTTACTGCTATAAGCTAAATGGTTATCCTAAATCATCAACACGATCTAGAAGAGGAAAGAAGTATCATAAAGGGAAGAAGAGGTGGATACCTAAGGATCAAACAGTAGCCTTCATAGCCCACACCTCCTTGAGAGCTTCTGCCAAAGAAGACTGGTATTTTGACAGTGGCTGCTCCAGACACATGACAGGTGTCAAGAAGTTCTTGGCTGACATTAAACCTCATTCCACCAGTCATGTCACCTTTGGAGATGGTTCAAAAGGAGAGATAAAAGGTGTTGGTAAGTTAAAGTATGAGGGGTAACCCAGCCTTGATAGGGTCCTGTATGTCAAAGGTCTGACTGCAAACCTAATCAGCATTAGCCAATTGTGTGACCAAGGCCTTAAGGTTAACTTCTCTGAATCTGAGTGTCTGGTGACAAACGACAAAGATGAACTTATCATGAAAGGTACCAGATCTAAGGATAACTGTTACTTATGGGCTCCTTATAAAAGTAAGTATCCTCCTACCTGCCTGGTGTCAAGGGAAGATGAAGAAAAGATATGGCATTAAAAACTTGGTCATTTGCACTTGAAAGGAATGAAGGAAGTCATATCCAAGGAGGCAGTCAGAGGGATTCCTAATTTAAAGATAGATGAAGGCAAGATATGTGGAGAATGCCAAATTGGCAAACAAACCAGAATGTCACATAAAATGCTTCAATATCAGACCACCTCAAAAAACTTAGAGCTCTTTCATATGGACTTAATGGGACCTATGTAGGTTGAAAGCCTGGGTGGAAAAAGGTATGCACATGTTGTTGTAGATGATTTCTCCAGGTATACTTGGGTGCATTTTATCAAAGAGAAGTCAGAAGTATTTGAAGTTTTCAAAGGATTATGTCAAAAACTTCAAAGAGAAAAGGATTGTGGGATTGTTAGAATTAGAAGCGACCATAGGAAGGAGTTTGAGAACAGTAAGTTTAATGAGTTCTGCTCCTCAGAAGGAATCAGCCATGAGTTCTCTTCAGCCATCACTCCTCAACAGAATGGTGTGGTCGAAAGAAAGAATAGAACGATTAAAGAATGTGCAAGGGTCATGCTTCATGCAAAGAATCTTCCTTATCACTTTTGGCCTGAAGCAATGAACATAGCTTGCTACATTTTAAATAGGCTAACTTTCAGGTCTGGAACATCTGCCACACTGTATGAACTATGGAAAGGTAGAAAACCAACTGTGAAATACTTTCATGTTTTCGGAAGCAAATGCTACATCCTTACAGACCGTGAGCAGAGAAGAAAGATGGATCCCAAGAGTGAAGAAGGAATCTTTCTAGGATATTTTACTAATAGCATAGCATGCCGAGTCTATAATTCTCGAACTCAAGTGGTATTGGAGTCCATAAATGTCGTAGTTGATGACTCTCATATGAAAGTTGAAGCTACAAATGATGTTGGAGCATTCTTTCCCATGGAGGAGGAAAATGTCACAGAGGATGTTGAAACACCTTAAGATAACTCTGAAGGTGCTGCAGTATCAAAGACAATCATGAACCTACTGTGACTGAGCAGGTTGACAAGGGACCCTCTATCAGAATTCAGAAAGATCACCCCAAGGAACTCATAATAGGGGACCCAAATGGAGGAAGGATGACCAGATCTCGAGATGTTGTTGCAAGTGCCTGTTTTATGTCAAAAATGGAACCCAAGAATGTCAATGAGGCCTTGACAGATGAATTCTGGATTAATGTGATGCAAGAAGAGCTGTGGCAGTTCAAGAGACATGATGTCTAGGATCTTGTACCCAGAACAGAAGGATCAAACATGATTGGAACAAAATGGGTGTTTAAAAACAAGTCTAATGAACACGGAGTAGTCACAAGAAACAAGGCCAGACTTGTTACGCAAGGGTACACTCAAATAGAGGGAGTGGATTTTGATGAAACTTTTGCTCTTGTAGCTAGACTGGAGTCGGTAAGACTATTACTTGGGATAACCTGTCTACTGAAATTCAAGCTTTTTCAAATGGATGTCAAAAGTGCATTTCTGAACGAGTATCTAAATGAAGAAGTTTATATGGAACAACCCAAAGGCTTTGTTAATCCAACATATCCAAATCATGTATACAAGCTGAAGAAAGCCTTATATAGGTTTAAACAAGCTCCAAGGGCCTGGTATGAAAGACTAACTGACTTTCTTGTTAAAAATGGCTACTGAAAGGGAGGAATTGATAAAACCCTCTTTGTCAGAGAAAGAGAAGGCAATCTCATGATAGCACAAATTTACGTTGATGATATCGTTTTTAGT
Organism: Lathyrus tuberosus; assembly: GCA_022829125.1. Classification (NCBI taxonomy): domain Eukaryota; kingdom Viridiplantae; phylum Streptophyta; class Magnoliopsida; order Fabales; family Fabaceae; genus Lathyrus; species Lathyrus tuberosus. The sequence goes on along the minus strand of JALAZF010000746.1, from coordinate 1,994,562 downwards.
GGAATGTCAGAAGAGATGGTTCAACATTTTGTTAAGCAAATACAATCTGAGTTTGAAATGAGCCTAGTTGGAGAATTAACTTACTTCCTTGGTCTTCAAGTCAAACAAATGGATGATTCTATATTTCTCTGTCAAGGGAAGTATGCCAAGAATATTGTTAAGAAGTTTGGCTTAGAAAATGCAAAACACAATAGGACTCCGGCTCCTACTCATCTGAAATTATCTAGAGACGAGAAAGGAGTGAGTGTTGATTAGAGTCTCTATAGAAGCATGATTGGAAGCCTTTTATACCTGATAGCTAGCAGACCTGATATCACATTTGCAGTAGGAGTTTGTGCTAGGTATCAGGCTGAAGCCAAAGTTAGCCATATTAATCAGGTCAAGAGAATTCTGAAGTATATAAATGGCACATATGACTATGGACTACTCTATACACACAGCTCTGACTCTGTACTAATAGGATATTGTGAAGCTGACTGGGCTAGAAATGAAGATGACAGAAAAAGCACTTCTGGAGGATGTTTTTTTCTAGGGAATAATTTAATCTCCTGGTTCAGTAAAAAGCAAAATTGTGTCTCTTTGTCAACTGTTGAAGCTGAATATATTGCAGCAGGGAGCAGTTGTTCTCAAATGATGTGGATGAAGCAAATGCTGACTGAATATAATGTCACGCAAGATGTTATGACACTTTTCTGCGACAAATTGAGTGCAATAAATATTTCAAAGAATCCAAATCAGCACAGTCGAACCAAACACATTGACATCAGACATCATTTCATTCGAGACCTTGTGGAGGACAAAATCATAACTCTGGAGCATGTTGCCACAGAGAATCAACTAGCTGACATTTTTACTAAACCTTTGGATGCAAGTCAATTTGAAGTTTTAAGAGGCAAGCTTGGTGTTTGCCTATCTGAAGAAGCATAACATTTCACTGGTTCTGGGAATGTTATTCAATTATCTGAATATGTATTCCCATTTGAGTTGAGAGGATTATCTTAAATTCTCTCAAGTTCTCGTTTATTTTACTTTTTACTTTTAGTTGTGTAAGGGTTGAATGCCCAGGATAATTTTTCTTTTGTTGGGTGTGTAATTTAATTACTATGAACTGATTAATAGGTTTTTAAGTTAGTCCTTCTTCCTTTGTCATATTGTGGCTAAAAAGGGGGAGAAATACTAACATCACTAACCACTACTATTATGCTACAAACCATTGAGGGATTTGTAGTTTTGTACTGCTTGCAAAAGGTGCTGGTTGAGGGGGAGACAAAGTTGTGTTTTCGCTGCTGTTCTGATGAAGGTCTCTCTGCTCTGATTTCTTTTGCAGGTTAACTATAGTTAGTTTTAGCCAAAATCTACCAAAGGGGGAGATTGATGAGTCCAAGCCCTTGAGGTTGGCATCAATTTTGGTAAAACTAACTTAGTAGAAAGATGTTGGACAAGATGTCCTGACATGATGAACTAACTGTAGGTTAAGATGTTAGACAAGATGTCCTATCAGGTGGATTCGACATCTTTGTCGGTCACATTTTTGGAATAACTGTATTTATGTTCCAGGTGTGATTGGAATATGATTTGATCCTAGGTGGCATCTGAGATTGAGGAATCAGAGATTCTGATTCTAAAAGGAATATGCGGTTTCCATGTAAGGAGATGTTTTTGGAAACTTGGGATTAAAGAAAAGAATAGGTCGCAGATTCTGTGGAGCATAATTGCTGCGTTTTTAAAGCCTAAATCCAGTTCTGTTTTGCTATATAAATAGGATGGATTTGACCTAGAAAGGGTGAAAAGTTTTATAGATGTTATTAAGTACTAGGGTTTGTACTTTTGTGAGCCTCTCTTGTATTGGATGAATACCTGAGTAGGACAGTTTATTGAGTTGTAATTTTCAGTCACTGCTGTGATTGAAAGGGAATTGAGAAGGGTCTCATACCTAGGAGTGTCTTAGGTAGAAATCTAGGAAGGGTAGTTTCTAGGTGCTAAGTTGTAAACGTTGGAGTTTAACTTAGAACCAATCTTACTTAGTTGATTTCTTTCCTGGCTTGGTAGCCCCCAGACGTAGGTGTTGTTGATCACCGAACTGGGTTAACCATTTCTCTGTGTTGTTTTCTTTCTGTTGTTTGTTTCTATTCTTCCTTAATCCTTGCAAAAAGCAGAGATCAAGTGTCATGACATCCTGTCTGACATCTTAGTGATTTGCTTAACCAGAATTTCAGAAGACTCCATGGGTTTTGTACTTGGCCAACAAGATGAAACAAAAAAAAAAGAGCCTGCCATTTATTACTTAAGCAAGAAGTTCACGGACTATGAAACTCGATACACTATGCTCGAGAAAACTTGCTACGCTCTAGCTTGGGCAGCTAAACGTCTTCGCCAGTACATGATTTATCACACTACTTGGTTAATCTCCGAAATGGATCCAATCAAGTATGTCTTTGAAAATCCTGCTTTAACAGGAAGGATTGCCCGTTGGCAGATGTTGTTATCAGAATACGACATTGAGTACCATGCTCAGAAAGCTGTCAAAGGAAGTGTTTTAGCCGATCATTTGGCTCACCAACCAATTGACAATAATGAATCAATCAGATTCGACTTCCCAGACGAGGATGTCATGTACCTAGAAATGAAAGATTGCGATGAACCGCTACCAAATGATGGGCCAGAGCCAGGATCCCAATGGGGGCTAATATTCGACGGAGCTGTCAACGCTTATGGAAATGGAATTGGGGCAATCATTGTTACACCTCAGGGTACCCATATTCCTTTCACCGCTAGATTGGCATTCAAATGTACAAACAATGAGGCCGAATATGAAGCTTTCATCATGGGTCTTGAAGAAGCTATCGACTTAAGAATAAAGAACTTGGATGTGTATGGAGACTCAGCCCTGGTTATAAATCAGATCAAAGGAGAGTGGAACACACATCAACTTCGATCGATTCCTTACAAAGACTACGCAAGAAGGTTGTTACCCTTCTTCAACAAGATTGATTTTCATCACTTCCTCGTGAAGAAAACCACATGGATTATGCACTAGCTACCTTATCCTCCATGATTAGTGTGAATCGATGGAACAACGTACCCAAGGTTAACATAATGTGCCTTGATAGGCCCGCTTACATATTTGCAGTGGAAGTCATCATCGATGATAACCCATGGTATCATGATATCAAATGCTTCCTTTAAAAACAAGAACACCCTTCTGAGGCATCAAGAAAAGATAGGAAGACTCTCAGAAGATTAGCTGGCAACTTCTTCCTGAGCAATGATGTGCTCTGCAAAAGAAACTTCGACATGGTTTTGCTCAGATGCGTGGACATACATGAAGCAAACATGCTGATGAAAGAGATTCATGAAGACTCATTTGGCACTCATGCCAATGGGCATACAATGGTAAGAAAAATTCTAAGAGCGGGATATTATTGGCTGACAATGGAATCTGATTATTACAAGTACATGAGGAAGTGTCACAAGTATCAGATATACGCTGACAAAATTCAAGTACCGTCAGCGCATCTCAAAGTTCTTTCTTCTCCATGGCCTTTTTCTATATGGGGAATCAACATGATTGGTATGATTGAACCCAAAGCCTCAAACAGTCATCGGTTCATCCTGGTAGCCATTGATTACTTCACCAAATGGGTCAAAGAAATATCATATACCAATGTGACCAGATAAGTGGTGGTCCGATTTATCAAAAATAATCTCATCTGTCATTATGGTGTTCCAAGCCAGATCATTACTGATAATGGGTCGAACCTGAACAACGAGATGATGAAAGAATTATGTGCTGAGTTCAAAATTAAACACCATAACTCATCTCCCTACCGGCCTAAAATAAATGGAGCGGTAGAAGCAGCTAACAAAAATATCAAGAAGATCATTCAGAATGCTACCATTTTCTCTTCACGGTTATCGCACATCTGTCCGCACTTCAACATGGGCAATCCTTTATCTCTAGTATATGGCATGGAAGTAGTGCTCCCCATAGAAGTAGAGATACCATCTATAAGAATCTTGATGGAAGCCAAGCTAACAGAAGTTGAATGGTGTGAAAGCAGATATGATGAACTAAACCTAATCGAAGAAAAGAAGAATGACAGCATTATGCCATGGTCAGTTATATCAACAAAGGATGAAGAAAGCTTTTGACAAAAAGGTCTGACCTCGGGTATTCAGAAAAGGTGACCTCGTGCTCAAAAGGATCCAATCATTTCTCACTAATTCCAGGGGCAAATGGACTCCAAATTACGATGGCCCCTATGTTGTTAAGAAAGCCTTCTCAGGCGGTGCTTTGAAACTCGCAACCATGGATGGAGAAGAGTTTACCTACCCCACAAACGTTGATGCAGTCAAGAAATACTTCGCCTAAACCAAAAATACAACAAAAAAAAATGTCTCGTTGGACTGAAAACCCGAAAGGGCGGTCCAGGAAAAAATTAGAGACATAAACAATAATCATCCCGATGGATTGAAAACCTAAAAGGGGGCAATCTAGGCAAAAGTTAGGGATTTATGGAAAGTAACTGCATCCGACTAAGGTTGGATCATCAAAAGTAACATCATCTGTCAAGAAATCCTCAATCGAAGTCACCTTCAGCAGAAGCTCGGAAATACTCAGAATTCAAAGTTGGTGGAAGGATAGTGGTCATTATGTTTCAATGTATCCCTTTTCCCTTTAAATTACCATTTTCTAAACTTTGTAATACTCCATGGAATCACGCATTAGGCTGATTACCATTCTATCAATAAAAATTTAAGCTCTTATTCCCTTTTGTTTGCAATTCTCATTTATTCTGCTTTGCAAAATGACATTTTAATATGATCAACATTCTTAGAAAAAAAGAATTTACTTTTGTTTTCAAAACAAAAATTTCAAATTTACTTCTGCTTTTAAAATAAAGGTGGCAATTTCCTTTTGATTAATGAACACGGGAGGAACATCAACAGCTTCTTCGAAAGCAATCAAACTTCAAAATGCAGAATCAAAATATTCCTTGTGATTATTATATCCTGAGTGGAGGATCAATTACTTCAGATTGATAAGATGGAGTATCCCACCTATCACTCCCCGGGAGCCGTATTTTGTTATTGCCAAGGATATGAAAAGTTCAGCAACATGAATTTGTTCCTTCAACAGATCAATGATACTTTTTATTCCCCCAGAGTGGCCAAGTATCCAATTGTACTCATCACCGGTCCGTATGACATGTATGTTTTGTCAGCATAAGCATTTCATGCATACATCATGCATAACTGATTCATATTCATATTCATATTGCATATTCATATTGCATATCACATTTCAATCATTTTTGTCATGTCTATCCCCAAGTGATAAATGTCATTTCTCCATTAAAGTTGTCAGTTTTAGGAAGAAAAGAAATGTTCTTTCTAAATCCCCACTGAGTTTAATCATCATGTAAGATTTTCCTTCAATTTTCCTCTCCACACTTGGATAGGATAAAATCCCAGTTTGAGTTCTTTCCTCATCGGGAAATGTATCGTCTAAACAATCTCTTTCCATTTTATTCTTGGATTGAAATCAGTCCTCGGCCACTTTGATAACTTGAACTTCTGAAAGGCAAGAAAACATTTGGTTATACACCTTTGGAACTTCACTCTTCGCTATTGAAGATGATATTTTGCTTTCCTGGATTAAGGATAACCCCCCCACTGAAGTTTCTCAACAAAAGACTCTTGGCAATATGGACACCACATCCTCCAAGAAATCTATACCGATCGGCAAATAAAGAAGTATGTTTTTTGCCCCATGAATTCCCAATAAGTCGACAAATGGCAGTCTCTCCCTAAGAAGTTTGTCTTACTTTCAAGGAAGTCATCAGCACCTCAAAATCAAATTACATCACAAACAACATTCCTTGTCAAAAATAAGAACTCGACAAGAAGAAACTAAGACCAATTATGTGGCTGAAGACCAGGATCGAGGGGAGTTTTATTTCAGAAGAAACTAGAACTTGTTCTGTGGCTGAAGACTAGGATCGAGGGGAGGTTTACTTCAGAAGAAACTAAGACCAGTTCCGTGGCTGAAGACCAGGATCGAGGGGAAGTTTCACCATTTTCTAAGTGGCATTACTTAGTAAAAGAAGATGGATGAGCAAATTAGCTACTATTCACATCCATAATCAAAGTTTCGGGTATTCTGATATTTAATCCTCTTTTGCCATGAACGTCTGAATATCTTTGTCATTCACACCTTCAGGTCCAAGAAGATTAAATAGAGGCATCTGTCATACCCTAAATTTTAACCCCAAGACTTCACATCATTGTACAAATCATCACCACAATATGAATGTATTTTCATACCTCACCAATCTTTTCGAAATTTGTTGAGTATTCACCTTAACCAAGGATTAGGGTTTTTGAGTCTCTCAGAGAGTTCAGGCAAATGATCAATCAAGAATTGACATGATCTTTAACTTATCAAGTCTCTCAATCATCCATGGAGATCAAGAGATCCCCACATCAAGAATCAAGCACAAGATTGCATCATTTCAGGTTGATCAAGCCTTAAGACCATCAGTGTCACCAAATTAGGGTTTTGGTCGATCAAGGCCTCCAAAGATAAATTTTCATATGAGCATGAGTCAATACTTCAATATATGATTAAAGAAGCTGAAAAGAACCTCATGAGTCCATTCATAAGTTCAAAATTTCCTCAGGGGATGCATCTATCAAAAATCAAGTATTAGGGTTTTGACCTAATTCAGTCCTTAGGTTGACTTTTGGAGCAAGGCATAATCTAAAACTTCAGGATATGATTTAAGGACCTCAAAATACATCATATTGATCCATTCACAAGATTGCATTAATTCAAAGAACTTGATTCATAAGCAATACAAGGATTCAAATTCACCTGGACCACAAACTAGGGTTCTTGAGAAAAAGTCAACCATACCTTTGACTTTTGAACAAAACATGATCTCAAACCTTGGGACATGATTCAAGACATTCAAAAACACCTTTGAAATCCATCCATTAGGTTCAATTTAGCCCAACGACTTGATCTCATAAAGGATCACAAAGTTCAAGTTTCATCTAAGATAAAAAGTCAACGGTGATCAAAACCAAGTTTGACTTTTGGGTTTGTTTGGCAAACATGGCCTCTTTAAGTCAAGAACCATGTTAACTTGTGATTTGGATCATGATCAATCAAGAAAAATTAGGAAAAGTGAGGTTACTTGCAAAAAGGGCAACCTTGATAAACTTAAAATTTTCACTAAGTTATGGAAGGAACATGGTTTTTACCCAACTTTGCAAGGCCATAACTTGTGATCCAAGTAACCATTTTTTTCCATCCAAAGCTCAAATGATAGATCTTCTTACATACAACAAGATTGCAAAGTAGAAGTACCCCCAAAAGATGCATAGATTTTGAGATATGAAGCATTAAAGTTAGGGTTTCATGAGATTTTGAACTTTGACACTTAGAATGTTTTAGGCAGAACCTGCCTCATGTTTTGTCCAACTTTGGAGGCATTTTCCATTATGATCCAAGAGGAATCAAGACCAAATGTAAACATCAAAGTTGAAGTATGATATAAAATCTTTCCAAAGAGTACAAGAACATCCATTAATTCAACTTGAGCAAGACGTTATGGGCCTCACAACATGACATAAAACACTGATTTTTAAGGCAGCATTGGCACATAACTTCCATCCCACGATTTTTTAAGCTAATTTTGGACACTTGCATCATTGGATTTCTATCTAATACCAACATAAATGATGAGGAATCTGAACCATAAGGCCAAAGAGTCAAGGGCTTATCTCTTAGCATGTGAAAACCATCATGACCAAGTGAGAACTTAAGTTTTGTTTTCAAGCATTAATGCAATACATAGAGGTGGCATGAACCAAGCCATACCAGTCCAAACAAGTCAAGAAACGTGAGTGCTTAAGCCTACAAATGCAGTTGAGTCAAGATAAGAGTTAGACCAAAGAATACTTGGATGCCTTAGCATTCAAGTCAATGGCTACCTAACTATATCCCTTGGATAATAAAGTGACCTCTCATCCAACACTATTCCTCTCAAAACAAACTTATCCTCCTATAAATATGAGCCATTTCTGATTGTGTAAGACACCCCAAAACATCACAACACATGTTTTCTCTCATTTCACTCTTCACTTCAAAATTCCAAAACCTTAAGAAGTGAGAATCAGATTTTCAAATAGAGAGCAATTCAATCCAAACCAATGATGCAAACACCTCACATACATCATATATGAGTGATCCAAACACTTAAACAACATTTGTAACATCAAATTCATCAAGATCATATCTCACTCAAAGCAAGTTGCAGTTGGATTCGAGCTACTAAATCCAAGAGTTTCCAAACCATTCCAAGCACATCAACACATTCCTTGAGGTTTAGGGAAGCTGACCATGTCATCATTTCACATCTATAACACCTACAACGGAGGATTCGAATTCCTCTTGCACAGGTAAGCCTGAACTTCCCAAACTCCATGAAACATGCATCATTTTTTATATTTCAAGTTACCAACATGTTTCTGTACTTATATAGAATGTTTTCCCTCAATCAATTGCTATGTATCAATCGTGTATAGGATTTCACAATGTTCTTGCAAAAATTAGGGTTAATTTGTTCATCACTTGAGAACTCACTCCACACTTAAAATAAATGAAATTAATTGGTATCATCGTGTTCCTTGTTCAAAAGCGGACAATTTTCATGTTTACATCATGCAATTTCATTACGAATTGAGTGAGATAGGGGGTTTTGCAAATCTGGGTGGCACGAGGAAGAAGATGAAGTTCTTTGCGCCATATTTTGAAGTTTTGAATTTTTAAATATTTTTAATATTTCATTTATTTTCAAAAATTGTTTTCTACATCCAATTTTGATTATTTTCAAATGATTTTTGCACAAATATTTTCCACATATTTAAATAATTTATTCACCAAAAAAATCAAAAAAATATTTTATATTTGATATATTTTTAATATATTTAATATATTATTTTTTAATTGTTTTTAAATATAATTTCAAATATTGATTTTTTATATCAAATTAATTATTTTAATCCCAATTTTTTCATGCATATCATTTAAATACCTTATTATTTTAATCCATAAAAAATCACAAAAAATAATTTTTATTTGATATATTTTTAATATATTAAAAGTATTATTTTAAATTATTTTAAATATTTTTAAAATGATTTATTTTCTTGATTTTTTATTAAACCAAAATGATTTTAAATATTCACGTGGATAAAATATATTTTTCATAAACCTTAATCATTGTTTATAACATGATTAATGGATTCATTTGAGAAATTATACATTTTTTATTGATTTTTCTTTGAAAAATATCTTAAAAAATGAAATTAGGGTTTTACTTTGATTCTATCTTTCAAATTTCATTTCAACACTCATAGGCCTCTATTAGAGTGTAAGACCCAACCCTCTTTGTAAATAAACCATCACTTAGGCCTCTACTATAGTATAAGTCACATCGCGCTTTTCAAAATCACGGTGTGATCACTGTTTTCACAACAATCATTTGGGCCTCTAATAGAGTATAAGTCCCATCTTTTGTACATAAATAAACCTTTTTCTAGGGCCTCTACTATAGTATAAGTCCCTCCTCTCAGTGTTCAAAATCACTGTTGTTTTAAGAACATCTTGGGCCTCTGCTAGGAGTGTAAGTCCCAACCTTTTTCTTTCAAAACTATCCTCTGTTTTTCAAAACAAGATAAACATCTTGGGCATCTGATAGAGTGTAAAACCCAACACCCTTTTTGTAAAATAGTAAACCTTTTAGCATTATTCATCCTCGGCTTTGTACAGGATACAAACAATCATTTGGGCCTCTATTTAGAGTGTAATACCCAACACCTTTGTTTCTCTCCTACTTAAGATCAAGTCATCTTCAAAATTCAAAAAAAAAATTCAATTTCTCAAAACACTAATCCAATCTTGAAGAAAACATCTGATCAATCACAATAAACTTGGGCTTCAATCCAAAGAATAAGACCCGCCACCTTTCTCAATTCAATTCATACTTGTTTATATATACTTGTACATATTTTGTTAAGTTTCTCTTAACATTTAAATCATCCTCAGTTTAGACTAGTTCAAATAATAGGATCCTTTCAATCATTATAACTTAATTCAAACAACTAGTTCCCCCCTGTACAAAGGAATTCTCCTTCCCAATACAGTCAGCCTCCTCTTGGGCATTGTTCAATTTATTCAACCATGGAACAGTTCAACAAAGAGAGGATTGTTTCCCGGTGAAACCTCTTCTTTAACCCTGCAACAGTTCAAAAATGAAAGGATTATTTCCTGGTGAAACCTTTCTTGAACTCTTCCTAAACTTGGAAAGTCTCAATCCCTAGCCTCCTCTTGGGCTTCATACAAGAACCCACAAGCTTCCTAGAAGCATCCCTAGCCTCTTCTTGGGCTTCATACAATGACCATCAGTCTTCCTAAAAGCATAGGATAGATCCTAGTCATCTCTATCAATACATCAGTCCCCAGGAGAATTAAAACCTCTAAGACATTCAAACTCATCCTTTAAATCTCTTCTGGTCCTCAACAAGGTTTGGATTTCATCTTTAAAATCCCCATCCAGGATCATATTACAATCAACAAATCCCCAAAAGAATCAAATCCCTGGTGGTATTTAATAACTCAACTCTTTTCTAATCCCCAGCAAGAGTTAATTTCCCTTTGGATTCCTCAGAGCAGTTTAGACCTTCTCCTGGATTTAAATAATCCTCAGCAAGAGTCAGTCTCTAATTAAATTCCCTCAGCCTCCTCTTAGGCTTCATATAATGATTTTCCCAGTTAGCCTCAATCTTGGGCTTTGTACAAGAGAGATATAATACTCATCCACTTGAGTCAGTTTTCAATTCTTTTAGCTTCAACCTTGGGCTTTGATCAAGGCACAAAATCCATCATCCCCACAGATGAGACCATGAGTCCTCTTTGTAGGAGGGTATTTCCTCTATACATCACATTTCAAAACAAACGACCAAAAACCTTTTTTCAAGATAATTGATGTAAGTAACACACTTGTTGATTCAAAATCCAAGCTGGAGTCCCTCCTTTACCATGGCTAAAGTTCTCTTTCATCTAAGTGATGTAAGTGGCAAACCTCTGGATTCTACACATCCAAGTCAATGTCCCTCTCTTAGTATGAAAAGGTTCATAAAGGAAAAAGTGGCATTGCTTTATACTGAGTTAAAGCTTCTTCCTTCATGACATCTCAAATCTCCTATAAAGGAAGATGTGGCATTGTTGGATTCCACACATCCCAGTTAAAGCAACTTCCCTTATAAATCAATTCTTCAATGTTTGTGATGAATAGGTGAGATGTTTTCCTTTAGAGATGACAAATTCTCTCTCAGTCAAACACTTTAGCTTCAATCTTGGGCTTTGAACAAGACACAAAAACTCCTTTAGCTTCAATCTTCGGCTTTGAACAAGACACAAAAACTCCTTTAGCTTCAATCTTGGGCTTTGAACAAGACATAAATACTCTTTTAGCTTCAATCATGGGCTTTGAACAAGACACCAAACAAATTCCTCCCATAGAATAGGAGGAACTACGAATGCTCTGATTTCCCGAAATCTATTTACGGGAATACGTAGGCATAAGATTGCGAAATCTTAGCGAGCGCACTAATAAAAAATCTTAGGTCGAGTACCTTCCCAAAAACAATATAAAACCATAAAAAACAACAAAAACACATTTCCTCAGCTTTCACAAAGGAGAAACTTTCCCTATTCAACAGCAAATGGATTTAAGCAACCAAGCAATTCAACAGTAGAAACATATGCAAATAAAGGTTCCTATAGATTACTATAGATACTCTGGGTGTTAACAGCTTCCCTTTGTATAACCAATCCTCGATCCTCGATCTCTTTGCATTTGTTAAGTAAAACATTTGCGCGCAGGGTTAGTTTGAGATATCTTCCATTTCCTTTTAAGCTTAATAGGATAAATATAGATGCTACAGTCGTGGCGACGGGCTATGAGACTGGTTGCGGACTCGTCCTGTTGGTGTCTCCGTGCGGGAGAGCGTGGATGGTGGTCCCTTTCCAATGCCCTAATCCTCTCTTTCAGCACATTGGTCTGGTTGAGGGCTGCGACCAGGGCTACCATGGTCGGTTCTACGTTTGTTGTTACAAGAATTGGTTGGAACTTCTCTGGCGTCTTCTCTGGGGCCTTTTGAACTTTCCGGATCTCCACATAATGGATACATCGTCGGCTGCCTCTTCGGAGGAGGGGGAAGCGATGCGTCTGTCTCTGTTCGGAGTTATATCTTCCAGAGGTGGCATACTGTTGCCGTTTCCGATGTCGTGGACGGGAGTGAAGGCCAATTCGTGATCGGTGTTGTCGTGTTGATCGACCATGATTGGTAGGTTTTGAAAGTTTTGCTTTGGTCTTTAGGTTTCAAACAAAGAAAAGACGGTGGAGCAAAGGGTTCCCACAGACGGTGCCACCGATCTTACCGGGATCAGAAGAATCTTCAGTGGCCAGCAACACGTCGTGAAGCAGCTACGGTCAGCAAAAGTGGATGGAAAAAGGGGGGTACATGCAGACACTCCGACGCCCAAGTAAGTTCAGGCAAAGTGAGAGCAAGTAAGTAAAGAGTAAAGATAGAATTCTCCATACCTGACCCTCCTGCAGAGGAGGGTATTTATAGAGAGCCCTCAGCGCTGGGCCAACGGTCCCCGTTATGGGCTGAATGTCTAGGCCCATAACGGGTGACTGCCAGGACTCCAACGTGAAAGGGGGAGATGAGCAGCACGTGCTCATCATACTGGGTCAACTGCCCCGTATCCTTTGGATGGTGGGTGGACTTGCCCGTTAAAGGGCAAAAACGGCTCTGCAAAGTGCGCGGGTACAACTGGTGATGTGTCCTCGGGTTAGGAGCATGTGTTCTCCACTGGCCCCAACGGATTGGGCTAATATTTTGGGGTCATCCCCGACACTGAGGCGTATCGGGGCCTTGCCCGACAGTGGGTCAGCATTTAGGTCATCCTCAACACAGCATTGGATTGGGTCGTGCCCGACAGTGGTCCTGCCACATGCCAAGTTCAGAACAAGTCTTTTGTGAACAAAAGCACTTTGATTTTCACTTATGAGACTAGGTGTGATAGGCTTCATTCTATTGGTGATGGTTTTGGTGATTATTTTCATGATGACATTGCACAAAGCTATGGGTCTATAGTCAGGGGGTTTATAGGGGATCTTCTTTTTAGGAATGAGAGTGATAAAGGTCTTGTTGAAACTTTGGAAGCTATCATGGTTATTGAGAACTTTGAGAATGTTTTGAGTGGTCTTCTCTCCCACTATCTTCCAATAAGTTTGGTAGAACCTGGCTAGCATACCATCCGGGCCAGGGACAACATTTCCTTTTGAGTTGGTTAACAGCTTGAAAATTTTCTTCTTGAGTGAAAAGGGAGTTAAAATTTTCTTCTTCTTGAATATTAAATTTTTATATTACAAATTTAATTAGATTAGAATTTCATATAGTAGTAGCTTAGTTGGCGGCTCTACATGTATATCAAATTAAATGTAGGAGCCCGAATTCAAAACTACTATATAATTTTTAAAAAGTAATTAGATTAAAATTCTTATATCAATGTTTTATATTACATTATTAAAAAATTAAAAAATTCACCCATAATTAAAATTCTAATAATTAAAAAAAATTTGAAACTAAAACAATTGTAATCATTGAAAACTTATAGATAAAAACAATTATCTTATTTCAGTTTCAAAAACTAAAAGTTTTAATATTGTATCAAAAACATAAATAAAAAATTTGTTACATTTTTTTTTTAAATTTTAATCTTCAGTCTCGATATTGAACTTTATTATTTTAGTTTAAACAGAAATTTTAGTGTAAATATTTATTTAAAATTACAGTATTGTATAAGTATAAAATTTTCAATTACTATATGATTTTGGTATATTTATTTTTTTTAATTAAATTTTATATCAAATAAAAATGTTAAAGATATATACCGTGAGTGCATTTTTATTTATTTAGATAGTGTTTAAAAAACCAAAATCTCTTTCATGATGAATTATTTTATTTGGAAATAAGTGTTAAGAAATGAAAAACAAAGTTTTGAAAGTGATGCAATTAAAAAGGAAATTATTTTATTTTAGTTTCAAAATCTAAAATTATTAATCTTGTTCCAAAAACCTATAAAATTATTTTATTTTATTTTATTTTTATTAGTTCCTATAAAATATTTAATTTTGTCATCAACTTGAATATATAATTTTGTGATTTTATTTGGTATATGAATTTTGGTTTAATTTTCTTTAATTATTCGTTTGTACGTAAATAATATTCAACTAATAATTTTGATCAAGTTATTAGATTTAATATATGAATTTAATCTTCAAGCATTTCATATTTTCATATATAATATTTTTTTTTATGCTGTTAATTTTGTTTGATATGGAGATTTTGTTTTTAATTATTTTTGGAATATTTTTTATATAAATAATTAATTAAATTCATTAAATTAAAAAAAAATAGATGGTTATGATTTTGAGTAAAAATATCTCTCTTGGAATAAAAATATCTCTCTTTTTTAATGGAAGTGCTACACATACTAAGAGTTAAAAATAAATAAGTAAAAATACTTGTATCCAATGCATTGAAAATTAAAATATTGTTTTTTAAGATATTTTAATATTCAACTAATAATTTTGATCAAGTTATTAGATTTAATATATGAATTTAATCTTCAACCATTTCATATTTTCATATATAATATTTTTTTATGCTGTTAATTTTGTTTGATATGGAGATTTTGTTTTTAATTATTTTTGGAATATTTTTTATATAAATAATTAATTAAATTCATTAAATTAAAAAAATAGATGGTTAAGATTTTGAGTAAAAATATCTCTCTTGGAATAAAAATATCTCTCTTTTTTAATGGAAATGCTACACATACTAAGAGTTAAAAATAAATAAATAAAAATACTTGTATCCAATGCATTGAAAATTAAAATATTGATTTTTAAGATATTAAAAAAAAAAACTTATATTCTTCTTTATTTGAAATATTTAAAGAGTGTTCCTAGGAAATTCATTTTCACAACTTTTTTTATTTATTAGGGGACAACTTCGTTACCCATTACAAAAAGTTGGGTAGTCTACCTACAATCAATCCACTAATGTCATATCATTTTATTATACTTAATTATTTATTTAATGATTTAAATTTTGTAGATTTCTAATGCAATGTAGCCTAATTTACTTTTTGAAATGGGTAGATAAGAATTCATCTATTTATTATACTATTTTAGCTTTTTCAAAAATTAATTGTTTAGTTTGAATTTATAACTTTAGTTTATATGGTCAAACAACCCCTATAATAAATAAATAAATAAGTAAGTTCAACCATTTCCATTAATTTACAATTATTTTACTACTTTTTCATAAATTCCTTTTTTATTATCAAATATATTCTCTTTTTTTAAATAAATCTCTCACAATAATTTTTTTCCTTATAAAATAATATTTTATTTGAATTTTCTACAAAATTCAATAAATAGAGAAAAAAATATGTATAGTGTAATATATATTTTAGACTTTCAACCAATCAATAACATGTATTCTGACAAATCACATTTTAATTTTAAAATACTGATATGACATAGTTGTATGTTATAGTTCTATTAAATAATTATTTAAAATTAATTTACATTTGACATTACACTATAATAATAGTTATAAATAACATATTAGTCTAAAAAACCAACATTTTAAAATAGAAAAAATCCAAATGATACACTTTTATAAGAGACAAAATATATATTTTCATTATCATATACGGTAGTACACTTTGCGCCATATACTTTTCGAAGGATAAGTTTGTAATTTCATTAAAAATATTTATGGTAATTGAATTCCCGATTGAAACGTATCCAAAATAATAAATTTATTATTTAATAATATGAGACGTTACATAAGAAATCAGAGAAAGTATATGTCTAATTTATTACGTTTACAAAAATAAAAATGTATTTTTTTAAGTCAAAAAATAGTAAAAGTGTTTAGGTAGAGTCCAAGAGGTGGCGTATTTCATATTCTGAAAACCATTTTATAAACTCATCTTCACCCTCTTCTTATATTTGTTATTGTTATTGTTATTCTTGGAGTCAGAAACTTGTGACTATTAATACTATGGTATAGTTTGTACACTATAATATATATCTCATTCTTTTTTTTTCTGTTACTTTTGTTTGGTTGATTCTTGTACATTTGTGATGATGCTGATTTTTTTTTTTATGAAATGTTTGGATTGAATTATAGACTACATCAAGGCGTGTTTCGGACAGGAAAGTAGCAAGATTTGAAAGAAAATTTATGAAGAAAGGATCTGAAAAGAAAGGGTTGGATTTTAGCTACCTAATTGGCTCAATTCTGATTGGTGTCTTAGTTTTTCTTCTTGCTGGATTATGTATGTTCTTTATTTCTTTTCAATTCCAAAATTATTTAACCATTTTTTTATAGATGGCACTGGAGTTTATCTGTATTTGAAAATTGTTTGATTCTCTATAAGGGTGATTTAGGAAATAAAATTTCAATATTGATTAGGTCATTGTCTCATCTCGTCCTTAAAAACGAGAAGAGTTTTTACTTCTGAACATACGAATTAAATATGGATCAAATGTCAAATGTGGATCATTGCTGGTAGAAATTCGCAACTCTTCCTCGGCGTGATTGAGATGGTGATTAATTGTTTTTTTTCTGTTTGATAGGTCTGTTTCAGGCCATTAGGAGGACAGCTGCTGCAAGTGGTGGGACGTCCTAAAGAAGGATGCAAATTTCTGGAGAGCTTATATTTGTCACAAATAAGTAGTATTTTCGAGAAGAAGAAAAAAATAGTGTATAGAAAATAAAATATCATATAGTTCACAATTCATCACAATTGTGATGGAGTGACTGAGAATTTGCTTTAATAATTAATAAAAGAATAATAATGAATATTCAATTTCTTGCAGTGTGGTAGCATCTTCTCTTTTTAGTTTTTACAGTAGAAAACTTGAAATTATGATTAACAAGCAAATTATCCTAATTACTCAATGATTAAGTAGAATCAAGATTGAGTCTTGGTTCACGAATTAATTTTTGCATGTTTTTTTACTATTTATTTATTCATTTGTCATAGACTTATAACGAAGGAATAACACAGATTGGTAGGGATGAATACGATTTATTTGATGGAACTCGTATTCTTGAAGTTTGTTGTCTTTCTTATTTCTTATCCCTAAGAACTAAATCTAATGTTCATGTTGTACCTGTGCTGTCGATGGGATGACGGTCCACAGTAGAGTCAAAATCTTTGCCATACAGACCACTTTGCAGTGTCTTTATAGCAGATTATAATGGAAAAACTTGCAATATTGGCCGATATCTACCATTGCGGCAAGTCCAAAAACCGTCATGTATATCAGCAGTATCGAGCATGGCGCTGCCATTTGATAAGACTGGTTGTACCATTTGAGTTTTTAGAAAAGAAAAAAAAAAAACTGCCAACAATAACAAGACATAATTGACGTGAAAACAAAGAAACTACAAACTATATCTTAGGCCAAACAAATGTTAAATCTTAGGCCAACAGAAATACCGAGAGGAGTGGCTCATGTTCACCTTAAAATTGTCAAAGCCATACATGTCATATGAAATTGTGAAAGGAATAACTAAACTCATCAAAATATGGATCAAGAATTGATTTTCATGTACTGCTGCAATCCAAATTTTCAAGCATTATGTTTATTAGCTTAACAATTCCAAAAACACTTATTCATTCCTCATGTGACCATATACAAGGATGGACAATTCAATGTTACATGTAATATAAGACACAAAACAGTGTCCAACTTCTAAAACAGACATAGTATTCTCACTAAACCGAAAGACGAAAACAATGAAAAGAGGTGAGGAGTCTCAACAAGAAACAGTGATTGAGGTTGCTCATATCAGTTTATGGTTCATTCATTCTACCTCCAAGCTGTTTTGCTGTCGTCAGATCTCCGACTTGGTTTGGCTGTAACTCCTATTTTGCTGATTTTGCCGGTGTTATGGTGGTAACAGTCGGAACTTTTCGAAAATTTCCGATCGTAAGAATTAAAATTGTCAAGCAACTCAGGATATACTTTGACATCATCTTCAGATAAGCTATCATCCTGCAGTGATTCCTGCAGGAAATGGAAATTATCAGTTAAGAAACTTGTTTTCGAAAGATAAAGACGAAATAGGAGAAACACTATTAGTTGAGAGGTTTAGTTACCCTGGATCTTGACTTGTTGGCGTTGTAAGGTGTCAAGCATGGATTAAGATCTTTGAGTAAAAGATCATCCGCCATGTCCTCGGAGCTAAAATCCTGCATGAATTACTCGAGAAAAGTTAACAACATTCTACGATCAACAATCACTACTTTCAAATTTCAATTAAGTTCTAATCTTACCCAAGAGTTTGAGGCATCTTCCCCGCCATGTGGTGGCGTTGTCCAAGAGTTTGAGGCATCTTCCCTGCCATGTCGTGGCGGTGTTCTTGGAGAGCTTCCGTAACCTTGGAAGCCAGTTTTTGCCGAATACTTATCAGCCTTGACCTACAAGCAAGTTAACAACAATAAATGTTAAACACTTCTTTATATCTTCTGAAAGCAAGGACTCGAAAATTTCTCAGTGGAGTGAAAGATTTGAAGTTTTACCTCTGCAAGATCTTTGGCGAGGCTTTGAAGCTGACCAGTGAGAGAAGAAACCTGCTGTTGTAGAGAAGGAATGACCTGTTTTGCTTCTTTCAGCTCTGAGCCTTGCTTCTCTACAAGTTCCTGAAGTTGAGAATTCATAACCTCTGGGAACAAAATACTGTTCTTCAATGACTTGATTTCTTCTCTTTGGTTCAAGCACAAATCCTTCAACTTCTCTACCTGCAAATTCAACAAACCAAATGTAACTTAAGAGTTCATTTCAACATCTTCAAGAAACACTTCAGTTAGACAATATCTTCTTGTATAGCACCGACGCTTCTCATCAAATTGTGTCTGATTTACGACAAATGTTACTATATCAATTGCAGTAATAGCGGCTTTTCGACATTATTTGGTACCAGAACAATAGCAACTTGACCAAATTCAGTTCTGGTACAGCCATATGCAGTGCTATACCCCAACTTAACAACTTGCAATATAGACATTTCAGTACTTATATATGAAGCACCGACACATGACACAGACACAAGACACGACACTGACATTGACACACAGATAATAATTTGAATAATCAGCCATACATAAATTCTTATGTATCAAAATCATTACTCCATATATTTTAAAAGTGAAATCAGCCACAGTTGCAAATCAAAAACATCATTTCCAGCATGCAACAAGCAATTAGAACCCATCAGACTATTAACATTGAAAAACCAACAAGTTTCAACCTTCATTCCAAACAAACATTAATCAACTAAAAAAACAAACACCCATAATTGCAATTCATGTTTACAAATCAGACACAAACCTCTTTATTCTTGTTTTCAATCACAAGCTTAAGCCTTGAAATCTCATCCTCTTGATCCTTATTGATACTCAGAAGCTCCCTCTCACTCCTCAGAACCATAGCAAGTGTCCTAGTGTTCCCCTTCACTTCAGTCAAAGCCTTCACCTTCTCTTTCTTCTCACACGATCCACTCTTCCCGAACAGTTTCTTCTGCAACGCAGAAAAACCAGTCACCCTTTTAGCATCCTTCTTCAAATCCTTAGCAATCACATCAGAAGGAATGAACAGCTTGGTCGAGGCAGGGTTCACTGATTTGGGCTTATTCGCCATGAATTTCTTAACAATGGTGGTTACTGTAGGATCCACTTTTGCGGTTGGAGTTACATGAGAGGGTTTAGCTTTCACCATGGCACGAGATGAAGAGTGTGATTTTGGGTTTACATTGTTGAACTCATGGGATGAAGATGGATCTGAAAAGTGAGAGGAGGTTGAAGAACGTGAATCGTAGGTGCTGTATCTCGAAGAGGGTTTTCTAGAGAAAGAAAACGCCATTTGCACTTTGAGATAGAGAGAGACAGAGTTTGATTTGAATGAGGAAGAAGAGGGAGTGTGAACTTTGAGGTTTATGTTTCTGTTTTGGTTTTGTCGCAGGATGTTTTAAGATGGTGACACGTGGCAGGTGATTAGAAGAGTTTTTAGGCGCTGTAGTAATTCAAATTTTGGTCACGTGATAGGAGCGTGAATATGTTTTGATTGATTGCGTGATTTTGGGTTTTATTTTTGGAATTTGAAGATAGTGAAGTCACAAAAATGGTATAGTACTCTTTGTTTGTCCTTTTTAGAATCTTTACTTCCTTTTTATATTTTTATACTACAAGTTGTTTATTTGTTTATGTACATTAAGTTGTCCTAAATTTCATTTTAGGAAAACAAAGATAGCTTTGATGTTTATTTATGTACTGTAAATCAATTTATGTTAAGGTAAATTTTTATTTACACATTAAAAAAGTTGGATGAAATCAATTAAAATCGGATCGGACATTTTATTTGTGTAATAAAGAGTAAATCTGCTAAATTATTTATCTATTTTTAAAGTATAAAAATAATGTAAAATGTGTAAAAATAAATAAATATAAAGATATTTTAGTGATAAATTTTATTATAATTAGTATGATGTACAATATTGAATAAACGTGTATGTTGATTAAAATTTCAGTTTATGCAAGAAAAAACAACATAGAAAAGGATACATTTCTTTAAAAAATTGTTAAACAAAATGAGAGATTTGTGACCTAAACGATGTTGATATATTATTGTGATGAAGGAAGTAAAGATGATAAAATATATATTTATAACGGTTGAAATACAATAAATGTTTAATGGATCCAAAAGACAATTTAGTAATTGATAAAATAAAAAATTATAATTATTTTATAATATCCTTATATTAATTAAGAGTATATCTAAATTAATATAAAATATTTATAATATTTTAAACTTGATGGACTAATTCGAAAATCAAAATGACTATATTTGATATTCTCGTTGTCAAATTGGCTCGGCCACCATACTGTCGGACTCTGACAGACAATCACCTTCGACCACCCTCTATACTGTCCCCATAATCTCGATGTCTTCTGTAACATCCTGAATTCAATTAAGTTATTTAATTGAATTTTTGTTGCTTTTATTTAATTGTTTAAGTGATTTAATATACTTTTAATTATTTATTTTTGTGATAATCTATGTTATGTGATTATTTGGCATTGTTGGATTTACGAAAATTTAGTGTAGCTTATTTGTTTATAATAATAGGATAATAATTAAATGATAATATTGGAAGATGTGGGATAAGGTGCTGAGAGTAAAGATAAGTTAGGGGTAAAGGTGGAATAATTAGTAATATGAAAATTAGGTTAATATTAATAGGATGGGTTAGTTTAGTCAAACTTGTCAGTACCTAGAAATTTGGAAATTGAGAAAAAGAGGCAAGTGTGAGAAGAACAAGGGTTTCAGAGAGAAGGAGAACATTGTAGCTAAAGCTTGTGGAGTTGCTGGAAATTCAATGGGGGATTACTCTAATATAGGTGTTATTGCATGAAGGGTAGAGAGGATCCTCACCCTCTTCTAGGTTTCTTCACCATGTTATGTCTTATGAGTTTTCATGATGATTATGCAAAATTCATGCTAATTGTCATATTTAATGTATAATTTTGTGTTCTGTAAATTGCTGGAATTTATGCATGATGGCTGGATATGAACATGAATATTATGAATATCATTGTTGTATATTTGGTGTTATGAACATGAATTTGTGATTAATTGATGGAATTGGATGATAATTGATGTGTATGTGATGGTTTGATTATTGTATAATATGTATATATTGTTTTTTGTGCGAATTGGGGTGATAGAGGTTGAAATTAGAGCTTCGAATGAGCTCCCACTGCCAAATAGTAGATTATGCCTTTTGTAACAACGTGACGGGCTGCCCGTCATGCGTCTGGGATGGCTGACGGTTGCCAGCAGGGTGACGGGGAGGCCGTCACGGTCTCCAGGAGGGATTTCTCCTATTAATCATCACAAGGGGTGACGGGTTGTGAGAGGGGGTGGTAACGTGTTGGGTGAGGGTCGTCACCCAGGTAACGAACTGGTCGTCATGACCGTCAAAGATCATTTTTTAGCGTTTAATTTGGTTTTGATGTTGTTTATGTGTACAGTGGATGTTTAGCTACTATTTAAGGTGTTTTATTGAGATTAAATTGTTGTGATGGAATGTTATGATGATTTAAATAATAGTCGAGTTATTTGTATAATTATAAGTAGCGAATTATGGTTATATGTGCAAATGGTGATGTGATATATAAATATGAATATACACGTGAGTTGTGAAATTGTGATTATAATTAGGTATTGTAAATGTAATTATAATTGTTTGTGTTAAGGTGGGTACTTTAGAAGTTAGGACTACTGTGAATGTTGTATTGCATTGTGTTTATGGTTAGAAGTGGAACCATAAGTGTTGTTGTGTAAATTGAATGTGTATTGTTGATTGTGTGATTTTAAGCTACTCTTGCATTATTTTACACTGTTAATATATTTGAGTGTATTCTCACCCCTTTATTATTTGTTTTGTGTTGTTCTGTACTTTGTGGTACAAATACTCAAGAGGAGTAAATGTTACTGTGATTTAGAAAATGACTATGAAGCTCTCTTCATTTTCCTTATCGTTTATCATCTTTTAGTTGGGATTATTGCTCTGATATGTAAGATCGGGGAACAAGTCGTTCAATTGTTTTGAGTTAAGTTTAAATTTTGTTAATTTCATTAAGCACTTCATTTGAAAAGATAATTGAGGTTATGCATTTATTTTAAATTTCGCTGCGAGTTTTGAAATTAATTGGAAAGTATGCATGTTATGTTTGAGTAACATCCTAAAATGTTGATTTTATTCCTTAATTGTGAGTCAGGGCTTTAGAGTGTTACTTTTGTCGAATTTCTAGCTGCTTTTTCGGCTTTCTGATTTTTGCAATCTCGAAAAAATTTCTTTCTCTTCATCACTAATTTTTTAAGGCATACTTCAACACTTGCATAATTAGTTACACAAATGAGGCAATAAATAATTTGTTGGGTCTCTGAGCATTAGATGTGTGACGAGATACTTCACAAACTTTTTCGGGAATGAGCCAAATGGTAAAATCATTGTATAGGCTTCCTACCCATGGAGTTTAAGTTGAAAGACATGAAACGGATTTCAAAGGCCTAAGTCATGTTCATAGAAGCCATGTTGAAGAAATTTTCCAATGTTTCCTAGTTCATCATGCACCGGGCAGTTGCAACTCTTGTTATTCTATGAGGCAATAAGATTAATATGGGGAACCTAATTTCTAAGATTATATGGATAATGGTCTAGTAAGAGTGAAAAAGTTTCACATTGGACCATTGTTCAATAATGAATACATATGTGAACAACAACAAGTACCAAAGCATCGAAGTGAGATGTCATTGCGCAAGAAATCAAGAATCAACTATGCTTAGATAAGACAGTGTGAAAAAAAGCTAATGGATGCTTATAGAAAAGATAACACACCACAACCCCCACAAACATAACTAGAGCATCCATATTACCCATTTCACTTTCTATGTGGGGCGGGGAATAATTTGCATGTCGGATGTTATTTGTGCCATTCACCTCATTATTTCCTAGATGTAGCGTGCAATTTTTGTCGGTGATACGACCACCTTATCGTCATTGGTTGGAATCCTCACCACAATGGTAGGAATGGGGTGCTACTTTCTGATTTCTTATTTATCATATGAAGCTGGAAAGGGAAGCTATCTAAAACTAACCTTGCACGCAAATGTTTTCTTTAATAAATGCTAAGAGATTGGGGAGTTCGGGGTTAGGTTATACAATAGGGATTTGTCAATTACCCATCCTATATGTGGTTATCCACAGGTTATTAGCAATTTCTATATTATTTTCTACTTACTGGTGTTTATCTGTTTATTGGGAAAGTTTCTCCTTTGGGAATGTTTGAGAGAAAGAGTTTTTGTTGATGTCGGGTTTTTTGATATTTTTGGTAAGGTACTGGACCTAAGGTTTTTGATTAGTGTGTGAAGGTACTGGACCTAAAGTTTTTGATTGGTGTGCTCGCTAAGATTTCACAATCTTATGCCTACGTATTCCCGTTATGATGACAGGGAAATCAGAGCAATCGTAGTTCCTCCTATTTCTATGGGAGGAAAATTATGTTTGGTGTCTTGTTCAAAGCCCAAGATTGAAGCTAGATGAGTATTTGTGTCTTGTTCAAAGCCCAATATTGAAGCTAAAGGGTTTGACTGAGAGAGAATTTGTCATCTCTAAGGGGAGATATCTCATCTGTTTATCACAACTGTTGAGTGACTGATTATAAAGGAACATTACTTTAACTAGAATGGATGGAGTCCAACAATGCCATAATTTCCTTTATAGGGGTGTTGTCCCAAAGGAGAAAACTTTAACTCAGTGTAGAGCAATGCCATTTTTCATTAGGAGTTTTTCATTCTAAGAGAGGGACATTGGCTTGGATGTAAATAATCCAGAGGCTTACCACTTACAGGAATTAGATGAAAGAAAGGGGATTTACCAGGATAAGAGATGGACTACAGCTTGGATTTTTGAATCAACAAGTGTGCCACTTACAGCAGTTATCTGGAATTAGGGTTTATTTTGAATGTCTGTTTTGATGTGTGATATATAGAGAAGTATCTTCCTACAGAGAGATTTTAATTTCCTCTGAAGGGTGTTGATTTTTGTATGCCTTGATCAAAGCCCAAGGTTGAAGCTAAAAGGTTGATTGACTCCACTGGAGAGTTTATTATCTGTCTTGTATAAAGCCCAAGATTGAGGCTAAAAGAGAGACTGACTCTTTTGGGGATATCATTATACAAAGCCTAAGAGGAGGCTGGAAGTTGACTTTTCTGCAGAAATATTTTGCCTGTCTTGTACAAAGCCCAAGATTGAGGCTAAAAGAGGGTTTTTGACTCCACTGGGGAATATTTGTATGTGTCTTGTATAAAGCCCAAGATTGAGGCTAAAATAGGAAACTGACTCTACTGGTGAGAGGTTTTATCTGTCTTGTACAAAGCCCAAGATTGAGGCTGAAAGAAGATTGACTCTGCTGGAGAGTATGATTTGTCTTATACAAAGCCTAAGATTGAGGCTGAAAGAAGATTGACTCTGCTGGAGAGTATGATTTGTCTTGTACAAAGCCTAAGATTGAGGCAGAAAGAAGATTGACTCTGCTGGAGACACTACTACGAAAAACCCATTTAACAACGGTTGGGAATGATATATAATGACGCGGGCGAAGGCGTTGTTATGCAGATTGTCGTTGTAAGTTCGCGGTTTCTACAACGGTCTAGAAACTGTTGTTGTATTCTGGAAAGCGCGTGTTATATTGCAACGGTTAGGTATTTCAACCATTGTAATATATATTAACTATCACAACGGCTATGAGTCTCAACCGTTGTGGAATGTACCCTTAGTTTATTAAATAAAAATGTATATTGCTTATTTTACCATACACCAATTAAAGAAATACAACCATTAAAATTGGTAAAGAACTATATAATCTGAAAATTAAATTGTTCTTGAAAACCAACTTAAACACACCACTGTTTTCCGAATTGCATCCATTTCATTCCGCACATTTTATGTTCCTTAACATAAAATTTATGGTTCAATGGTCGGTTTCCTTCAATCCATCGATATCTTTTTATTATAGTTTACCTCATCTTCGCCATAAATCATCGCGATTTTATCAGCATAACAATCATGATCTTAACAACCACGATGATTAGTGACGACGATGAGGTAAAGTAGAATTGTAGATATCGATGAATTGAAGCAAACAGACTATTGAACCATAAATTTTATGTTAAGGAACATACAATTTGCTGAATGAAATGGATGCAATTCGAAAAACATTGACATGATAAAGGTTGGTTTTCAAATACATCTTAATTTTCATATTATAAGTTTCTATATCAATTTAACTGATTGCATTTTCAATAAAAGGATAGTGAAACAAACAATATACATAGTATATAATAAACTAAATTTCGTATACAATATCATAATGAATTCATATATATGTACCTTATCAGAATGAATTCATATATATGTACCACCATCATCATCACCATGTGAAACAAACCCTAAGAAGTGGGAAGCAATGAAGAAAATTAGTTAGTATTCAATTTAACATATACAATATACATAGTATATAATAAACTAATGTTCTATATCAATTTAACTGATTGCATTTTTAATAAAAGGATAGTGAAACAAACAATATACATAGTATATAATAAACTAAATTTCATATATAATATCAGGATGAATTCATATATATGTACCTTATCATAATGAATTCATATATATATGTACCACCATCATCATCACCATGTGAAACAAACCCTAAGAAGTGGGAAGCAATGAAGAAAATTAGTTAGTATTCAAAACAAAACAACCAAAAGTTGAAACAAAACCCTAAGAAGTGGGAATGTACCATTACAATGAAGTTCACCTTGCTTGTGAAGTATTGAAGTCGAATCTGCACAAAATGAGAACAATCAACAAAAACAACATGAAGCAAACGAGATAATGGGAACTATCTAACAAAAAGATTGAAGTAGAAGAATACCTTATTTTCCATAAATAATATGTACATTACGCTTGCTACCGCCAGCATCATCACCATGTTCATCTAGTTTTAGATTTTGCAAGAAGAAATACAAGGAGGAAGAAGCTTAAATTAAAAGCTTCATACTTCTTGTATTTCTTTTAGCGGATTCTATAAAAAGATGAAGTTTGCTGCCAAAAATGGGTGCTAGGGTTTCGCTGTGAAGGAAACGGCGCTACTGTCAATAATAGAAAGTTAATTCCCTTATATAGGTAAATATTTCACAACGGTTTTCTAAAATAACCGTAATGATAATTATATATATTATTTTAATAATATCACAACGGTTAGTTATATTAACCGTAGCGATACCCCTTATACTTGGTACAAGGTTCGACTCCAGGCAACAATATTTTTCTATAATTACGTAAAATAGAAAAATGTTATTGCCTGGAGTCGAACCTTGTACCAAGTATAAGGGGTATCGCTACGGTTATTATTACTAACCGTTGTAATATTATAACCCTTGCTCTTCCCGGAGTAGAGAACACTCTGGCCAAGTATAATAATGATTTAAAATTTTCTCCGTTTTTCGAAAAATATCGTTCCAGAATATCAACCATTTACAAGTTATCATCATTGCAAGCATTAAACTATCAGACTTTTCATCTTCAACCTCATCTATAAATAGACAATTTTACATTTCTTCATAATATATTCTTCGTAACAATGAGTTCTACAAATGAGAATGCTAGAAACATCACTAATGAGGGCACAAATGAACAACGTCGGCCGCCAAATGACGAGGTTCAACTAGCGGCCAACGTCAGGGATGCGTTAAGGGTAAGGAAGGAGAAGAAGAAGAAGAAGAAGAAGAAGATCAAGAAGCGGGAGAAGAAGAAAAAAAAGATGAAAAGGAGGACTGTTTATTATGATTTCGATGAGGGAAGTGAGGAGAGAGTCCTGGATTATGAAGATGCATTTGCAGCTATGCGCTCTGACATTGATAAATATATGTAATATATGATTATCAATGTACTCTATGAAATCTTAATAAAATTTTCTTTTATATATACTCATCTCTTTCAATTTTATTTTTAAATAAGTGTTCTTTTATTTTTATATATTCTCTTGCACTTAAAAATAGAAAAACAAAGATGAATTTTGAGTTTTGAGGTTAAATCCCCGTAACACTAACAAAAGAAATAAAATATATGTTTAAAATCTAAAAATATGGAAAAAAATGTAGTTGCTGGGAATCGAAGCTTGTTACACACCATGTATTACAACGGTTTTTTAACGCGACCGTCGTTAAATATGGCATTATAAATCAACTGCAAATTTTTTAACCTATTACAACGGTGGGATACGAATCTGTTGTAAACCTGACGTTGTTGTTTTAGCGTTTTGTAGTAGTGAGAGTATGATTTGTCTAGTACAAAGCCCAAGATTAAGGCTGAAAAGAGAATTGACTCTGCTTAGGGAGATTTTATATGTGTCTTGTACAAATCCCAAGATTGAGGCTAAAAAATATTTGACTGACTCAACTGAAGATATTTATGGGTGTCTTGTATAAAGCCCAAGATTGAGGCTGAAAAGAGACTGACTCAACAAGAGAGTAATTTTATCTGTCTTGTACAAAGCCCAAGATTGAGGCTGAAAGGTGATGAGGGATGATCATTATACAAAGCCTAAGAGGAGGCTGGAAAGTGATTGACTCAACAAGAGAGTGAGAAAAGATCTTTATACAAAGCCTAAGAGGAGGCTAACTTATGCTGAGGATTATTGAGATCCAGAGGCAGGTCCAAATTGGGGAATCAACTCTTGCTGAGGATTACATAAGAGTTAAAATATCAGATGCCTTGAGGGTATTCGAGCATTCGGGGTGCAGGAGTATTAAATATCGGAATACCCGAAATTTTGATGGTGGTTATGAATGGCAGTTTGCTCATTCATCTTCTTTTGCTAAGCAACGATGCTTAGAAAAGGTGAAACTTCCCCTCGGTCCTGGTCTTCAACCATGGAACTGGTCTTAGTTTCTAATATAACCTTCCCCTCGATCCGGATCTTCATCCACGGAACTGGTCTCAGTTTCTTTTGTACATAAACTTCCCCTCGATCCTGGTCTTCAACCACGGAACTGGTCTAAGTTTCTGATATAAACTTCCCCTCAATCCCAGTTTTTAGCCACGGAACTGGTCTCAATTTCTGATATAAACTTCCCCTCAATCCTGGTTTTTAGCCACTGAACTGGTCTCAGTTTCTTTTGTCAATAAACTTTCTTGACAAGGGACGCTATTTGTAGCGGTTTTCCTCAAACTTCTCGCCGAATTTTTCTGGGGAGATGCCATTTGATGGGAAAAAGTTTTGATGTCAGACTTACTGGGGAACCCATTCGTCTGAGCTGTAGAGGTGTTCAAACTTCTCTGTTGGAGACGTCATTTATTGACTCTACTGGGGTAAACGAGTCTCTTGAGAGACTGCTTCCTGCTTGGGGATATTACATCATACTTTTCCTCGAGATCTTTTTGAAGAAATGCCATGTGATGTAATCCCATTTGAGGTGTTGATGACCTCATGAACATTGACTCTCTTGGGGAGAAAAATCTATGTGTTGCTGAGAGTTTCTAGTCGCGAGATTTTCTCTGGGGATTTTCTTTAATCCGGGAAAGCGCAGATATCATCTTCAATGGCGAAGAGTGACATTTGCCGAAGGTTTTCTTGTCTTTCAGAGATTCAAGTTATCAAAGTGGTCAAGAGTCATTTCCATCCCAGAAATAAACTGGGGAGAGATTGCTTAGATGATTCGCTTCCTGACGAGGAAAAAACTGACAACTTGATCAGTGCATTTTGATGCACATTCCTCTATGCTTAGAATTAGGCATTTCTTTGGTTTGGTTTGTTTATTTGTCTATTTTACGATATTTTTATAATTTAATTTATTTTCAGCCTTATTTGATTTTCGTTTGTTATTTTCAGCATTAGCAGCTTTTAATAAAAAAATCATAACTGGAGCTACATGAATCGGATTGAGGTGTTCTACCAGTCGTTGGAAAGCTAAGAGAAAGAGCTACAACTTTCATTTGGAAGCCAGAAGCTGATTTGGACTACAGATGCCTCGGAAAATTCGTTGAAGTTTCAGTCATGAGAAACAATTAGTTTTGGACCGGTTTTGGGCCGGTTTTTATCTTTATTTTAGACCCAGTTGGTTTATGACCCGATTTCCCTTCTCTTGTATAAGGAGAGAACCGTGTTACTGTTCATTCTCTCTTCTTTTCATGAATTTTTCTTTGGCTTGTACAATTTGAATGGATAACTAATCCTTAAGGTTGATCTACTGTAATCGCGCCTCCATCATACTTTGAGGTTCTTATGTTTCTCAATTAAATTTATTTTCCTTTCAATTATTCTCTTTGATTTGTTGTTTGCTTAATTCGACTTTTCTTAGAGTTGATTGATTAATTTCGATGATTGTATGTTCCTATAACTTTTAATCGCCGTTTACGGTGCTTTGTCGTTAAGTCGCGTTTCTATATCGTGTTTGCTTAATTCGCGATTGTGTTTATCCGTTTGCTTAATTCGAAAATTAGGAATATATATCTTTTAGTATCAATTGCGCTTGTTGATTGATATTGTAATTGAAAAGGGAATAAAGTCCGCTTAGGGATTGAGAATTATTCGGATCAATGATAAGTAGGAGACCGATATGGTAGATCAACTTATTTCATAATCACTTTTTATAATCACTTATTTTCTCATTATTTTTCTAAATCAAAACCAAAACCCCCCACTAAACCTTTTCTTTAGTTGGTTGAATCATACAAGAATCCTTGTGAGAACGATACTCGAGTCATTGTCGCTTTACTACATTTTTAAAATAACTCGTTTTTGATCTGTGCGCGACAGCAGATCAAATTGGCGCCATTGCCGGAGACTCTTGTTGATTTTAGCCAATTTTAGGATTTTAGTTTAGATTTTTGTTAGAGTTTTTTGTTTTTTGTTTTTACTTTTTGATTTTCAGGGTTGCAGTACAGTGTTAAAAATTCCAGCCTGTCAGGTAAGTTTGGAAGCTACTGTTTCGATTTGCCTCGAATTTTTTTCAGAAAATTAGAAAAAAAATCGACGAACATTACTCATTTAGAAATAAATTCTAAAAGATTTTGAACCTGAAAATTGCAAATTCGTTAATTTTCTATTTTATTTGATTTATTTTCTATTTTCATATTTTCAAAAAAATCCAAAAATTTTTGTACAGACTCATTATGATTTGATTTGATTTTTAGTTATATTTTCATAATTTTTAGATTTTATTTTATTCGCTTTTCTATTTTTCCATTATTTTCTTAATGAGGACATTGTATGTATTTTCTTAATTGTTACTGCATTGCTGAGTTAGTTATGTGTTTTCTTTTTCTTTGTTGATTTTTTTTCTTATTAAATTTAACATGGATAATCAAAGAACTCTTAGAGAATTTGCAGCTCCTGATGTTCATTACAATGGTTTATGTATTGAATATACTGATTTTGCTGTACCTTTTGAATGGAATTCTGGTTTAATACACTTGTTGCCAAGCTTTAATGGTCTTGCAGGTGAGGATCCAAATAAGCATCTGAAGGAATTCCAAATTGTGTGCTCTACACCTTCCGAACCTTCACTAGAGGACCTTATCAAGCCAATGGCTATCAATGATCTCCAATTTCAGCAACGAACAAATTCTAGTATTCAGGCCTTGCAGACTCAGATTGGACAACTTGCTACCTCTATAAATGCCATGTTGCAAGCTCAAGGATCAAACCAATAGCCCTTGGAAGAGCATTCTGTTTTTCAAATAGATTTGTCTTCTGAAACTGTTAATGATACTTGTACTGATTTGTTTGCAGCTGATTTTCCATCATTGTCTGATTTTGATGATGTTTACTCTTGTGATGTTTGTACTAACATTAAAATTTGCTCTGTTTGTGCTGAAATTGAGGTTGCTTTGCAAGTTGATATTGTTACTGCAGATGAGGTTGCAAATGAAGTTGTTCATGTAGATGAAGCTCTCGACACCCCGGATGCCTGGAACAAACCATCCACCGAGAAACCACCCTCCTTAGAGCTGAAACCACTTCCTAATAATTTATTTGAATTTGTGCAGGAAGAGAAATCATTACAGGAACATAAGAAGGGAATTGGATGGACCTTGGTTGACACTTGTGATATTAGGCCATCAATGAGTATGCATAGGATCTCAATTGAAGATGGAAGAAAAGCAGTGAGGCAGCCCTTTAATTCTTTAATTTTTGATGTTGTGAAAAAACAGATCACATTCACGTGCCCATTCGACACTTTTATTCATCGAAGATTCTTATTTGATCCTGGAATAAAAGGTGAAGGCACTAATAAATATTCCAAGGTCAATGGATGTTATGCAAAGTTACTTTATGACATCCCCACTTTGGAAGAGGAGCCTACAGAAGATCTCTCTTTGGGAAAGGCTGCTTATGTGATCACCTATCCACCTTGACTCCTCAGGTGTGTCCTTTCCTATCTCTCCTCACTCTTATTTTATATTTCTGTTCTTTCATTGAGGATAATGTATGTATTAAGTGTGGGGGAAGGAACCTATGGTTTTTATTTTGTTTTCTTTGTTTTTGTTTATTTCTTTTTCAATAAAATTTTTTTTATTTAAATTGCATGTTTTTTCGTTGGTTATTTAGTTACAACTGTGAGTTTTCTCTATGTTCTTTGACAAAAAACTTGTGGTGTGATGTCATTGATTCTTTTTGTGCATTCTTAGTGTAATATGTAGGACTAATCTCTGAATTGTACATCATTGGTGGTAGATCACTAAACCTTGTGAGATTTTGAGCCTAATAATGGATATACATCAAAAATCCATCTCTTTCTTTCTTGTGTGATTTCACTCATGTTTATTAGTCTCTAGAACTTGAATTGACTCTTGTTGAAGCTTTTTATTTACTTGTGCACACTGAAATGATAAAGGCATTTTGTTTTGTTTTATTTTTTACTAGTTATCCAAAAAGCCAACCTTGATAATATTACCTCTTGTTTTCAAGCCCCTTTGAGCCTATTATCCTTTTTTTGTTTAAAACTCATTACAAGCAGAAAAGTGAAAAACAATGAAATAACCCTATTCAAAGGGTTAAGAGAGTCTTGTATGGAGTTATGTGGGGTTGAGCATTATTTTTGAATGATTGTTGTAATGTTGTTATGATGTTGGCAGAAAAAAAATGATGAAAAAAAAAATTTTAAAAATAGAGAAGAATGTCAATTCATAATCCTTCCGAAAAAAAAGAAGAATAAAAAGAAAAAGAGAAGAGAAATAAGTTGTGAGGTTGTTGTTTGAAAGCAATTGATGTATCATGTAGTTCAACTCCCGCAATTCTTTCAATTCTCTTTTAACTCTTTGATTTTAGCCTAGTACCCCTTAGGATTTATCCTACCCTTACCTTGGCCACGTTACAACCTTAATAAAAGTCCTTTTGATCTTTGTGTGCATGTAAGTCAATTGTGAATGTTAAAGTTCTTTCAAGCTTATGGTAGTACTAACTCTCATGTTGTGCTTTGAGTGTAAACATGTAACCTAAACACTTGAGAGTTGAGTGGAAATAGTTTATCTTGTGAGGATCTTGATGCCTGTGATGTACTTTTTGGTAATCTGTTTTTCATATATTCTTTGAATGTCACAAAAGAGTTAATCACTAATGTCATATTCTTGAAAGCAGATTTGTCTCCCACCAACGTCTGTACCAGATTACTTGCAACGGAAGGATTGAGGGACAGCTGGTCCACATGAGGATTTGATTTGGGCCTAACCTTATTTTTATCAAGAGACCCACGATCCAAGAAATGAGCAACTACCACTTCCACTCATCACTATATAAAGAGAGCTTGTGCATTGAAGAAAGAGGACCGGGAGATTTACACACAACACACCGTTTATTTCAGTTTTAAGTTTTAATTTTATTTCAAGAGTTGAAAGCATTAGTAGAGAGTTTTCTATTTTCATCCAGACCTGTGCACTCTGCTGAGAGCCGTCGTGACTGAAGAGAGTCGTTGTTGTTTACTCAACGCAAGAGATCTCCAAGTTATTACTAGGCTGCATTTCTTTACTACACTTTGTAAGACAATGTTTCCTATTAGTTTCACTCTAGTAGTTTGTACTCAGCTCACTATGAGCTAAACCTTTGTTTGATGAGACTAATGAAGTTAGTATAAAAGTTGTTTTTATGTTGATGTGATGTGTTGACTAGTGTCTTATTTTGTTATGTGTTTTTATGCTATAAACTTGGTTCTTAGAGTGATCAACTAGGAAAAAGGTAAAAGCTTGTTGTTGAGAGAGATCCAATAAACAAGCGGATTTCATAACAAAAGTGGTTAATAAAGTAGGATAGAGATATTCACTTAATTCAACTTGCTTAGAGATAAGAAGTTGAGACCATAAAGATTTTTAGAATTAAAACCAGACGTATTTTAGGGTTACAAGTGAGACTTAGAGATTTGTTCCCTTGCCCTAGTTATGCATGTATTTGATGTTGTAGAGATACACCACTATATCACGTTCTGACCTTTTGAGGCACGACACTTCACATCATAAAAGCATTCTAACAACAACTATACTAATGGATTTAGCTCATCAACTACTCTCTCTAATATTTTAACTCCTTTCTAGTTATAAATCTTATTTTAGTTATTTGTGTGTTGCTCATGTTCTTCATTATTATTATTTTGTTACCTTGCTCATACTTTATCTTAAACAAAGAGATTAATATTAGTATTTCAATTCCTTTATCACTTCCTTGTGGGTTCGACCTCTACATTACCACTTGCTACATTATTAAGCATGTATACTTGCATGTGACACCATTTCTCTAAACAATCACAAGAAAAGCATTATATAAAGTAGAGAAAAACAATCAACTTTTTTGGCGCCATTGCCGAGGAAGTGTATAAAGTTTGAAACACTATATTTATTTTTGTTTAATATTGTATTTGAGCTTTTAACGTTTGTTGTGATTTGGTGATACGATAGACTTAAGCTATTGTATGCGTAAGTCGTTACAACCAGTTTACGGTGGTTATCCTGAACCTAAAAGAATTCTCAAAGCACGAAGGAGATTTGTATGTGCTCAGCAAATATCTGGAGATTCCTCAACCTCAGCTGTGGCTGAACCTGAAGGAGTAGTGTACGAGGAGGCGCGACAGATCTTATCAGCCTGCCACAAAGCCCTATACGGTGGACACTTTGGTGGAGTCGAAACTGCAGCAAAATTGCTGCAATCAGGTTATTTCTGGCCTTCTATTTTCAAAGATGCTCATGAATTAACAAAAAGGTGTGATAGATGCCAGAGGGTTGGAAATGTGTCCATGAGACAAGAGATACCACTCACGAGTATTCTTGAAGTGGAAATTTTTGATGTGTGGGGCATTGACTTCATGGGACCATTCCCTCCATCCTTTGGCAATCTTTACATCCTTGTAGCCGTGGACTACGTGTCCAAATGGATTGAAGCAGTAGCAACACCATCCAATGATGC
Source organism: Lathyrus tuberosus (assembly GCA_022829125.1). Lineage (NCBI taxonomy): Eukaryota > Viridiplantae > Streptophyta > Magnoliopsida > Fabales > Fabaceae > Lathyrus > Lathyrus tuberosus. The sequence continues at coordinate 1,959,311 of JALAZF010000746.1, read as the reverse complement.
TAAGGTGGTAACCAAGTTCTTGCTCAAGAACATCTTGACAAGACATGGCACGCCTAGAGCTATCATCAGTGATGGGGGATCCCATTTTTGCAACAAACTTTTTGAAAATTTAATGGCAAAATATGGGATTAAACACAAGGTTGCTACACCTTACCATTCACAAACTAGCGGACAAGTGGAGCTTTCCAATAGAGAAATCAAGAGAATCTTGGAAAAAGTGGTTAACCCCGCGAGAAAGGATTGGTCCAAGCATTTGGAGGAGGCACTATGGGCTTATAGGACTGCCTATAAAACTCCCTTAGACATGTCTCCATATAGACTTGTTTATGGGAAGGCTTATCACCTACCCATTGAGTTGGAGCATAAGGCATTTTGGGCTGTGAAGCAACTAAATTTTAATATTTAAAATGCTGGCCAAGCTAGAATGCTCCAATTAAATGAGTTAGATGAGCATAGGTTGTTCTCATACGAGAATGTTGAGTTATACAAAGAAAAGACCAAAAGGTGGCATGATAGGAAATGTCAGAAAAGGGAATTAGTGAAAGGCCAAAAGGTTTTACTCTTTAACTCAAGGCTGAAGCTATTTCCTGGGAAATTAAAATCAAGATGGTCTGGCCCCTTTATTTTGGAAGAAATCTACCCCCATGGTGCTGTGGAACTGTTGAATGAGAAAAATGGAGAGAAATTTAAGGTTAATGGCCAAAGGGTCAAAACTTATTTTAGAGAACCCTCAAATAACACAAGGGGTTCTCTCCATTTCATTGATTGATGGACACTTGTTTTGGTCAGGCGATAAGACCTTAAAATAGCGCTACTGGGAGGCAGCCCAGCTTTATGCATTTTTTCTTTTGTTTTATTTTGTACAGGATCATGATATTTTTTGGTGGCATCAGCTCATGACAAGATGTGACATGCCAGCAAGAGACATGAGAAAAGTGGAATTGGAATATTGGAAGAGTTGAAGGAATTAATTTTGCTAAGTCCAAAGAGAATAATATTAATGCTGAGTTGACATTAAATGTTTTCTTTTGGAATTCAGAAAGACAATGGACCGTTGTGTTTAAAGAGGAAGAGAGAGAAGTGAAGCGCAACATAGGGATTGAGCGTCTTGGGCCATGTGTAGCAGAGTCATGATGGCCATGTCTGCCACGTCAGACTGTGCAGCCACCTAAACACGCAAACCCACTAAGAGAGTCTTTTCAGCTGGCAGACCTAAGTCCTTTCACTCTTTGCCCTACTAATCACAAAAACAGAAATTTTCTCTCTCCATCCCTCAAAGACGTTTTTTTATTATTATTTTCTAAACTTTTCCAAGCACCTTTCCAACTTCCCTCCACATCTCTCTATACCCAAACACTCAAACAAAACCATTCACTTTTCATTTTCTATCATCCTCTCTGTAACCCTAAAATCTCTCAAACCTTATTTCCTCCATTAACCAAGAAAAAATGACAAGAGACCCAAATACCGGCCGCCGTTACAAGACCACAAGAAAGAAGAATGTTGCCTCAACAATCGACATATCCAGTCAGGATGAAGATGAGATTTTTGTCAACGTGGAAGCACACAGACTTTTCATGGAACACTTCAGTAAGATGAGCATGTTTGCTGAACGTGGATTCATCATGGATATGGACGATGAGAAATTGGGACTACCAGGCGACATTGGCACAACAATCTCACACTTGAAATGGGAAAAATTTTCCAAGCAACCTGGTGTGTATAATGCTAATTTGATCAAGGAATTTTATGCCAATCTGACTGATCTTAGACACAAGAGGTTAGAGGTTATAATCAGAGGAACAAAAGTCATTTATACTGAGTCCAACATCAACTTCTACTTCAAGCTGGAGAATATGGAAGACAAGTACCAGAACTTGGTGCTCAGTTCTCAAGAAGACGAATACGACGCCTATATGGAGTCTTTGTGCATTGCTGGTACAAAATGGGTTGACAACGCTGTAAAAAGGATGGATCTAAGGCCAGAAGTCAAGGTGTGGTATTAATTCTTGAAGCATTCAATCAAGCCGACCGCTCATAACGAAACGGTCTCTAGGGCTAGTCTGGTACTTCTACATTGCATCACTGGTTTGAGGGCTATCAATGTTGGGAAGATAATCGTGCAAGAGATTTATGCTTGATCGAAAAAGAAAGAGGGAATGTTATATTTTCCTTGTTTGATAACAACACTGTGCAGGAGACATGGTGTACCTGAGTACGACTCAGACAACTTTGGATCTCCACAGCAACCATTGGACAAAACCCTGATTATGACCCTGAAGAAACCAAAAGGATCTAGGAAGAGAACAACAGCAGCAAGTCAAACTTCTTTTGGGATAGCTGAACAGCAAGACCCAGCTATGGAGATTTTAATGCAAATGCAAAAAGACCAGCAAGAGTACTTTACCTACCAAAAGGCCAGGGCAGCATGGCTAGAGAAAATGTGGGCTATGCAAGCCCCATCCAACTCGCTGGAGGCCCCAAAGTTCCCAGATCACATTCTAGGAAGTATTGAACCAACTGTTGTTGATGATGAAGGAAAGGAAAAAAAGCCCACCAAAAAGGAGAAGGCTAAGAAGAAGAAGAATAATAAGGAGTTGAAAAAGAAAGAGGTAGAAGAGACCAGTAAGGGTGTGTCAATGGAGACCAGCCAGAGCCAGGTGAAAAAGAAAAAGAACGTGAGGAAGACATATTCTTCTCCACCTCCAGAAATGGAGGGCAGCCCAAAGCAGAAGAAGTTGAAGGCAAAATGTAGAAAGAAAGAGACTGTTGTAGTCATGACACCACCCGTCAGTCCTATAACCAATGCAAACAAGTTTGACCTTAACAAATCTGATCAAGAGGGAGAAGGTTCAGGAAAAGATGAGGTCTTGGAAACCTTCTTAGCAGAGGTAGACAAAGATGCTAAAGATTTGGAAATGAACAAGGAAAACGTGGCTGAAGAGGAAGAAGGGAGTAAAGAGAAGGAGAATCCAGTGGAAGAAATGGTGCAGTCAGAAGGAGCTGAAGAAGACAAAGAAGCAGAACAGCTAAGGAAGTATTATTCCTCAACAGAGATAGAGAAAGAAGAAGTTGTCAAAGGAGATGAGGAGGAGGATAACGAAGAGACGGAAAAGATCATAGCTGACCCAGAACCCTAACCTGTTAAGGAACCTACCGTGAATGAAGAAAAATATTATTGCGGAGGAGCAGCTGGAGAAAGTTGAAGAGCAGCTCAAAAGAAGGCCAAAAGTCCAAGTAAAGCTGCTAGGAAGGAGGTTACTGGTGGTACAGCTGAAGAGGGCACTGAGAAGAAAGAACTAGGAGTGCAGGAGGCAAAGAAAAAGAAGAGGAAGTAAGCCATGCCAACACCTAGGAAGAGCTCCAGGCTTAGGGCCTAATTGGTAAAGTGAGATAGGCAAGCGCTGGCTCGTCTTCTCTCATCACTGAACAGTGAGGACACTGTCCTTACTTTAAGTTTGGGGGAGGGCACCAACGCTTAGCCTATTCTCACTACTCTAACCCTCTAAAATCACAAGTTGAATATTATGTCTGTTGTCTTGCTCATATCTGCTTTTGGATAATATTTTGGATTTGTGTTTGGAATGGTCGTGTTTTAAGCCATAGGTTTTTAATATTTTGTGGGGAAGCTCTGATTCCCCCAGAACATGATGATCTGGTTGTTTTATGTTTGCTTTTCTTAATGTCATGTGTGTTAGCATCTGTTTGATTGTTATTCTTCTGCTGAATTTGAGTTATTTAGTTGCATGCCACAGTTTAGAGTGAGGAAAGCTAGCAAATGGTTGGATTAAACTGCACTAGGTCAGGAGCATGAAATTTCAAAAAATTTGGGCTTAAGGATAAAAAAGGGGAATGACGCTTTTATGAGTGAGCGTAGCAAAGTGAAGGAATTATGTCGAGTGAGTTTGACAGAGGAGACTGATTCTCTCTGTCACGACAACACTAGTCTATTAAACCAGCCAAAATTTTTTTTCAAAAAGATAACTGAATTGTGGAGATCAAGAGAAAGGTTGAAATCTTAGGAATCACAAAGGGAAGGACAAAAAGATTTAAATAATGATTGAGATGATCACAGAAGGGGCACACTTCACACAAAAACACACAAAAGTGTGCTAAAAGTGGCAAAGACCACCAATAAAGTTCATGTGCCCGAAACTGGAGGAACAACAAGCGTTTCATCATAATATGTAGTTGAGCTCATTATATGAGATTTTACCGAGATGAGACGTTTTGCCAAAAATAGAAAAAGAAGAAAAAGAAAAAGAACAAAAAAAAATAATAAGTGGAGAAGTGTGGTCCCAAGTGTGCAAATCAAAAATATCATTTGAGAATCAAGACAGAATTCCCTAGTGAAACCAAAAGAAAGAGACCCCACTCACGAAAGTACACAAGGAGGGGATCAAAAAAAGAGAATTGTGGCTTGTTTCCTAGAAGAGTAGGGCGTGACAGGAGACGTCAGTCCTCCTTTGATCTAACAACACTTTGGCCAATTACAAAGTTGAGCAACTTTCGCTAGTCATTGCTTTATAACCCTTCCAATTCTAAAGCCTCATTACCTTGCTAACCTGACTGAAGCTGTTGAAAGCCAATTGCATTTTCCTCTGTCTGTCATTGTTACATCACCTGAGGACAGGTGATCATTCAAGTTTGGGGGAGTGATAACACTATTTTAGTGTGTTACTTTGGCCCATTTTATGTGACATTTTTAGTTCATGATTTGCTGATGTGGCATGAGTTTAATGTATTTCAGCATGTTTTAAGCTTTAAGCACACTAGGTGCTTCTTTTATGTTTTCAATGTGTTTGTTCTCTAAAAGGAAGCTAGATGATGGTAAGAGGAGACATGACTCCGGATGACAGATTTTGAAGCAGAACGAGGAGCTTTTGAAAAGAAAGTAGTTGATAGTTTAATCAACTATTTCACCAAGAGAGTTGGAGAGTGGTGATGGAAGCCAAGGATGACTAGGGCTCACGTGGCAGCATTTTGAAGAGCATTGGAGCAAAAGGAATGGATAAGATCAAGAAATCTAGAAGACAAAAGGTAGTACGGTGGGGACCACGCTGCAAAAAAACGCCCAACACCAAAACCACCAGCCGTCTGCGCTGCTTCACCTCCCTGCTACAGCCGCCTGCAAAAAGCAGATTTGTCTCCCACCAACGTCTGTACCAGATTACTTACAACAGAAGGATTGAGGGACAGCTGGTCCACATGAGGATTTGATTTGGGCCTAACCTTATTTTTATCAAGAGACCCACGATCCAAGAAAGGAGCAACTACCACTTCCACTCATCACTATATAAAGAGAGCTTGTGCATTGAAGAAAGAGGACAGGGAGATTTACACACAACACACAGTTTATTTCATTTTTAAGTTTAATTTTATTTCAAGAGTTGGAAGAATTAATAGAGAGTATTCTATTCTCATCCAGACCTGTGCACTCTGCTGAGAGCTGTCGTGACTGAAGAGAGTTGTTGCTATTTACTCAACGCAAGAGATCTCCAAGTTATTACTAGGCTGTATTTCTTTACTACACTTTGTAAGACAATGTTTCCTATTAGTTTCACTCTAGTAGTTTGTACTCAGCTCACTATGAGCTAAACCTTTGTTTGATGAGACTAACGAAGTTAGTATAAAAGTTACTTTTATGTTGATATGATGTGTTGACTAGTGTCTTATTTTGTTATATGTTTTTATGCTATAAACTTGGTTCTTAGAGTGATCAACTAGGAAAAAGGTAAAAGCTTGTTGTTGAGAGAGATCCAATAAACAAGCGGATTTCATAAAAAAAGTGGTTAATAAAGTAGGATAGAGATATTCACTTAATTCAACTTGCTTAGAGATAAGAAGTTGAGACCATAAAGATTTTCAGAATTAAAACCAGACGTATTTTAGGGTTACAAGTGAGACTTAGAGATTTGTTCCCTTGCCCTAGTTATGCATGTATTTGATGTTGTAGAGATACACCACTAGATCACGTTCTGACCTTTTGAGGCACGACACTTCACATCATAAAAGCATTCTAACAACAACTATACTAATGGATTTAGCTCATCAACCACTCTCTCTGATATTTTAACTCCTTTCTAGTTATAAATCTTCTTTTAGTTATTTGTGTGTTGCTCCGGTTCTTCATTATTATTATTTTGTTACCTTGCTCATACTTTATCTTAAACAAAGAGATTAATATTAGTATTTCAATTCCTTTATCACTTCCTTATGGGTTCGACCTCTACTTTACCACTTACTACATTATTAAGTATGTATACTTGCATGTGACACCATTTCTCTAAACAATCACAAAAAAAAGCATTATATAAAGTAGAGAAAAACAATCAACCCCTTTTATTGAATTTGAAAGATTACAGTATGTTACAATGAAAAGTACAATATTTTACAAAGTGTTGTAAGGATAATGTCTATGCTCAGGGATCCTGGGTCCTTTCTGAGGAGATCTCAGATGCTGGTTCTAGTATTTTCCTTTTCTTTGATCGGGGTTCTTTAGCCGTTGTCGGGTTGTCGGTCTTTTTCCAAGTGAAATGAGTGAGCAAGTTCCTTTGATCTTCCATAGCACGCTGTCCTAAAATCTCAATCAGAGCATCCTTTTCTTTTAACAGTTCCTGAATTTTGGTACACTCCACATTGAGGATTTGATACTTGTTTTTCCAAGAGCTTTTCTCCCGTTGAACTTTGTTGAAAGCGACCTGGAGTTTTTCCGTATCAGGCATAAAATAAAGTACAGATTCCTTTAACGGAAGAACATCTTGACGAGGGTAAGGCATCCTCAGCTTGAGGGCTCTAGTTTGTACCCAGTGGAGATAAGGTTCCATGTAAGTACAGTCTGGTCTTCATAGAGACTCTCTTCCTTTCCTGTGAATATGTTGCCAGGCATGCACTATTTCTTTCTTTAGTGCCCTGTCATTTTCTCCTTCCTTGAAGAAAAGACCTTCCAGATGAAAATTATGTGGGATATTCTTCATCGAGTATCCGAGTTGACAGCGAACTAAAATTGGATGATAGTTGATTCCTCCTTTAGTTCTAATGAGGGGTACATTAGGGAAATTTCCACATCTGTCAATGATCTTTATCCCCTCATAAATCCTATTGTACTAATCTATGTTCGAGTTGGTGAGAGACATGATTCTCTGTGACCAACGTAGAGTACTCTTATGGTCCCAAAAAGCAGCAGACTTGGGTAAATGGGAAGTGAACCATTTGTAGAGCATGGGTACACAGCATGTGATCATTCCTCCACTGTACAAATTCCTTAAGTGTACAGAATGATAAGCATCTGCAAGCAGGGTTGGTACGGAGTTTCCAATTAGAAATATCTTAATGGCATTGGTATCGACGAAGTTAACGATGTTGGGAAAGAGGAATAACCCATATGTGAGTAGAACAAAGATATCTTCGAAAGCTGTTATGTTTCCTACACTAGCAAAGTATAGAGCTTTCTCTATCAGGAATTTAGCTGGTAAACCCTGGATTCCTCCCTTAGTGGTCATGTGAGTCCTTACTTCTGACTCGTCCAAATAGATTGCTCTTACAATGGCCTGATCCTTTGTAATTTCTTCCAGTCCAGAAAATGGAGCTTGATCAGTGATAGGTAAATCAGTCAGATGAGAGTACTCTTCTAACGTTGGTGCCAATTGATAATCCGGGAATGTGAAGCAGAGATAAACCGGATCGTAAAACTGAATCAGCATACACAAGATTCCTTCAACCACGTGGAGCCTTAACAGAGACAACAATCCTCCATGCTTAGCTCTGAAAGCATCAGGGTTGGTAATCATCATTTCCAACCTCCTTAAATCCTCTAGTTTTGGAGCCTTCAAGGTGTACTTGTGCGTCTTTTTTCTATCGAAATCCATAACGCAATCTTTCTGATATTTGCAATTATTGCTTTAGTTTATTTTGAAAAAGAAAAAAAAGAAGAGAAAATTTTTCTTTGTTTAAGAGTTTTTTAAATGAATGCATGAATGTAGCACACAAAAAGATTGAAAAAACATGGGTTCAAGGGTTCAACGTCACGAGCATGGATTCATGGCTCTACCCATCCCCAAAGGTTGTATTCTGGTCAATTTTTGTACCTGTAAAATAGATCCTAAGGTTCCCAAAATCATTGACCCCCTAGGGATATCAACGACAAGCTGGCTCACCCGAGCGAGCTGTAGCATCCTAGGGTAATCTCATTTGAGTGTAGTATCGCGTATCAACTATTCCTGATAGTCACCGCACTACCAAATGGTCATAGGGTAAAAGTCTACTAAATGCTCAGGGTCACGGGTGTCGTACTGGAAAACTCTACTTTCACAACAATCGGTTGTTCAACAGGCAGAATCCACACGACCCTCGCCTGATTCGGTGGTCTACCAGGATTGCTTATTCGGGATTCACTCCCTATAAGTCCACCCGTCTATGCCACCCCTTATCTTAGGGTTCTCTCAAACTTTCCACATGTGTATCAATCGCATTCCCATTGACAGAAAAATAAACACGGATATCAAGTAGGAATAGTGGTATATATATATATATAATTCTAACAACCTAGACCTCTTAGGAATTCTAATCCTATTTTTTCATCCCCAGCAGAGTCGCCATTTTTTTGTAGCGTGCGATTTTTGTCGGTGACGCGACCCTCTTATCGCCATCGGTTGGAATCCTCACCGCAATGGTAGGAATGGGGTGCTACTTTCTGATTTCTTATTTATCCTATGAAGCTGGAAAGGAAAGGGAAGCTATCTAAAACTAACCTTGCACGCAAATGTTTTCTTTAACAAATGCTAAGAGATTGGGGAGTTCGGGGTCAGGTTATACAATGAGGAGTTGTCAATTACCCATCATATATGTGGTTATCCACAGGTTATTAGCAATTTCTATACTATTTTCTACTTACTGGTGTTTATCTGTTTATTGGGAAAGTTTTTCCTTTGGGAATGTTTGAGAGAGAGAGTTTTTGTTGATGTCGGGTTTTTCTGATATTTTTGGTAAGGTACTGGACCTAAGGTTTTTGATTAGTGTGTGAAGGTACTGGACCTAAAGTTTTTGATTGGTGTGCTCGCTAAGATTTCGCAATCTTATGCCTACGTATTCCCGTTATGATAACAGGGAAATCAGAGCAATCGTAGTTCCTCCTATTTCTATGGGAGGAAAATGATGTTTGGTGTCTTGTTCAAAGCCCAAGATTGAAGCTAGATAAGTATTTGTGTCTTGTTCAAAGCCCAAGATTGAAGCTAAAGGGTTTGACTAAGAGATAATTTGTCATTTCTAAGGGGAGATATTTCATCTGTTTATCACAACTATTGAGTGACTGATTATAAAGGAACATTACTTTAACTGGAATGCATGGAGTCCAGCAATGCCATAATTTCCTTTATAAGGGTGTTGTCCCGAAGGAGAAAACTTTAACTCAGTGTAGAGCAATGTCATTTTTCCTTAGGAGTTTTTCATGCTAAGAGAGGGACATTGGCTTGGATGTAAATAATCCAGAGGCTTGCCACTTACAGCAATTAGATGAAACTAGGGGATTTACCAGGATAAGAGATGGACTACAACTTGGATTTTTGAATCAACAAGTGTGCCACTTACACCAGTTATCTGGAGTTAGGGTTTGTTTTGAATGTCTATTTTGATGTGTGATATACAGAGAAGTATCTTCCTACAGAGAGATTTTGATTTCCTCTGAAGAGAATGTTGATTTTTGTATGTCTTGATTAAAGCCCAAGGTTGAAGCTAAAAGGTTGATTGACTCCACTGGAGAGTTTATTATCTGTCTTGTACAAAGCCCAAGATTGAGGCTAAAAGAAAGACTGACTCTTTTGGGGATATCATTATACAAAGCCTAAGAGGAGGCTGAAAGTTGACTTTTCTGGGGAAATATTTTCTAATAGTAACAGTCTGAGAAACGTTTCATCGGGAATAATGCCTTTCTCTGTTCCATATTGAATAAGCCCAAGAGGAGGCAAGACTGTATCTGGAAGTTCCTATGGGGAACTAGTTTTGACTGTGTTGAAAGAGTGACCACTGGTTCGATCTAATCCTAGACCTAATTGCCGGGGAAAACTCTAAGCAGATAATATACAGACATATATATACAGATGAAATATATACAAGTATGTAAAAGAGGGTAGGAGGACTTACAGGTGAGCAAGCTTCCAGCATTACAAACGAATATATATATATATATATATATACAAGTACGTAAAAGAAAGTTGTTTTAAAACTTACAGGTGAGCAAGCTTCCATTGTAACAGTTGTATGGTTAGTTGTTCAAGAAATTAAAGAAAGTTTTGATAACAACTATGGATTTGAATCTAAATCAAATGGGAAAGTTGTTTTAAAAGAGAAGATTGAGGCTTATACTCAAGGAGAGGCCCGGATGAAAACAGTAATCGTACCGTTGATCTGAAAATTGTATCGAGACTTATACAATGACTGAGGCCCAAATTTTTGTATTTACAAAGAGGTTGGGTATTACACTCTATTAGAGGCCCAAAAGTTTATTTTTGTACAAGAGATGGGGCTTACAACTCAAGGAGAGGCCCAAAGAAAGACAGTGATCGCACCGTCGTTTTAAGAATCGCAGAGGGACTTATACAATGAATGAGGCCCAAAAAGGTTTTCTGTACCAAGGGATGGGACTTACACTCTATTAGAGGCCCAAAAAATGTTTGAAAAGAAGAAAAATGGGACTTACAACACAAGGGTAGGCCCAGATGGTTTTTGTTTAAAAGGCGACGATCGCACTGCGGTTTTTTAATGTATTGGGACTTATACAATGACTGAGGCCCAAAAAGGTTTTATTTATAAGGGATGGGTCTTACATTCTATCAAGAGGCCCAAAGTGTTTTTGTGAAGTTTAAAAAATCAAGAATTAGAGAAAACCCTAATTTTGAATTTAAAATATAATTTTCAAAGGAAATTAAATAATAAATGATATAAAATACCAAATATATTCAAAAACAAGTTGTATACTTTGAAAAACATTTTAAAAAATCATGTTTAATTTCATGAAAGCTTGAAATTCATTTGAAGTTGAAAAATCAAGAGAAAGAAATATTTTTAAATGTTTAAAAACAACTAAAAAACATAATTCTTTACAAAAATACCAAATATGTGAAATAAATAATATTTTTGTGAAATTTTTGTAGAATGAAATATTTTAATATTTTTGTGAATTTAAAAAAAAGAACTAATCAAAAATACTTAAAATTGAGAGAGAAATTAATTTTGGAATTAATTAATAAAAATAAAATAAAAATGTGAAAAATAGCAAAATAGGGGAAAATGGCAAAATGGTCTGGGTGGGTCTCGAACCCATGACCTCCTAACCAAACACACATGCGCGCTACCACTGGGGTGGTGATACATCCGTGTATCAAAACCACCCCATGTGAATATGAGGGTGGCAAGATTTTAGACCTGCCCAGGCGCCCTGGCCTGGCCCTTGCCCAAGGTATGGCCTGATTTTTGCCTTCTTGCATGAAGGCTCTAACTCCCTCAATTCTTCATGGATTTTGACAAAATTTAGATGGATCCTACCTAGAATTTCATGAGGAATCCAATGGTGCTTTTAGATTTTTCTAAAGATGTCCCTATTTTAAAACCCGATAGTGGTTTCAAAATAGGCCTAGATTTGCATGTTTTATGCTATCTCATCATACAAGCAACAATAGCATAGCAAATTGGTTCAAACACAACATATATGATATGTATGAGATGTCCATGATCAATGGATATCAAAGCAATACATGATTTAAAGAGTTCAAGTTGTGATGCACTTACCTCTTGAAGCTCCATGTGCTATCTTTCAAGATGCTTGTGCCATAAGTGATCCAATGCTTTAGACATATTTGATTGATCCCTTAGAAGCTTTTAGAATGATCAAGACCAGCTGGAATCCTCAGGAACAAGAATTGGCTCTTTCTTGCAAAAGTGCAAAAGTGACCAAAATGGTATATCACTCAAATGATGTTACAGTTGAGGGAAACTTGTTAGGACAGTTTGAGGATGATACTTGGAGTGTGTTTGAGCCTTTATTTGGTTTTGAAAGTGACTGAATCAAGACATGGCTTGAAAAATGCAAAAAAGTCAAAATTTAAGGTTTTGGAGATTGACTTTCTGATTTTGGTGTTTCAGATCAAGGATGAGTGTTTGAACATCTTATATATGATACATTAGATGTGTTTGGATCATGAGCTATGGTGGAATTGCTCTCTAACTCGAAAACCCAGTGGTGACTTGCAAAAGAAGGCATTTTTGCAAAATGAGAGAGATTCTGAGAAAAACATCAGTTTGAATGCTTTGGTGTACTCAAATTGATCATAATTGATGTCTATTTATGGCGCAACAAGTTTGTTTTGGCCTTAATAGTGAATGGAGGCTTGGACAGTCCCTTGGCCAATGTTGATCAAAAGGAATCTCAAGTCTCCTCTAGCCATTAACTTGAGGTTAGGGCACAGGCTATGAGTCCTTTGGTTCAGATCTGAATCTTGACTCAATTCAGTTAGCAATGTCTTTATGCTTTCCACCTTGTGAATCCATTCAATGCATTGAAACAAAATTGGAGTCTTTGAACTTTTTAGCCCTTTTAGGGTATTTATGGCTACATGTAGATCCTTGGACTTAGGAGGCTTGTGGATCAGATCATTTCTCTTTGATTTTATCCCCTGAGATGTCCAAATAGATGACAAGGCTTATACTTGTCTGATTTTGCCAAATTGAGCAAAAATGCAAAATTATGTCTTGTACAAGACAGTTGGAAATGGTGATTTTGAGGGGGTCATATCTCCCTGCTCAAATGGAGTTATGAAAAGCTCTTGTGCTTTTTAGAAAGCCATCATATGGTACAATTCATGTGTGATCATAGTTGGTCTTGAAACTATCTGAATCCAATTGAAAAAACCTCATGAACTTTGATGCCCAAAGCTGACACTTAGACAGTTTTGCACTAAGTGTTATGCTCTTGATTTTTCACCATTTTGATCCATCCATAACTAAAAATCCATGAAAAATCAGAGTTTTATGTAGTTGAAGCTTTTGTAGAATGTAGGAAGACCTACAAATCTGGCTTTGGATCACTTAAAATGGCTGCTTGGATCAAAAGTTATGACCCTTGGAAGTTGGCACTAAAACCATTCAAATTTAGTAACTTAGAAAAAATTTCAATTATTCAAGATTACCCCTTTTACAAGTTATCTTGGTTTCTTGATCAATTCTTGTTCAAATGGCATTATAAGTCATATTTTATGAAAATATGAGTCATAAGGATCATTTTTTCCAAAAAAGTCATGTTTTGACTTTTGGCTCCAGAGCGGTTCGGCGCGTAAAAAACCCTAATTCCCGACTTTTGAGGAATGCATCCTCTGAGGGTAATTTAACTTTGCAAATGTATTCCTAGGGTTATTTTGAGTATATTGAGTCATGTTTTGAAGTCTTGGCTCATGCCCTTGTGAAAATCTCACTCTGGAGGTCTCAGTCGTCCAAAACCCTAATTTGGTGATATCGGGTGTTTCGAGGCTCCTTTCAATTTGAATGCCACAACTGTGTGCTTGATTTTTGATGGGATGGTCCTCTTGATCCTTTGTGGATGTTTTAAGAGGTTAGACAAGTTGAAGATCATGTCATTTCTTGATTGATCTTTTGTCTAAGTACTCTGAGAGGGCCCAAACCCTAATTCTTGATTGTGGTGGATGCTCAGCTATCTTTAGGAGATTGATGAGGCATGATGGTACATCCATATTGTGGTAATGATCTTCACAATGATGGGAAATCTTGGTGGTCAAAATTTGGGGTATGACACTAGACTAGTGAGGAGTATGTCATGTGGCAAGCAACTCAACAGCAACGTTAATTGAAATTGTATTGCAGACGATATCATTTTATTTTGATGTTCTATCTAAATTTGATATATTTGTGTAATTTGATTTATCAATTATTTGTGATTTGTTTATAATTTGATCATTTGATTAGTTATATACCTTATGATAAACCCTTATGTTACAAGCATAAAATTAAGTTTTATAATTATCGTATCCACAAAGAATGATAGTGTTCAAAGACTGTTCAATAGTTTTTATGATTCTAAGTAGATAGTTTTATATTTGTTTTGATGCGTGAAAGTAAATGACAAGTAAAATCAAGATTTTGGTGTTACCTGTCAGAAAACTTGTTATGGATAGATTTCATCATTATGTATTTATTATGCATAATCATAGGTTAGTAACATGTTCCTCTAAGCAGCTATTAATATGACCATTTGTTGCTCACATTCGATATCTCGGCCTATTAACCAACACAAAGCATTAAGTTCCAACAATTATAAAGCAGGAAGACTCCACACCGATCTGGCTACAATACGTGCAAATATCAAACTTAATCCTATGTTTAGGCATTAGTATCCAATAGAAGAAAACCTTGGATCTAGTAATGACAAGTTCTAGGCCGCAAGTATACAACTGTATCAAATATAATATAAAAGGTTGTCGAATCCATATATAGACCAATTACAACTATCACAATCTATTGTTCCTATGTTTAGCTAAGGTAACTTGAATCGTTGGTTTTACGCAAAAATTAAAAATAACGAATTTAAATCGATATTAATAACGAGAGATTGAAACAAAACTTATATTTACCGGTTTTATTTAGAGCTGTCAAATTAAGGGGTTAGGGCCTAATTTTTAAGGCCTACAAATATAGGGGCCCAAAATTTTAAAGAAAAATGAGCCCTAAAATAAGTAGGCCCCCTAAAACTTAAGAAGGGCCTCAAGGCCCCAACATTTTTAAAAAGTTGACTTTGTTTTTTAAAAAAATGATTTTTTTTCATAAAAAATTAAAATTTTTTATTTAAAAAAAACCATTTTTTTATTTAAAAAAAATCGGATTTTTTTTGAAAAAAAATCGGATTTTTTTTGAAAAAAAATTCAACTTTTTTTCATTTTCGAAAAAATCGACTATTTTTAACTTTTGAAAAAAAATCAAATATTTTTATTTTTAGCAAAAATTGACTTTTTTATTTCAATTTTTTTTTTATTTTCGAAAAAAACAACTTTTTTCGAAAAAAAATCGTTTTTTTTTAATTCTCGAAAAAATCATTTTTTTTAAATCGACTTTTTTTTCAAAATTATTTTTAAAATTAATTTTCAAAAATATTTATTTTTTAAAAAAGAATAATTGAAAGAATAAAAAATATTTTGTTTCAATCTAATTAGATTTTGAGCCCCTTCCTTAGGCCCCATAAAAAGTAAAAATATGAGAGAGCTTAAAAATAAGGGGCCAAAAAAATATTTATGTAATAGGGGGCCTAAAAAAAGGGGGCCAAGTAGGGAGCTTAAACATTAGGGCTTTGTTATATAGGGCTTTTTTTACCCCTCTAGTTTTATTCATATAAATTACAACATTTAATTATAACAAGAATTTAATTATATGTAGAAAATATTAAATAATGGTAACACACACTTTCATCGGCGCATTATCAGATCTTAAACCCGCAAAATACCTACTTTCGCATTGTAAAATTTGAGTTCAAAAATTCTTTTACAATTTAAAAATAGTTTTTTATTAGTTCAAAAATGCTTTCGCTATTTTTAAATTACAAGTTTGAACAAATGGGTCAGATATTGTTTTTCACCCTTTTAGTACGAAAACGGTATCTCCGCATTCCTACTTTTCCAGTGAGTCTTTTCTTCTCAGCACAGAATATTCAAAATGAAAACTTATGTCTTCTCTTGACCAATTATGACCCTGCTTTTGCATGCCGTCAGAACCTATCGTTTGAATTTCTACGTTAGATATCAATTTCGTCCTTTTAGTGCGCAATTGGTATCTCAGTGTTTCTATTTTCGTAGCAAACATTTCCTATCAAATAACAGAAATTAAAAAATAGCATTTTTACTCTCGTTAGAATTAAACAATTAAGCAATTCGTATAAAATAAATCGGTAAAGTAATCATCATATTTCTGACCCTATAAAAATCTACTCAAACTTGCAAAATAAACAACTAAAAAGCATGTATTTGAAGAAGACATAATAAAATTCGGCAAAGTAAAGAACTTGTAAAATGAATGAAACATGAATTCTTGCATAAAATAATTGCTCTAAAAGGAGACTTTTGATCTGGTACAACAATGGAATAGAAACAGTAATGCCAGAATTAAAATACGACACCAACAGAATTAAAAACAACTACAAAATAAATGCTTCAAGTGCAAAAAAATAAAGTTGCGTAAACACCCCCAATGTAGGATATTTATGCTCTAAAACAACTATATATTGTGCTAAAGTGAAGCTTAGATCTTTAAATGATATCACACCCTTCCTATTTTGAAGGGAAATCGCGATCCAAAATGCAGCGGAAATTAAAATTTTCTCTTTAGTGATCCTTACGAATGGGCATAATCAGTGATAGAAACGGTTACCTCTTGTGGCGTTAAAACCTTTGATGTTGAATATAAGGAGTGATCACGAGCATTGAATGATGAACAACGCCTATACTCATTCCACACGAACAATTTTCTTCAGTCTCAATGCTAGCTGCTATAATTGAAGACTTTGTGTGTGTGTGTGTGTGTGTGTGTGTGTGTGTGTGAGAGAGAGAGAGAGAGAGAGAGAGAGAGAGAGAGAGAGAGAGAGAAAGAAGGAAAATATGGTTAGGGTTTCACAGACTGAATTTTCAATAAGTGTCAATGCTTCTGCACAAGGGTTCTATTTATAGAACCACTTGTGTGGGCTGCAAGCTAAAAGCCCGCTTAAGTGCGTGTGCACCATATCTTTTGTTGTACCGTATATCACTTAAGTGCGTGGTACCTTACCATATTTTGTATTCTACTTAAGTGCATTGTACCTTATGGTGTTTCTTATTTACTCTACCTCTTATCAATTTGTCCTTATGTGTGTGACCCTGTAGGCTTTCGTGAGGTTGGCAATTATATTAAATCACACATTTAACATAATAAACAGTGAACGGTATCTAGCAACACATCACTACTACCCAAGTCACGAAAATGTCATGTGATCTGACAAAACCTTTTATGATAATACTTGTGCGTACAATTACCTTTTTTACCCTTATGTCTATATTAAACACAAGGAATATATTGTGTCATCCTTGTCCAGTTCAATATTAGTCCCTTAGACATTTATCATGTTATGCAGGATGGACAAATTCTATCTAGGCCACTCATGTCCCTCAGCATGCTTTGTGGAGTACCCATCAATTATCTTTATGGTCATGCAGCTATGAATAATGTTTGATTAGTAATAAAGTACTCGACTCTACATCTAGGGTCTATAGTAATTTCAGGTCGAAGGGTGGTATACACCACTATCACCATGAGAGTGACTTATGACATTTTGCATAACATTCTATGTAGTACTCTCATAACGGGTCAATCTAGTATAAATATTACTCCTAATATTCATACCTATGTTAATACTTGATAACTCCTTTATTCATGATTCATGAGACGTGATCATCAGTCTAACTACATAATAGTCTTAATGCTTTAAGGTCATCTAAATTCACAGTAAAGCTCGACTACAAATACTTTAAGAATAGTGTCCTTATGTTTAATGGGATCTCATGATTAAGTCACACTTAACATTTCATTAAACGGACTAGCTATTCTAGGGACTTTATTATTTTGGAAAAACAAACATAATAAAGAAATGTCTTTTAATATTAATAAATAATTCGATACAACAGTATTGGCCTCTAGGGCTTACACCAACATATTTATACTAATATTGTACCTCAAGGCCACCATAATTCGTGCAGAAAAAAAGTGGGAAAAGTGGGAAACTGAACTGTTGGACCGTGGGCAAAAATTTTGGACCTGGACGTCATTGTTAGAACAAGATCTGGTTCTGCAAGATATCTCTAAGTTTTGATAATAACAAAGTAGTATTTGTGTGAGAATAATTTTGGTACACTAACGTTTGTTTTATGAAGAATTGAAAAACAGGATCTAACTCTGATAAAGAAAACTCTAACTCTGATAGAGATCATGTGGAACGTCACTCTCATTTGACCAAAAGTCGCTTCTGAGTCAAAGAAGCAAGTTTGCTTCTAATCTGCTCAACTTCAGAAAGATTCTAAGAAGACGATATGTTGTTAATGCAATGTTCTCTTGGATTCTGGCTCTGAATATGACTCTGATAACTATCTTCTGAAGACTAAGTGATGAAGACTCTGAAGACAAGGTTCTGCTGAACAACATTCTAAAGACTTAAGGTTCTGAAGACTAAGTGCTGAAGACTCTGAAGACAAGGTTCTGCTGAACAACATTCTGAAGACTCTGAAGACTTAAGGTTCTGAAGACTAAGTGCTGAAGACTCTGAAGACAAGGTTCTGCTGAACAATGTTATGAAGACTCTAAAGACTTAAGTTTTTGATAACTAAGGGTTCTGAAGATCGAGTGTTGAAGACTTTGAAGACAAGGTTCTGGTGAACAAGTTCTGAAGACTCTGATGACTCAAGACTCTGAAGACCCAACGATTTACTCTTCTATTCATGCTTCAACCATATCTATTTAGAAGCCTCTAATGAAAAGAAGAAGATGAAACATTTGCGAGGGAAAATAGTACATAATACATATCAAACACGTTTTTTCCACTACCATTCCACTACCCTGATTTGGTGGTACAAAGGACAAATTTTGTGTACGATTTTCATCCCTACATAACGACATTATTTCAAGTCGCCAGCAATCTCAATGATATTCCGGATCTGCCCTCCAACGGATCTTTTTCTGGCTATATAAGGACTTGATCACTTGAAGAAAAGTGAGAAACTGATACATAGAAGAGAGACTGATATATGAGAAAGAGACATGTGTAAACAGTAAAGTCCCACAATACAAATCAAAATACATTGTTCATACTGTATAGATTTTATTTGAGCTTTTCATAGTGTTTATATCAGCTTGTGTATAAGCAATTCATTGTAAACATTAAATTTGTTCAAACAGTTATTTATATTCCTTAAGGGACCAGTTGGGTCAGAATCCTTAAGAAGAGATGGTTAGTCTTTGATTGTTAGTCACCAGCAGTTGCTAGTGCAGTGTAATTAGTTTGATTATAGTGGATTAAGTCCTTGTGTATAAGGCGAAATCACCTTGGTGGGTGGACTGGATTAACTTGATAGTTTTCAAGTGAACCAGGATATATCGTGTGTCTTTTTCTATTGCTAGTCTATTTGTGATCTTTGTTTGAGTTTCATAAAAAAGTTTTCATTTTGAAAACTCAATTCAAACCCCCATTTCTTGTGTTTCCTCACACCTTCAATAACAGAACCTTGTCTTCAAAGTCTTCAGCACTTAGTCTTCAGCACTTAGTCTTCAGAAGATAGTTATCAGAGTCATATTCAGAGCCAAAATCCAAGAGAACATTGGAGCAGCAACATATTGTCTTCTTAGAATCTTTCTGAAGTTGAACAGATCAGAAGCAAACTTGCTTCTTTGATGCAGAAGCGACTTTTGGTCAAATGAGAGTGACGTTCCACATGATCTCTATCAGAGTCAGAGCTTTCTTTATTAGAGTCAGATCTTGTTTGTCAATTCTTCAGAAAACAAACGTTAGAGTACCAAAATTGTTCTCACACAAATACTACTTTGTTATTATCAAAACTTAGAGATATCTTGCAGAACCAAATCTTGTTCTAACAATCTCCCCCTTTTTTATAATGACAAAATAATGTATTTTTATAACACAATTTTGTACGAAGATAATTAATAGGAAATGACGCAGATAAGTTTATAGTAAACTTCCCTTTATCAAGCCCCCCTGAATCTAAGACTTAAAAAAATCTTATCACATTAGGGATACCAGAGCCTGATTACAAGGATCTAGTGGAATCCAGAATATCAGAGCTTGATTATAGTGGTCATGGAGTCTGATAACAGAGCCTAATTAAATTCAGATCCAGATTGCTAATATATAAATACTGTTCCTAAAAAGAATTCTAAGAAAATTGTACAACTAAAGTGTTAGAATTTTAGAGCTATGATTCAGAGACAAGATATTTATCAAAATAACTTTCCATTAAAGTCATGACACACATCATAAGGTTGGCGGTCTACCCGTCATGACACATGAAAGTGGGATCTTGAACGTGAGGCCATGATGCTTCAGTGTTCTTGTTCATGATAATATGATTTTGTGTCATTTCCCTCTGAGTCTTATACACGTATTCTTGATTTTATTAACCTGTTCAAAGCTTTATTAGTTGCTTTCATAAAGTTGGTCGAGGTTTCCTCTAAAGGGAATGGTTTGCGTTAAGGCATTTATGAAACATGTTGAACTCTTTGATTACTATTTAAGGTTTGATTATTTCTCCAATTGAAGTTCTGATGATCTTTCTAACCCGGATTGTAGGTGTTAGAATGCTTATTATTTTTCTGAAAATTAGCATACTGAACTTTGCCACTCACAACCTCTAGTGTACAATTACCATTTGCATGCCCTTTTCCACAAAAATCACAATAGAGTGTATGAATTTGACTATCATTTCTTTGGGCTAGTTGTGTTGTAGATAACTATTTGGAAAGTGCTTCTATTTGAGTTAATAGTGTTGTGTTCATATCAATTGCATAAATACCCTTGTATTTCATCGCTCGTCCACTTGAATATTACTCATTCAAACACATATTTTCAATCAACTTCTTAAACTTTTCATCAGTCTCTGATCTCAATGTACCTCCATCTGAGGCATCGAGAAGCATTCTCATTTGTGTTCTCAATTGGTTGATAAATTGTGTCATTTGGTCTATATCACTCATATTATGATTCAGACACTTTCGAAGTAACAACTTGAATCTTTCCCATGCATCAGGCAATGACTTAGACACTTCCTGGGAAATTTTGGAAATTATGTGTTTCTCTCCTCCACAAATTAGGAATTTGAATAATACCTCTCTAAGAACTTATCTTCCAGCTCTTTCCAAGTCTGAATAATACCATTTGGAATGCATTGCAGCCAATCCTTCGTGCAACCAATCAAAGAAAAACCAAACAGACGCAGTTTTACTTTATCGTCAGTGATGTCACCATTTGGCTTGCACATCGAGCATGTCTCGAAAAATTTAGCGAGATGATCTCAAGGATCTCTGATTTCTTTCCCTTCGAACGTGTTATCCTTAAAACCTAAAAGTACATAATTTTTAAAATCAAAAGTTACAGGATTAGCCGGTTGAAATCCTAGCGATATATGTCCAGCATTAGTTCTCCTACAATAGTTGAAGGTGGCAAGAAACACAAGAAAAGGGGGTTTGAAGTGAGTTTCAAAGATAAAAAATTTTTGTACCCAAAACACTCAAAGCAGAACCAAGAGAAAAAATAATATGAACACAATTATTTTTATATTGGTTCACTGTTAACCAAGATAATCCAGTCCACCCGCCAAGGTGATTTTGCCTTCTCAACAAGGACTTAATCCACTAAAATCAACTGATTACAGACACACAATGACTACCCGTCATTGTCTTCTCGAGAATCCTGACTAAACCATAGTCTCTCAAAGAATAAAATCTCAAACAAAGAGATACAAGAAATGTGTTTACAAAGTTGCTTCAAGAAAGCAGAATACACAAAGTTTAAGTACAATGAAATATCACGCAAAAACGAACAAAGCTTTATGTGTGTTTTCTATTCACAATAATAATATGTTCAGCAAAAGCGTTGTGTTGTAGCGTGATAACGTAGTCTCGCATGAATTAGCTACTTCATTCAATCTTCCAAGTTGTAACACTCCAAAATTTTGCCTCATATTTTTACCAACAATAAGTGGCTTATGCTTCACATACATGGGTTTCCCAAGGCATGGGATCAGAGGTTTCTATGGTATTGATTGTTCAAAGCAAAGAAGGATGAGATATACTCAAGCACTCAAGCTATAAAGGCTCTTTATGCCTCTAGACATCATATTTGGTTCACCATTTCATCAAATGATTGAAGCTTGCAAGAAACTTAAAGAGGATCACTCTCTCCTATCTTTGGTTTTCTGGTTAGGGTTTTACCTATCTATGTATATGGGACCCTCATGGGCAAGGATCTTGAAGCCTCAACATCCTCATATCGTGTAACATGTTGGTTCAATAGATTTTCAATTGTCTTCAGAGGAATTAGGGTTTTGACCATCGGTCAACATCTCCTATCTTTTTGGGTCAAAACTAGGGTTTTGTGTAAAATCAATTTATTTCTGATTCTTTGGGTAAAACTTGATTCCACGGTATTCTATATGTTCTCAAGCATCTATGAGTGGAGTATTGACCATCAATTTCATTCAGAAGGGTTTCAATTGGCCAGATGATTGAGAATCAACTAAATTGGGAACAAAGTCAACTGTGCAGGAAAAAAGTCAACTCCTGACTTTTTGAGGTCAATCTTGTGTTCATCATGTCCAATATGACCAATTGGTGAAATTGGATTCAAAAAATGTCAAAGGAATCATGAAAAATCAAGAATTGTGGAAAGTTTCTATTTTTGGCAAGTTAGGGTTTTAGAGCTTTCCATTTTTGGAAAGTTTTCATGGTTGTGCAGCCATCTTCAAGGCCATTTTCCCCTTGTTCCAAGCTTCATTTCATTTTTTTTCAAACATGAAATTTGTAATGCTCATGACAAGCTTTCCAACCATATAAAATTCATCTCAATTGGATCATTTTTTAGCAAGTTATGATTGTTGGAAATTGGACATTTTCACACTTGCATGTTCCAACAATTTTTTCTGTGTTAAGGGTCAGCTTTTGTCCCAATGTTCAAGCCTGTTTTTGGTTCCAAGCCTCATTTGGAAATAATTTTCAAATCAAAGTTGTAGAGTGATCTTCCACCTTTCCAACCATATAAAGAACATCCCATTTGGATTATTGGATCAAAAGTTATGATCACTTAAAGTCATGATCTCAAAGTTGTTCAACATGAAAACTCTTAGAATTTTTCTAAGTACCAAAGTCAGCTTGTGTCATACCATTTTCAACACCATTTTTCATGATGTTTTAGGTCCCAATTCAACTTGTTTCCTACACGAGAATTGTTGTGTCAAATTCCCTCTTTCTCATGATATCAAGACTTCACAAATTGGTTCTATATTCACCAAGTTACACCACTTCAAAGTTACCCTCGTGAAAATATGTCCTCAAGTGTTCCATGCATGACACTTCATTCCAAATTGCAAGAACATCGCTGTTGTACCATTACCATGTGCATTACAACTTGTCCTTACCACCTTTAGCTCATTTGGCCATGCATATCCTTCATATTCATGCACATGTACCACCCTTACTTAACATAACCATGAAAGACAAAAAGAAACTTAATGAACAAGTTGTTGTTGTTCTGCTCATGTCAGGTCATGTTCACATCAATACCATCATAATCATCATCATCATGTTATCAAGCACACCATAATAACCATGCACACGTATATAAAACCTTCAAACTCGTGCCAAGCTCTAAAACCCCTCATTTTCCAGTGTTCCACTAACCATGCTCTAACTAACTTTTCAACCCTGATTAAACACTAACCATGCACTAACCACGCATATAAAGCTTCATTAACTCCTAACTGAATCACTTAGAACCATTTTTGAGAAAATCATATCAAAACTCCTTTTTCATACCCTCATCTCCATCCATTCGAAACTCACTCAATTTTGAAGCTCTCTCCAAGATTCTTCCACCATTGTTATCTCTATACTTCCCTCAAGCTTATGTATGCAGTGTTTTCCATCTGGGAGCTCCACATCATCATCCACGGTTTCATCAACTTCCATCATCAACTTGCATTTTCCTCAACATTTGGAGAAAGTTTGAGCATTTATGTTGCTCTAAGGTAGATTACAAGACCTTGCAGTGAATTTTTTGGGTTTCTATGCACGTGGTTTGAAGCTCTATCCAGGTCATTTTTCTTGAAACTTTAAGCATCATTTTAGGGCAATGTATGTGGTTTAGAAGCATGAAACTGGTTATATCTGAAGTCCTTCCAATGAAGGCAATGTTTGTGGTGTAGAGTAGGGTGAAATGTGACCATCCTGATTTTTAGGGCATAACTTATTCTCTTCGTTTTGTGTTATAGAGACCTTATATGAAAATTCTAAGGCCAGATCCATAATCTACGTGAAAAAATGAGTGAGAGAGTGCCTTTCTTTTTTATTTCTGGCACTTTCATCATAACTCACAGTGGTGGTCCACCGGAGAAGACGACCAGATCCTAGCTCCGGTGTCTGTGATATTTCAATGTGGTAAAAGGCTTGTGTGCATGTGGTCTTCTGATTGGGACATGTGAATTTTTTTAATCCAACGTGGATATTCATTGCCAGCGCATTAATGATACAACAGTAAGACCGCGTGCTCAATTTCTTTTCCATTTTCCTATTTTCTGAATTAAATTGATTTTAATAAAAACAGAAAATAAAGGGAATTATGGTGTAATTGTGGTCTGGGCCATGCGCGCCCATGCTCTTCCCACCCCCCAGTCCTGGCCCAATGCCATATTTGAACATGAAATTTGCTATATTCACACCCCTTGCATTTGTGTCTTCTTTTTCATTTTTATTTTTAATCACATTTCGTTTTGACTTATTAAAAATAGTTTTAGTCATCATAAAATTCCCAAAAAATTCATGAATGATCTTTGGGGTCTTAATTAATTTTCTATAATTTTTTAATTTCATTTTTTGGTTTATTTTGATAATTATTTTGGATTTTTGATTCAAAGGTGTACCATTTGACATGTTTTGCATATTAAGTCTTGAAATTGATTTATTTCAACTAGTTTTTATTACAATTTTTGTATGCCTTTAGTCACGTGATTATAGGACATATTGATGATCACTTGGGATTTTTTCCCTTATTTCTTGGTTAATTTTGAATACCTTTTTTGTGACTTGTCTTGAATGGTCCTTGCTTTGTAACTTGCCACATGTTTGATGTTGTTTAAGCATCTTGTGCACATAATCTTGGACATATTTTTAGAACATGTTAAGCTATTAACTTCATCATACAATGGTTAAAATATCATAATTTTTCAAGACTTCTAACTATTTTTCATGGTTATTTCCTTGCATGTTTAATGCTTTCATGCGTGCCTAGAATTAGGGTGAACTTGATGATTGTGTGTGACCTCTCTTGAGCCAATCTCCTTGACATGTTTAGGCATATTCCATAGGATATGTTGTGCTCCATTGTTATGCTTTGATATTGATTATTGATCATGATCTATGTGCATATCTTGAACCCTAAATGCATACCCGATGTTTGTTCAATGTTTACCTAAGTGATGGGATTGGATAATGCATTTATGCAACCCTTTTGGGGATCTTTTGAGCATTGATTTACACTTGATCTAGCATGAGGTAAAGCCTTCCCATACCATTTTATAGGTCATTTTGTGTGCCTCTAATTGGTGTTATACTTGCACAAACTTGATCATGTTTGCCTGCAAACTTTGACAACTTCCTTTGAGCTTCATTGTATGCTACCTTTACTCAATGCTTTTGAAACTTAAACATGAGATATTATAGGTCATTTTATTCTGACTTGTATGCTTAGATACTCACTTGATATGACTTTGTTCATTCTTTGACATGATTGATAATTCACATGCTTTTAGAGGATGATTAGGGTTGAGTTTGATCATTACTTGTTCTCAATTCTAAGAGTGCTTTGCATGAAACTTTTGCAATGTTTTGAGGTTACTTTTAAGCATTAAATACATGAGTTAGTTTCTGACTTAGGTAATTTACAAGTCAACTTCATGCCTACTTGTGCATTGTGTAATCATAAGGGAGTGATGCATCATAAAAGTGACATCTTTGTGTAGAATTACCTAATATTTTGAACATAACTTGGTGTGGATTTCATAATCATTTATTGACATCTTAAAACTCATTTTTATTTGATCATACCATGTGTGCTACTAATCCAACATGTATGATTAGTTTAACTTCACTTGTGCAGCCTTTAGAGGTAAACTTTACATGACTTTTGGATGGACAATTGTTCGTGTGCTAACATGAGACATAACTTGAATTCTTGGGCTCTCACCCTTTTAGGACTCATTTCCTTTTGTTTAATGATTGACATTGCTTCTAGGCTAGTCTTAGGACATTTGCATGAGCATAAGTGCATAGTTTTGCATACTTCTTTCAACTATTCAATAGTTGAGCTTGGTTTGAATTTGATGAACACTTGTATCACCTTACATTGACATCAATACTTGGGTGACTCCTCTTTCATCTCATTTCTTCTTCTCTACTTCTTTGAATTGTGATTGAATCATCTAATGTTTACTTGTGTATAATCACATGTTCCCTTAAGGTTCCTAGCTTGAATCTAATTTTGGATTAGGTTAAAAGTAGGAAAGACATTAGGTTATCAATCCAAGCATGCTAACATAGGTAGAGATTCCCTTTTCTTACTTCAACTATAGGATCAATCATTGCATGACAACTTCTAGGATGGAGATCCCCTTAGATTTTTCTTTTAACCATTTGAGTTTCTCTTCTCTCTCTAAAGAAAAAAGCAAAAACACTTAACAAATATTGTATGTCGAGTGCGCCATGAGCCTTAAGCATATGGGAAATGATTAGTGAAGGTCTCCTTTAATCTTCTAGGGTGCTTTTCAAATGACCCGTTGGGGGCGACCTTGTCAAAGTATTCGCTCCTATGTCCTAGTCTTTAGAACAATACATATTGCAAACAAAACAAATCAAAACACTTCTTCTAAAAGACATAAACAAATCAATCGTCTTCCTTAGGGATTCTTCTCTCATCTCACTCCCTTTAATCGTAAGGACACGTTATTTCTGTTCTACCACAACAGGTAAATGCGTAAGACTCTACACAACAAGCGACAAGATTGATCCCAAATTTTGACCACAAGATTTCCCATCATTGTGAGGATAATTACCATAATATGGATGTGCCATCATACCTCATCAATCTCCTCAAGGATTGTTGAGCATTCACTACAATCAAGAATTAGGGTTCTAAGCCCTTTCATGGCACTTAGGCAAAGGATCAATCAAGAATTGACATGATCTTCAACTTGTCTAACCTCTCAAACACCTATAAAGGATCAAGAGGACTCCCATATCAAGAATCAAGCACAAGGTTGTAACATTCCAAATGGATCAAGCCTCAAGATCGCCAGTGTCACCAAATTAGGGTTTTGGTCGACCAAGGCCTCCAGATAAAAATTTTCATCTGGGCATGAGCCAATACCTCAAAACATTATCCAAGAAGCTTAAAGGGACCTCATGGATCCAATCATCAAGTCAAAACAACCTCAGGGGGAGCATTCATCAAAAATCAGGAATTAGGGTTTCTTGACCTAATTACCCCTAAGTTGACTTTTGAGGCAAGACATGAACCAAGACATCAAGACATGATTTGAGGGCCTCAAACACACCACATTGATCCATTTACAAATCACAGATTGATCCAAGAAGCTTGATTCACAAGTTTCAATTTCATCTGGACCACAATTAGGGTTTTGAAGAAAAAGTCAACTGTATCTTTGACTTTTGACCAAGACATGTTCCCAAACCTTGGTACATGATTCAAGACACCCTAAAATACCTATGGAATCCATCCATTAAGTTTGAATTAGGTTAAGAACTTGATTACATAGAGGATCACACAGTTTGGAATTCATCTAACAAAAAGTCAACTGTGCCCAAAATCAAGTTTGACTTTTTGATTTTTTTTTCACAAATATGGATCCCCTAAGTCAAAAACAATGTTAATGCATGGTTTTTATCATTATCCATCAAGAAAAATTAATAAAAGTAAGGTTACTTGCAAAAGGGGCAACCATGAGACACTAAATTTTTCTAAGTTATGGAACAAAAGTGATTTGGTACCAACTTTGCAAGGTCATAACTCTTAAACCACAAAGCCATTTGCTTCCATCCAAAGCTCAAATGAAAGCTCTCATTACATACTTCAATAGTGTCAACTACAAAAGATTCCAAATCCTCATTGATTTTGAGTTATGGATTGATCAAAATCACAAAAAATGAAAATTGACATTTTCATTCCAACACTTAGTGGAATTTTCAAGTCATAATCTGTTTCACTTTTTCCAAACTTTGAGGTCATTTTTCTCCATGATCCACATTGATCCAAGTCCAAATGTAAACACCAAAGTTGAAGCACAATGTATCAACATTCCAAAGAGCTCACTAGCATGAAAAAAACTCCACTTAAGCAAGGAGTTATGTAGTGTCCAACATGCCTTGTTGCAAACTGTTGCAAGACAGTTTTGGTGATTACTTGCCACACACGATTTTTCTTGTCAAGAGCAATGATCAATGCCTCTCACATTCATTGCATATCAGAAGGAATCAAGACAAAACCTGAAAATTTCGGTCAAGGAGCCAAAAAAACTTGAAGTAATGGTTTTTGTCACATTATGCCTTGAATTCAAAGGCATTTATGTGCAATAGTGCACATTCAACAAAAGGACATCCCTCAGTCAATACGCTCACATAAACAATAATAAAAATTACTAAGGAATATGGAATTGGTCAATTAGTAGCTGGTCTATTTGGACACCTTGGTGTACCTTGCATTAGGGGTAATGATACCATTCCAAAACCATTGAACCAAAGCCTTATCTTCTAATCCGAAGTTGTTCATCCAAGACAATCCTCCTCTACTAAAAATAGAGGTCACATTGCTTCATTCAGATCAAACCAAAACAATCCCAACATTGTTTTCTCTGAATTCCCTCTTGTGCATCAAAATTTCAATTCTTAAAGAAGTGACTACCGGGTTTTGAAATAGAAAGCAATGCAGCTTGAACCAATTATCCAAATACATCATATATACCTTATAGAAGTGATCTAAACCTCTAAATCACTTCTGTAACACCAGAATCCACATCTCCATATTTCACTTGCTTCAACATGCAGATGGAATCAAGCCAAAAGTTCTAGGGAGTTTCAAGTCATTCCAAGGCTTGCAACACAATCCATAATACCTAAGGAAGCTATCCAGATCATTGTTTCACTTCTGTAACACCTCTACAACAGAATTCGATTCCTTTTTGCACAGGTAAGCCTTAAACTTTCAAACTCAATGAATCATGCATCATAAATGTTGTTTTAAGTTACCATCATGATTCCGATTGCTTATAGATCATTAACCCTCAATCAATTGCTATTTATCTTGTGTGTATGAGATTTCATATAGCTCTTGCATTTTTTAGGGTTCATCTAATTATAACATGTTATCTCTTGATACACTTAATTTAAATAAAATTGAAAAGAGTCATCATGTTCCTTGTTAAAAAATGAACGATTTTCATTTTTACATCTTTCAAAATGATTGAGAAACGAGAGAGATATCATGCTTCATGCAAATCTGATGGTTGTCCAAGGAAAAAGATGGCCATGGCGCTATTTTCAAGTTTTTTGAACCAAACATAGTATATATTATTCCCTTGCCAATATATGTTTGAATTGGCATTGCGCTCTAGTGGAAACACTAGTATTTGTGTGTGTGTGTGTGTGTGTGTGTGTGTGTGTGTGTGTGTGTGTGTGTGTGTGTGTGTGTGTGTAGCGAGCGAGAGGTCTGGGGTTCGAATCCCCCTCGCCCCAAACCTTTTGGTTTTATTTTTTGAACCATTTTCAAATGATGTTTTCATATATTATTTACTCTTTCCATTCTCTATCAGCCCACACACATGGCTCAGATGGTAAAATTTTAAACTCTCCACCCCAAGGGCGTGAGTTCAAACCTTGGGAGGACCATCCCATATTTTTTTTACCACTAAATTCCTTCATTTTTTTACAACTTCTAAAATAACTTCAAAAATTAATTTCTATTTCAATTTCAATCATTTTTTAATGATTCTTTTTGTCAAAATTCACAAATATGTTAAGATATTTTATTCCACAAAAAAATTAAAAAGATATTATTTATTTAATATATTTTGAATTTTTGAAAAGAATTCCTTTTAATTGTTTTTAAACATTTTAAATAAATTACTTCTCTTGATTTTTCAAATTCAGTTGATTTTTAATTCATTTTATGAATGGAATGTGTTTTTTTTAAACACTTATCCAAGATCACAACTTGTTTTTTTACACATGTTTGATAAATTTTGATCATTTTAATTGATTTTTATTCAAATTAAAATGTATTTTTCAATCAAATTAGGGTTTTGATTATTTTCACCCTCACAACCATTTTTCAAAAAAACTTTTGGGCCTCTAATAGAGTGTAAGACCCAACCTCATTTGTACATAAATAATTTGGGCCTCAGTTATTGTGTAAGTCCCGATACAACTTTCAAAATAACGGTACGATCGTGGTTTTTCATCTGGGCATCTCTTTAAGTTATAAGCCCCATCTCTTGTATAAAAATAAAATGTTGGGCCTCTAATAGAGTGTAAGTCCTATCCCTTTATAGATAAACCATTTTGGGCCTCAGTCATTGTATAAGTCCCGATACCTTTAAAAAAATCTCGGCACGATTGCCATGTTCAAAACAATTTTCACCTAGGCCTCCCTTTGGTTGTAAGTCCCATTTTTCTTCTTTTTCAAACACTTTTGGGCCTATAATAGAGTGTAAGACACATTCTCTTTGTAAATACAATAATTTGGGCATCAGTCATTGTATAAGTCCCTCTGTGATTTTCAAAACTACGACGCGATCGTCGCCCTTTTCAAAAATGTTCATCTGGGTCTCTCCTTAAGTATAAGCCCCAAACTTCCTTTTAAAACAACTTTCCTTTTGATTTAGATTCAAATTCATAGTTTTACAAAACTTTCTTCAATTTCTTGAATAACTAACTATACATCTGTGGTTACAATGCTAGAGCTTGCACAACTGTAAGTTCCACTATCTTTTCTACACATACTTGTTATATATTTCATCTGTATATATATATATATATATATATATATATATATATATATATATATATGCTTGTATATATTTGCTTAGAGTTTTCCCCAGCAATTAGGTCTAGATTTAGATCAAACCAGTGGTTACTCTTTCAACACAGTCAAAACTAGTTCCCCATAGGAAATTCTAGATACAGTCTTGCCTCCTCTTGGGCTTATACAATATGGAATAGAGAAAGGCATTATTCCCGGTGAAACTTTTCTCAAGACTGTCACAACTTAGAAATATTTGTACAAGAAATTCACTTCTCAAAGAGGATTAATTCCCGGTGAAACCTCTTTTGAATTTCTTCAAACCCTAGAACTGTTCACTAAAGAAAGGATTATTCCCGGTGAAACCTTTCTTGAACTTTTCTTAGGTTTGGACCCACAGGCTTCCTAAAAGCATCCACAACCTCCTCTTGGGCTTAGTACAAGGACCCACAGGCTTCTTAAAAGTTCTCAGCCTCTTCTTGGGTTTAATACAAGGACCCGAAGACCTCCTATAGGTATAGGACAGAACCTAGTAATCTTTTGCTAGTTCAATCCTCCAGAGAGTCAGAATTCCAAAACATCATATCCGTTTAGGGTTGATTCTCATCCCTTAAAATATCAGCCTCCTCTTGGGTATCATACAAAGATTATCTTCTAACTAAGAGTTAACCTTTACATACCAGTAGACTTGGAAAGTCTCATCTCCTCTTGGATCTCAAAGAAACCCTCAAGTTTCCTAAAAGCACGGGAAAAAACCCCGATCACTTCATCAATCTCCAACAGAGTTAGAACCTCCATAGGTTTTAAAACTCCATCTTTAAGCCCTCGGTTTAAATTCCCCAGCTAGGGTCAAATTACCACGAATAAACCCTAAATCAGAACCTCAAGGAATCTGATATTTTCAACTCTTCTTCACTCCTCATCAAGACTTGATTCCCCAACTTGGACCTGTCTCTGGATCTCAATAATCCTCAACAGAAGTTAGCCTCTTCTTAGGCTTCATATAAGAAATTCCCCAACCAGCCTCCTCTTAGGCTTTGTATAATGATTTTCCCTCAACAGATTTAGCCTCAATCTTGGGCTTTGTACAAGACAGACAAAATATTCTCCAACTGAGTCAATAACTTTTAGCCTCAATCTTGGGCTTTGTACAAGACAGATAAAACCCCTCCCCAGTGGAGTCAATTATTTTAGCCTCAATCTTGGGCTTTGTACAAGACAGACTAAACTTTCCCCGGAAGAGTCAATTCTCTTTAGCCTCAATCTTGGGCTTTGTACAAGACAGAAATAAAACTCCCTAAATAGAGTCAAACTTTAGCTTCAACCTTGGGCTTTGATCAAGGCACATAAAAATCAACACCCCTCAGAGGAAATCAAGATTTCTCTGTGCATCACACATCAAAACAGACACAATAAAAAAATCCCAGATAACTGCTGTAAGTGGCACACTTGTTGATTAAAAAATCCAAGCTGTAGTCCCTCTCTTATCCTGGTAAAACTTCTTATTTCATCTAATTGCTGTAAGTGGCAAGCCTCTGGATTATTTACATCCAAGTCAATGTCCCTCTCTTAGCATGGAAGACTCCTTAGGAAAAATGACATTGCTCTACACTGAGTTAAAGTTTCTTCCTTCAAGACACTTCCCTTATAAAGGAAATTATGGCATTGCTGGATTCCATACATTCCAGTTAAAGTAATTCCCCTTTAAACCAATCCTTTAAAACATCTGTGATGAACAGGTGAGATATCTCCCTTTAGAGATAACAAATTATCTCTCATTCAAACCTTTAGCTTCAATCTTGGGCTTTGAATAAGACACAAATAACCTTTAGCTTCAATCTCGGGCTTTAAACAAGACACCAAACATCTTTCCTTCCATAGAATAGGAGGAACTACAATTGCTCTGATTTCCCTATTATCTTTACGGGAATACGTAGGCATAAGATTGCGAAATCTTAGCGAGCACACAAATCAAAAACCTTAGGTCCAGTACCTTACCAAAAACATCGAAAAACCCGAAAACAACAAAAATACTCTCTCAACCCTCCCCAAAGGAGAAACTTTCCCAACCTATAACAGATAAACACCAGTAAGTAGATAATAGAGAAACATGCCAAAGAATCTATGGATAACCATATATACGCTGGGTAATTGACAACTGCCCTTTGTATAATCTGACCCCGGACCCCCAAATCTCTTAGCATTTGTTAAAGAAAACATTTCCGTGCAAGGTTAGTTTTAGATAGCTTCCCTTTCCTTTCCAACTTCATAGGATAAATAAGAAATCAGAAAGTAGCACCTAATTCCAACCATTGCGGTAAGGTGGTCGCGTCATCGACAAAAATTGCACGCTACAAAGAAATGGCAACTCTGCTGGGGAATATTTTAGGATTAGAGTTCCTAAGAGGTCTAGGTTGTTTGGATTTTTCTATACTATATATATATATATATATATATATATATATATATATATATATATATATATATATATATCATTTACTGTTATACTACTTGATACCCGTGTTTAATTTTCTGTCAACTGGGAATGCGATTAATACGCATGTGGAAAGTTTGAGAGAACATTAAGATAAGTGGTGGCATATCCAGGAAACGCTTATAGGGAGTGAATCCCGACCAAGCTAACTTGGCAGTCCACCGAATCAGTTGAGGTACCCGTGCAGAAGTATCGATGTTGAACGACAGATTGTTGTGAAAGCGTTGTCTTTCCCAGTGCGGTACCCATGACCCTGAGGATTTAGTAGACATTAACCATATGACCATTTGGTAGTGCGGTGACTATCGCGAATAGTTGATACACGATACTACACTCAAATGAGATTCACCCTAGGATGTTACAGCTCGCTCGAGTAAATCAGCTTGCTGTTTATATCCCTAGGGGGGTCAATGACTTTGAGAACCTTAGAACCCGTTCTACAGGTACAAAAATTGACCAAAATAGTACAACATTTGGGGATAGGTAGAGCCATGACTCCATGCTCGTGACGTTGAATCCTTGAACCCATGTTTTCAAATGTTTTTGTGTGCTACATTCATGCATTCATCTAAAAAACTCTTTTCAAACAAAAAAAAATCTTTTTCAAAAGAACTAAAACAATAATTGCAAATATCAGAGGTTGCGTTATGGATTTCGGTAGAAGAAAGATGCACAAGTACACCTTCAAGGCTCCAAAAATAGAAGACTTAAGGAAATTGGGAAGGATGATTACCAATCCCGAGGCTTTCAAAGCTAAGCACGGAGGACTGTTGTCTCTGTTAAGGGTTAACGTGGTTGAAGGAATCCTGTCTACACTAATTCAGTTCTATGATCCGGTTTACCACTGCTTCACTTTTCCGGATTACCAACTGGCATCAACACTGGAAGAGTGCTCCCATCTGATTAATTTACCAATCACTAGTCAAGCTCCATTTTCTGGACTGGAAGAAATTCCAAAGAATCAGGTCATTGCAAAAGCAATCTCTTTGGATGAGTCAGAAGTTAGGACTCACATAACCACCAAGGGAGGAATCCAGGGTTTACCAGCTAAATTCCTGATGGAAAAAGCTCTATAATTTGCTAGTATAGGAAACATCACTGCCTTCAAAGACGTCTTTGTTTTACTCATATATGGGTTATTCCTCTTTCCCAACATTGACAACTTCGTCGATACCAATGTTGTTAAAATATTCTTGATAGGAAACCCCGTACCAACTTTGCTCGCAGATGCTTATCATTCTGTACACTTAAGGAATTTGTACGACGGAGGAATGATCACATCTTGTGTACCCTTCCTCTACAAATGGTTCATTTCCCATTTGCCCATGTCTGTTGCTTTTTGGGATCACAAGAGTACTCTACGTTGGCCACAAAGGATTATGTCTCGTACCAATTCTGACATAGATTGGTACAATCAGATTTACAAAGGGATAGAGATCATAGACAGATGTGGAAATTTCCCTAACGCACCCCTCATTGGAACTAAAGAAGGAATCAACTATCATCCAATTTTAACTCGTCGTTAACTCGGATACCTGATGAAGAATATCCCACATAATGTTCGTCTCGAAGGTCTTTTCTTCAAAGAAGGGGAAAATGACAGGTCACTAAAGAAGGAAATAATGCATGTCTGGCAACATATTCACAGGAAAGGCAGAGAGTCTTTGGGAAGACCAAACTGTACCTCCATGGAACCTTATCTCCACTGGGTGCAAACTAGAGCCCTCAAGATGAGGATACCTTACCCTCGCCAAGAAGTTTTTCCATTAAAAGAATCTGTCCTTTATTTCATGTCTGATGCGGAAAAACTTCAGGTCACTCTCAACAAAGTTCAACGTGAAAAGAGCTCTTGGAAAAACAAATACCAAATCCTCAATTTGGAGTGTACCAAGATTCAGGAACTGTTAAAGGAGAAGGATGCTCTGATTGAGATATTAGAGCAGCATGCTATAGAAAGTCAGAAAGACCGAAGAAATTTGCTCGCTCCTTTCACTTGGCAAATGACTGACAATCCGACTACAGTTGAAGAGCCCCGGTCAAAGAAAAGGAAAATACAGGAACCGACATTTGAGCTCTCTTCAGAGAGGACTCAGGATCCATGAGCTTAGACATTTTCCTCACAGCACTTTGTAAAATACTGTACTTTTCTTTGTAAAATTCTGCAACCTTTTGAATTCAATAAAAGGGGTTTCCCCCACTGTGTGATATTTGCAATCTATTTTGTTGAAGTTTCTTTTTTATTAAAACAAAAACTAAAAAAATTATGTCTTTGCATATCATTCATCATTCTCACATAACGTGTTCTTCTTATCTTCGAGTCTCACGTGTGTGTCACGATTCTAGACTCAAACTGTCTCACCCATACAATACTCGGGCCAATCGACAAAAGAAAATGGATTATATCGAGGAAGAAAACAGAGAGCTAAAAGAAGAAATCGACGCTCTGAAGGAAAGTTTGGAAAAACTTCACAGTGACATGCAATCCTTGGCAGCAGCTCAGGAGCAGCGACATCAAAGAACTGTGATCTCATAGATTACATCTACTCCCATATTGGAGACACATGAGAATCATCCTCGGTACAACATGCCTAAGGGTCACCCCTGGGACATGCCTCTCAACTTTATACCTGAAGGATATATCCTATCGGTCACTGAAGACCCAGGAGCCGTAGCAGGAACCACTGGACCTGATGGTTACAAACTTCGGGAAAGTGAATATGCAAGAGTTACGATAGAAACTCCTGAAGGTTACACACTTCAGGGCATGGAAGTGCCAAGAGTCGCCGATGTAATGTCTATACCATAACCAGTGGTACACACTGTCCCGGAAGGACAAATTCCACAAGCAATTTCTGGTGGAAACGAAGACATGTACGAAAGGATGAATGAGTTCCAGGAGCAATTCTTAGAAATGCAGAAGGAACTGCATGCCATTCACGGTCAAGACTTATTCGGAAAGGACGCCGCAGACCTCTATCAGGTCCCTAATGTGAAGATACCGCACAAATTCAAGGTGCCTGACTTTGAAAAATACAAAGGTAACTCTTGCCCTCAAAGTCATCTGGTGATGTACGCTCGAAAAATGTCTACTCAGACAGAAAATCAACAGCTACTGATTCATTACTTCCAAGACAGTTTAACTGGTGTTGCACTCAAATGGTACATGGGTTTAAGCTGCACCAAGATCAGTACTTTCAGAGATCTCGGGGCAGCTTTCATTCAACAGTATAAATACAATTTAGACATGGCACCGGATAGGGATCAGCTCAGAGCAATGTCTCAGAAGGACAAAGAAACTTTTAAAGAGTATGCTCAGAGATGGCGTGAAATTGCCACTCAGATCTGTCCCCCTCTTGAGGAAAAGGAAATGACAGATTTTCTTAAAAATGTTGAGCTCATTCTATTACGATCGAATGGTCGCCAGTGCGCCTAGTGATTTCACTGTAATGGTGAACATGGGAGTACGTCTTGAAGAAGCGGTACGAGAAGGACGATTGGTCAAGGATGCAGAGCCATCCAGCAGTACCAAGAGATACGATAGTGCTTTCCAAAAGAAGAAAGAGCAGGATATCAGTAATATCTCTCTGGGAAAGCAAAGGCGAAGGTATCAACCAGTAGCGGCAGTAACTTCTGCTATTAACCCAATACCAGCTCCAACCTATCAACCTCTGGTTGCTCAAATCTAACCAAGTCAACAGCAGTATCAGCAATGGCCGCAACAGCCTTTTCAGCAGGCTCGTCCACAGTATAATAACAATAATCGTACGACACGACCATCAGGGTTTAACCCTATACCGATGTTGTACGCATAACTATTTCTACTTCTACTGGTCAAGGGGTACGTCCAAACCAGGACTCCTCTTACGGTACCAGAAAATCCACCTTTTTGGTTCAAAGCCAATCAAACTTGCCCTTACCATCAAGGAGGATCGGGGCACAACATTGGGAATGGTCTCAGCTTCAAGTCTGACGTACAAAAGCTTGTCAGGAACGTGATCTTATCTTTCAAAGATACTAATCTGAATGTTCAGACGAACCCGTTGCCACAAGATGAGAATACTGTAGTGAATTTAATAGAGGAAGAATCTAGTTGCAGTTATCAAATTCACGATGTACTCTTACTAGGGACAAATCTGGTGAAGAAGTATTGCAAACAGAGTGGGCACGACCATGTGCCATCTCACAACTATCATCAGTGTGATATCTGCTCCAAGGACAATCAAGGGTGTGCCATAGTACAAGCATCTCTGCAAGAACAAATGGATATGGGCTGGATTCAGGATCACCGGATTCATGAAGTAAACATGGCCCATGCACATCCCAACATTGTTCAGAACCACGGCATCCGTGCAATGAACGTCAACTTAGTGGCAATGCATTCGAGACAAAGTCAATATTATAATCTGCCACGACACGATTACAGCGCTTGTCCAATCTGTTCAACAGACAATCAGGGATGCTCTTTTGTACAAGAGGCCCTCCAGCGTCAGATGGATCTCGGATGGATCCAAGACTACCGTGAAAGAAATGACCATCAAGTCAATATGGTTCAGATCTTTGACATGTGCTTGATGAATACCAGTCTGGTGGAATTGCATGCTAAGTAGGTCAGCCTCGGTTTTCTGGCTTCACATGATTATCAAGACTATGAAGAATGCTGTAAAGACGACCAAGGGTGTGCACTTGTACAAAGAACGCTTCAACATTTGTTGGACCACTGGTGACTTCCAATTTACATGGATGAAGCTACCCAATAGATTAGCATGACTAATAGGAATCCTGATAGACATCAAAGTTGTGATATCTGCTAAACAGAAACAGATCTAGTAAAGATGCACTGCGTACAAAGCGGGTATGGTCGGGTAACACCGTATAATAATGAGCGCTGTAGAGTATGCTCGGAAAATAACCAAGGATGTTATCTCATACGAGCAGCCCTCCAAAATTAGTTGGACCGGAAAGAGATTCGACCATGTTCAAGTTCTGGGTCGATTAACATGAAACAAGACTACCTCCCTGGTCAAAGCAAAGACGCTGTCGTAATCTCTAATCTTGGAATAACCAAAGACGTTTGCGCTATAATCCCTCTACTCAATGAATCAAGAATCCCTCTTGATGGTAGAAAAGTTCCTAACCAGGAACTGATTGAGGTTGCCTATAACGGTCAGAGAAATCAAAAAGCTCCTATGGTTATCTACTTGCCAGGTCCAATACCATACAAATCAGAGAAGGCTATCCCTTACAAGTACGGTGCAACGGCCATCGAAAATGGAAAGGAAACTCCATTACCCTTTGTCATGAACATTGTCGACATCAGTCGAGTTACCCAGAGCCGTCGGATCTTCAACAGAGGAGTTGGAGAACCTTCCAAAGAAAGGAACCTCAAACGGAAGTTCCAAATCAACAAGTCGGTCAGTCCAGTAATCCAGAACTTATAAAGAACAACTATGAGATGCTAAAGCTGATCCAGAAAAGTGAGTACAACATTATGGACCAATTATTGCAAACTCCGTCTCGAATCTCTGTGCTATCTCTCTTGCTTAGTTCAAAAGCTCACAAGGAAGCTCTACAGAAAGTCTTAGAGAAAGCCTTTGTGGAACAAGATGTGACAGTATGACAATTTGACAACATCATCTCCAGCATCACTTCTTGCAACAACTTAGGATTCAGTGATGAAGAACTGCCGGAAGAAGGAAAAAATCATAATATGGCGCTTAACATTACAGTCAACTTCCAAGCCAGTGCTTTAGCCAGAGTATTGGTGGACACAGGGTCATCTTTGAATGTTATGCCAAAATCAACTATGATATGACTATCATTTTAAGGAGCTCCGATGAGGAGCGGTGAGATCATTGTCAAAGCCTTTGACGGATCTAGAAAAATAGTTATCAGCGAAGTCGATCTTCACATAACCACCGGTCCTCACACTTTCCAAGTCACTTTCCAGGTCATGGACATCCGGGCAGCATATAACTGTTTATTAAGGAGACCTTGGATACACGAAGCTGGGGCAGTCACTTCGACACTTCACTAGAAGCTGAAGTTCGTCAAAAATGACAAATTAGTCACAGTATGCGAAGAGCAAGCCTTAATCGTGAGCAACTTATCATCACTCTCCTGTGTAGAACCCGAAGAGGTTGTTGGAACTCAGTTCCAGGCACTCTCAGTGAGCAATGAGAATTGACCAGAAAGAGGGACATCGATTTCCTCATACAAAGATGCTCTCAAAGTGATCAAGAGTAATGACATAAAAGGATGAGGACAGATTGTAATTCTTACGGATAACAAGACGAAGAAAAGTATTGGTTTCTCTTCAACCTGTGCCCAGACTACAAAGAAGGACGAAAGTTTTCGTCTCATTCAGGATTTCTTCCACAGTGGAGGCTTCCTCCACCCAGTGTCTCAAGAAGTACACATCATCAATGAGAGAGACTCCTCCGATACGGATGAGGAGTGGAAGTCTTATCTTAAAAATAACGGTTATATGTCTCAGGAAGAAACGCACATGCCATTCTGTTTTCCAAAGCACAACCCGAGATATATACCTAGATCAGATGTCCAGATGATCTATGGAGATTGTGATCTTGAAGGAGGTTGTGCTCCACCCAATTCATAAGAGGAAGCCAATCTAATGAAAGACAACTTTGACTACGACTATTATGATCCCCTGGATGACTTGCCTATCTGGAAGCCATACACAGAAGACTTGGGGAAAAAGAGTCAGTCAGACAGTGCCTATCAGCTGAGTAATATTAAAAAGAATACCCACGTCCCCACCGAGTCATGGGATCATTACTCAGGACATTCCGAAGATATCCAGCACCATGATGATGAATCTGCCAAGATTGCAGGACAAGAGTTCATCAACTATGCTTTTCATGAGGTCAACGTCATTGAGGAGGATGACTCCTCTATCCCCACAGAAACCTGGGACATCTTAGGACAACTGAGTGGCAAGTATGACTTCTTAGTCAAGTACACTACTCCCGAAAGCTCTCGCATCAGATACGAGGACAACCAGCCAACTGGATGGGGAGATCCCCTTGAGAGTAAAAAAACTATGGAAGATACAACAGAAGAGTTCGTTCATAATAACTTTGCATGGGAAGAAGACTTTCATAATCCCACTCCATCAAAAATCAGCGTCATTTCTAAAGACAAACCAAGAAGTAAGATACCAGACTTTGTGATTCCAAGAGGAGTTCGTCGCCACTAGGTTGCTGTTGATGTCCCGAAAGTCGTCCATAAGTCTAAGTAATTACCATCTTTGTTTTAACCTTTCACCTTGCCCAGGTGAAACGGATGTTTTTATAGGGCTCACTTTTCTGTAAATGTCCCTCTTCGCTTAGCCCAAAGCGACAAAGTTTTGTGTTATAGGGTTGTATTTCAAGAATCGACAAATCATAAATAAATAATGTCATTCTGAATTCCCGCATTTATTGCTGTTTTCACTTTTCGTTTTTCAGAAAATGGTAATCCTAAAAACAACCAAAAATAAAAACAAGCATTTTTCATAAAATACACTGCACACACTCTTGCATTCTATCTATCTTTGCTAAAAAATGAATCATCACGTCATGCAGATTGCTTGTTTTAAACCACATTGAAACATACGATCCAATGCCTTCTCCCAACTTTGAATTCCCGATATTTGAAGCTGAAGAAGAAGAGAACGAAGAAATTCCTGAAGAGATCTATCAATTGCTCAGACAAGAGGAAAGGTCTATTGAGCCTCACAAAGAGCCGTTGGAAATGGTCAATTTGGGTTCAGAGGAAGAAAAGAAAGAAGTTAAGATTGGAGCACTGCTCACTCTAACTGTCAGAGAAGACTTGATAAAACTTCTCAAAGAGTTTCGAGATGTGTTTTGGCAAAACAAAGACTGCGAAGGACATGCCATGGTTGGATACCAGCATCGTGGAACATCATTTACCGCTAAAGACAGAATGTCCTTTGGCGAAACAAAGACTGAGAAGGACTCATCCAGATATGGCCATCAAGATTAAGGAGGAAGTACAGAAGCAGATCGATGCAGGTTTCCTTGCCACCTCAGAATATCCTCAATGGCTATCTAGCATAGTGCCGGTTCTGAAAAAGGATGGAAAAGTCGGAATGTGTGTAGACTACAGGGATCTGAACAAAGCAAGTCCAAAGGATGACTTCCCCTTACCACATATAGACATGTTGGTTGACAGTACAGCAAAATTCAAAGTCTTCTCCTTCATGGATGGATTCTCGGGCTATAATCAAATCAAAATGGCACTGGAAGATATGGAGAAAACTTCATTCATCACCCCATGGGGCACCTTTTGTTACAAGGTAATGCTTTTCGGTTTGAAGAACGCGGGGGCAACCTATCAAAGGGCCATCAGAACTCTGTTTCACGACATGGTACACAAGAAAATTGAAGTGTACGTTGATGACATGATTGCCAAATATAGAACAGAAGAAGAGCATGTGACACACTTATCAAAGTTATTCGAGTGTCTTAGAAAATAAAAACTCCGCTCGAATCCTAATAAGTGCACGTTCGGTGTTCGCTCAGGAAAACTCTTAGGATTCATCGTCAGCCAGAAAGGAATTGAGGTTGATCCTGACAAGGTCAAGGCCATGCAAGAAATGCCTTCTCCAAGGACTGAAAAAAAGGTTAGAGGATTTTTGGGACGTCTGAATTACATCTCAAGGTTCATATCCCTTATGACCGTGACATGCGCGCCAATCTTCAAACTACTCAAAAAGAATCAAAGTTGCGTATGGACAGAAGATTGCCAAAAAGATTTCAACAGTATCAAAGAATACCTGTTAAATTCACCTATTCTATCTCCTCCAGTGGAAGGAAGACCACTGATCATATACCTAACAGTCTTGGAAGACTCCATGGGTTGTGTACTTGGCCAACAAGTCGAAACAAAAAGAAAAGAGTCTACCATTTACTACTTAAGCAAGAAATTCACAGACTGTGAAACTCGGTACACTATGATCGAGAAAACTTGCTGCACTCTGGCTTGGACAGCCAAACATCTTCGCCAGTACATGATTTGTCACACTACTTGGTTAATCTCCGAAATGGATCTGATCAAGTACGTCTTTGAAAAACCTACTCTCAAGGGAAGGATTGCTCGTTGGCGGATGTTGTTATCAGAATATGACAACGAGTATCATGCTTAGAAAGCCGTTAAAGGAAGTATTTTAGCCGATCATTTGGCTCATCAACCGATTGACGATTAGGAATTAGTTAGATTTGACTTCCCAGACGAAGATGTCGTGTACTTGAAAATGAAAGATTGCGATAAACCGCTACCCAGTGAAGGGCCAGAACTAGGTTCCTAATGGGGACTAATATTTGACGGGGCTGTCAACACTTATAGAAACGGAATTGGGGCAATCATAGTAACACCTCAGGGTACCCATATTCCTTTCACTGCCAGACTGACATTCAAATGCACAAACAACATGGCCGAATACGAAGCTTGTATCATGGGTCTCGAAGAAGCTATTGACATAAGGATTAAGAACTTGGATGTGTATGGAGACTCAGCCCTGGTTATCAATCAGATCAAAGGAGAGTGGAACACATACCAATCAGGATTGATTCCTTACAAAGAATATGCAAGAAGGTTGTTACCATTCTTCAACAGAATCGAGTTTCATCATATCCCTCGTGAAGAAAATCACATGGCTGATGCACTAGCCACTCTCTCTTCCATGATTAGTGTAGGTCAATAGAACGACGTACCTAAGATTGACATAATGCGCCTTGAAAGGCCCGCTTACATCTTCATGATTGAAGCAGTCATAGATGACAAACCCTGGTATCACGATATCAACTGCTTCCTTCAAAGACAAGAATACCTGCCTGGGGCATTAAGAAAAGATAGGAAGACTCTCAGAAGACTGGCTGACAACTTCTTCCTGAATGGTGAAACACTCTATAAGATAAACTTCGATATGGCCTTGCTCAGATGCGTAGATAGACAAGAAGCAAACATGTTGATGAAAGAAATCCATGAAGGATCCTTTGGCACTCATGCCAATGGACATACAATGGCAAGGAAAATTCAGAGGGCAGGATATTATTGGCTGACAATGGAATCTGATTTCTACAAGTACATGAAGAGGTGTCATAAGTGCCAGATATACGCTGATAAAATCCATGTACCACCAATGCATCTCAAAGTCCTTTCTTCTCCATGGCCTTTTTCTATATGGGGAATCGACATGATTGGCATGATCGAACCCAAGGCTTCGAACGGACATTGGTTCATCCTTGTGGCTATTGACTACTTCGCCAAATGGGTCGAAGCAGTGCCATACACCAATGTTACCCGACAAGTGGTGGTCCGATTTATCAAGAACAATCTCACCTGTCGTTATGGTATTCCGAGCCAGATCATTACTGATAATGGATCTAACTTGAACAACAAGATCAAAAAGATCATTCAAAAGATGGTAATAACCTACAAAGACTGGCACGAGATGCTACCCGTTGCTCTTCACGGTTATCGCACATCTGTCCGCACTTCAACAGGAGCACCCTTTTCTCTCTAGTATATGGCATAGAGGCAGTACTCCCCATAGAAGTCGAGATACCATCAATCAGGGTATTGATGGAAGCTAAGCTAACAGAAGCTGAATGGTGTCAAAGTCGGCACGGTGAACTGAACCTAATCGAAGAAAAGCGAATAACGGCTCTATGCCACGGTCAGCTGTATCAGCAAATAATGAAGAAAACGTTTGACAAAAAGGTCCGACCATGTGTCTTTAGGAAAGGAGACCTTGTGCTCAAAAAGACACAATCATTTCTCACTGATTCCTGGGGCAAATGGACTCCGGATTATGACGACCCTTATGTTGTTAAGGAAGCCTTCTCAGGTGGCGCCTTGAGACTCGCAACCATGGATGGAGAGGAGTTTACCTACCCCACGAATGTTGATGTAGTCAATAAATACTTCGCCTAAATAAATTTAAAAAAAAAACGTCTCGGTGGATTGAAAACCCGAAAGGGTGGTCCAGGCAAAAATTAGAGACATGAAAAAAAATCATCCCGATGAATTGGAACCCTGAAAAGACAATCCAGGCAAAAGTTAGGGATTCATGGCAAGTAACTACATCCGACAAGGTTAAATCCCCGGCAGTAACACCATCCGTCGAAAATCTTCAGTCAAGGTCACCTTCGACAGAAGCTCAGAATGTCCAGAATTCAAAATTGGTAGAAGGATAATGGTCGTTATGTTTCAATGTAGCCCTTTTCCATTAAATTACCATTTTCTAAACTTTGTAATGCTCCATGGGATCACGCGCTTAGCTGATTACCATTCTATCAATAAAATTTGAGCCTTAGTGCTTTTGTTTGCAATTCTCATTTATTTTGCTTTATAGAATGACATTTTTAAATATGATCAACGATTCTTGAAACAAAACAAAAATGAATTTAACTTTCAAATT
Source organism: Lathyrus tuberosus (assembly GCA_022829125.1). Lineage (NCBI taxonomy): Eukaryota > Viridiplantae > Streptophyta > Magnoliopsida > Fabales > Fabaceae > Lathyrus > Lathyrus tuberosus. The sequence goes on along the minus strand of JALAZF010000746.1, from coordinate 1,914,494 downwards.
TTCTTCTGCTTTTAAAATAAAGATGGCAATTCCTTTTTACTTTGAATATCAAAAAAGAACATCGATGGCTTCTCCAGAAGTGATTAAACCGCAAAATGCAGAATCAAACTACTCCTTCTAAACCAGTACAACAGAATGAAGGATCAACCGTTTCAGATATAATATCTCGTCTGACATCCCCGACAAAGTTCTTACCTCTGAAGGCCAATTGATGGTTCTTTATCCCCCACAGGGTCTACCTCTCCTAAGCAAGACAGGATTGCTATCTTGAACCGATGATACTTCTTATCCCCCGCAGTGGCCAAGTATCCCTTCACCAGTCCGTAAGCCGCGTCTGTTTTGTCAGCATAAACATACATACATCATGCATGATTGATTCATATTCATACATATGTTGCATTAGTATCACTCTGGTTATTCTCATCCCCAAGTGATAAAAGTCCTCTCACCGAAAGTTGTCAGTTCTTTCCACATTCGGAAATGTATCGTCTAAGCAATCTCTCTCCCAATTTATTTCTGGATCAGAGTCTGTCCTCGACCACTTTGATAACTTGAACCTCTGAAAGGCAAGAAGACATTTGACAGACACCTTTGGAACATCACTCTTCACCATTGAAGATGATATTTTTGCTTTCCCGGATTAAGGAAAATCCCCAGAGAAAGCCTATTAACCAAAGACTCTCGGCAATACATTGGTTTTTCTCCCAAGAAATTCGATGTTAATGAAGTCATCAGCACCTCAAAATTGGATCACATAACATGGCATTTCTCCGAAAAGATCTTGAAGAAAAGTATGATGTAATATCCCCAAACAAAAAATGATCTCTCAAGAGACTCTTTTCCCCCAGTAAAATCAACAAATGGCATCTCCCATAGAGAAGTTTGCATACCTCTGCAGCTCAGACAAATAGGTGTCCCCAACAAGTCTGACCTCAAAAATTTTCCATCAAATGGCGTCTCCCCAATGAAAACTCGGCAAGAAGTTTGATGAAGACCGCTACAAGCATTCCTTCTCAAGGAAAGAGCTCGACAAGAAGAAACTTAGACCAGTTTCGTGGCTGAAAACCAGGATTGAGGGGAAGTTTATTTCAGAAACTGAGACCAGTTCCATGCCTGAAAACTAGGATCGAGGGAAAGTTTAGTTCAAAAGAAACTTAGACCAGTTTCGTGGCTGAAAACCAGGATCGAGGGGAAATTTGAGGGGAGGTTTTACCCTTTTTTAAGTAGCATTGCTTAGCAAAAGAAGATGGATGAGCAAACTGCCATTCATAACCACAATCAAAATTTTGGGTATTCCGATATTTAATCCTCTTGCACCCTGAATATTCGAATATCTCCGCCATTCACACCTTCGGGTCCAAGAAGATTAAATAGGGCATCTGTCATTCCCCAAATTTTACCCATCACTGTGAGGATCATTACCATAATATGGATGTGCCATCATACCTCATCAATCTCCTCAAGGATTGTTGAGCATTCACTACAATAAAGAATCAGGCTTTTGAGCCCTCGCAGAGCACTTAGGCAAAGGATCAATCAAGAATTGACATGATCTTCAACTTGTATAACTCTCAAACACCCATAAAAGATCAAGAGGAATCCCATATCAAGAATCAAGCACAAGGTTGCAACATTCCAAGTGGATCAAGCCTCAAGATCGCCAGTGTCACCAAATTAGGGTTTTGGTCGACCAAGGCCTCCAGATGAAAATGTTCATCTGGGCATGAGCCAATACCTCAAAACATGATCCAAGAAGCTTAAAGGGACCTCATGGATCCAATCATCAAGTTAAAACAACCTCGGGGGGAGCATTCATCAAAACTCAGGAATTAGGGTTTCTTGACCTAATTCACCCCTAAGTTGACTTTAGAGGCAAGACATGAACCAAGAACTCAAGACATGATTTGAGGGCCTCAAACACACCACATTGATCCATTTACAAATCATGGATTGATCCAAGAAGCTTGATTCACAAGTTTCAATTTCATCTGGACCACAAATAGGGTTTTGAATAAAAAGTCAACTGTATCTTTGACTTTTGACCAAGACATGTTCCCAAACCTTGGAACATGATTCAAGAAACCCTAAAATGCATATGGAATCCATCCATTAGGTTTGAATTAGGTCAAGAACTTGATTACATAGAGGATCACACAATTTTGAATTCATCAGACAAAAAGTCAACTGTGCCCAAAATCAAGTTTGACTTTTTGAATTTTTTTCACAAATATGGATCCCCTAAGTAAAAAATAATGTTAATGCATGGTTTTGATCATCATCCATCAAGAACAATCAAGAAAAGTGAGGTTACTTGCAAAAGGGGCAACCATAAGAAACTTAAATTTTTCTAAGTTATGGAACAAAAGTGATTTGGTACCAATCTTGCAAGGTCATAACTCCTAAACCACAAAGCCATTTGCTTCCATCCAAAGTTCAAATGAAAGCTCTCATTACATACTTCAATAGTTTCAACTACAAAAGATTCCAAATCATCAGGGATTTTGAGTTATGGATTGATCAAAATCACAAAAAATGAAAATGGACATTTTTATTCCAACACTTAGTGGAATTTTCAAGTTAGAATCTGTCTCACTTTTTCCAAACTTTGAGGTCATTTTTCTCCATGATCCACATTGATCCAAGTCCAAATGTAAACACCAAAGTTGAAGCACAATGTATCAACATTCCAAAGAGCTCACCAGTATGAAAAAACTCCTCTAAAGCTAGGAGTTATGGAGTGTCCAACATGCCTTGTTGCAAACTGTTGCAAGACAGTTTTGGTGATTACTTGCCACACACGATTTTTTTTGTCAAGAGCAACGATCAATGCCTCTCACATTCATTACATATCAGAAGGAATCACGACAAACCCTGAAAATTTTAGTCAAGGAGCCAAAAAAGCTTTCAACTTAAAGTAATGGTTTTTGTCACATTATGCCTTGGATTCAAAGGTATTTGTGTGCAATAGTGCACATTCAACAAAAGGACATCCCTCAGTCAAGATGCTTACATAAACAACAATAAAAATGACTGAGGAATGTGGAATTGGTCAATTAGTAGCTAATCTATTTGGACACCTTGGTGTACCTTGCATTAGGGGTAATGATACCATTCCAAAACCATTGAACCAAAGCCTTATCTTCCAATTTGAAGCTGTTCATCCAAGACAAACCTCCTCTACTATAAATAAAGGTCACATTGCTTCATTCAGATCACACCAAAACAATACCAACATTATTTTCTCTGAATTCCCTCTTGTGCATCAAAATTTCAATTCTTAAAGAAGTGACTACCGGGTTTTGAAATAGAAAGCAATGCAGCTTGAACCAATTATCCAAATACATCATATATACCTTATAGAAGTGATCTAAACCTCTAAATCGCTTCTGTAACACCAGAATCCACATCTCCATATTTCACTTGCTTTAACATGCAGATGGAATCAAGTCAAGAGTTCTAGGGAGTTTCAAATCATTCTAAGGATTGCAACACAATCCATAATACCTAAGGAAGCTATCCAGATCATTGTTTCACTTCTATAACACCTCTACAATAGAATTCGATTCCTTCTTGTAGAGGTAAGCCTTAAACTTTCAAACTCAATGAATCATGCATCATAAATGTTATTTTAAGTTACCATCATGATTCTGATTGCTTATAGATCAATAACCCTCAAACAATTGTTATTTATCTTGTGTGTATGAGATTTCATATAGCTCTTGCATTTTTTAGGGTTCATCTGATTATAACATGTTATCTCTTGATTCACTTAATTTAAATAAAATTGAAAAGAGCCATCATGTTCCTTGTTAAAAAATGAACGATTTTCATTTTTATATCTTTCAAAATGATTGAGAAACGAGAGAGATAGCATGCTTCATGCAAATCTGATGTTGGTCCAAGGAAGAAGATGGCCATGACGCCATTTTCAGTTTTTTTGAACCAAACATAGTATATATTATTCCCTTGCCAATATATGTTTGAATTGGCATTGCGCCCTAGTGGAAACACTAGTATTTGTGTGTGTGTAGCGAGCGAGAGGTCTGGGGTTCGAATCTCCCTCGCCCCAGGCCTTTTGGTTTTATTTTTGAACCATTTTCAAAGGATGTTTTCATATATTATTTACTCTTTCCATTCTCTATCTGCCCACGCACATGGCTCAGATGGTAAAATTTTAAATTCTCCACCCCAAGGGCGTGAGTTCAAACCTTGGGAGGACCATCCCATTTTTTTTTTACCACTAAATTCCTTCATTTTTTTACAACTTCTAAAATAACTTCAAAAATTACTTTCTCTTTCAATTTCAATCATTTTTGAATGATTCTTTTTGTCAAAATTCACAAATATGTTAAGATATTTTATTCCACGAAAAAATCAAAAAGATATTATTTATTTAATATATTTTGAATTTTTGAAAAGAATTCATTTTAATTGTTTTTAAACATTTTAAATAAATTCTTTGTCTTGATTTTTCAAATTCAATTGATTTTCAAATCATTTTATGAATGAAATATGTTTTTTCAAACAATTATCCAAGATCACAACTTATTTTTTTACACGTGTTTGATAAATTTTGATCAATTTTATTGATTTTTATTCAAATTAAAATGTATTTTTCAATCAAATTAGGGTTTTGATTATTTTCACCCTCACAAACATTTTTCAAAAAACAATTTGGGCCTCTAATAGAGTGTAAGACCCAACCACCTTTGTACATAAATAATTTGGGCCTCAGTCATTGTGTAAGTCCCGATACAATTTTCAAAATAACGGTACGATCGCTGTTTTTCTTCTGGGCATCTCTTTGAGTTATAAGCTTCATCTCTTGTATAAGAATAAACTTTTGGGCCTCTAATAGAGTGTAAGTCCCATCCCTTTGTAGATAAACCATTTTGGGCCTCAGTCATTGTATAAGTTCTGATACGTTTAAAAAAATCTCGGCACAATTGCCATGTTCAAAATAATTTTCATCTGGACCTCCCTTTGGTTGTAAGTCCCATTTTTCCTCTTTTTCAAACACTTTTGGGCCTCTAATAGAGTGTAATACCCATTATCTTTGTAAATAGAATAATTTAGGCCTCAGTCATTGTATAAGTCCCTCTGTGATTTTCAAAACTACGACGCGATCGTCGCCTTTTTCAAAAATGTCCATCTGGGCCTCTTCTTGAGTATAAGCCTCAAAATTCCTTTTAGAACAACTTTCCTTTTGATTTAGATTCAAATTCATAGTTTTATCAAAACTTTCTTCAATTTCTTGAATAACTAACTATACAGCTGTGGTTACAATGCTGGAGCTTGCACAACTGTAAGTCCCACTATCTTTTCTACGCATACTTGTTATATATTTCATCTGTATATATATATATATATGCTTGTATATATTTGCTTAGAGTTTTCCTAGAAATTAGGTCTAGATTTAGATCAAACCAGTGGTTACTCTTTCAACACAGTCAAAACTAGTTCCCCATAGGAAATTCCAGATACAATCTTGCCTCCTCTTGGGCTTATACAATATGAAACAGAGAAAGGCATTATTCCCGGTGAAACTTTTCTCAAGACTGTCACAACTTAGAAATATTTGTACAAGAAATTCACTTCCTCAAAGAGGATTAATTCCCGGTGAAACCTCTTTTGAATTTCTTCAAACCCTAGAACTGTTCACTCAATAAAAGATTATTCCCGGTGAAACCTTTCTTGAACTTTTCTTAGGTTTGGACCCACAGGCTTCCTGAAAGCATCCACAACCTCCTCTTGGGCTTAGTACAAGGACCCACATGCTTCTTAGAAGTTCTCAGCCTCCTCTTGGGTTTAATACAAGGACCCGAAGACCTTCTACAGGTATAGGACAGAACCTAGTCATCTTTTGCTAGTTCAATCCTTCAGAGAGTCAGAATTCCAAAACATCATATCAGTTTAGGGTTGATTCTCATCCTTTAAAACATTAGCCTCCTCTTGGGCATCATACAAAGATTATCCTCTAACTAAAGTTAACCTTTAGATACCAGTAGACTTGGAAAGTGTCATGTCCTCTTGGATCTCAAAGAAACCCTCAAGTTTCCTAAGAGCACAAGAAAAAACCCTGATCACTTCATTAATCTCCAACAGAGTTAAAACCTCCATAAGTTTTAAAACTCCATCTTTAAGCCCTCGGCTTAAATTCCCCATCTAGGGTCAAATTACCACCAATAAACCCTAAATCAGAACCTCAAGGCATCTGATATTTTTAACTCTTCTTCACTCCTCATCGAGAGTTGATTCCCCAACTTGGACCTGTCTCTGGATCTCAATAATCCTCAGCAGAAGTTATCCTCCTCTTAGGCTTCATATAAGAAATTCCTCAACCAGCCTCCTCTTAGGCTTTGTATAATGATTTTCCCTCAGCAAATTTAGCCTTAATCTTGGACTTTGTACAAGAGAGACAAAATATTCTCCAGCTGAGTCAATAACTTTTAGCCTCAATCTTGAGCTTTGTACAAGACAGATAAAACCCCTCCCCAATGGAGTCATTAGCCTCAATCTTGGGCTTTGTACAAGACAGACTAAGCTTTCCCCGGAAGAGTCAATTCTCTTTAGCCTTAATCTTGGGCTTTGTACAAGACAGAAATAAAACTCCCTAAGCAGAGTCAACCTTTTAGCTTCAACCTTGGGCTTTAATCAAGGCACACAAAAATCAACACCCCTCAGAGGAAATCAATATTTCTCTGTAGAAACACATTTCTCTGTGCATCACACATCAAAATAGACAATCAAAAAATCCCAGATAACTGCTGTAAGTGGCACACTTGTTGATTCAAAAATCTAAGTTGTAGTCCCTCTCTTATCCTGGTAAAACTTCTTCTTTCATCTAATTACTGTAAGTGGCTAACCTTTGGATTATTTACATCCACGCCAATGTCCCTCTCTTAGCATGGAAGACTCCTAAGGAAAAATGACATTGCTCTACACTGAGTTAATGTTTCTTCCTTCAGGGCACTTCCCTTATAAAGGAAATTATGGCATTGTTGCATTCCATAAATTCCAGTTAAAGTAATTCCCCTTTAAACCAATCCTTTAAAACATCTGTGATGAACAGGTGAGGTATCTCCCTTTAGAGATGACAAATTCTCTCTCAGTCAAACCTTTAGCTTCAATCTTGGGCATTGAACAAGACACAAATAACCTTTAGCTTTAATCTTGGGCTTTAAACAAGACACCAAACATCTTTCCTCCCATATAATAGGAGGAACTATGATTGCTCTGATTTCCCTGTTATCTTTACGGGAATACGTAAGCATAAGATTGCGAAATCTTAGCGAGCACACAAATAAAAAACCTTAGGTCCACTACCTTACCAAAAACATCAAAAAACCAGAAAACAACAAAAATACTCTCTCAACACTCCCCAAAGGAGAAACTTTCCCAACCTATAACAGATAAACACCAGTAAGTAGATAATAGAGAAACATGCCAAAGAATCTATGGATAACCATATATACGCTGGGTAATTGACAACTGCCTTTTGTATAATCTGACCCCAGACCCCCCCAATCTCTTAACATTTGTTAAAGAAAACTTTTTCGTGCAAGGTTAGTTTTAGATAGCTTCCCTTTCCTTTCCAGCTTCATAAGATAAATAAGAAATCAGAAAGTAGCACCCAATTCCAACCATTGTGGTAAGGTGGTCGCGTCACCGACAAAAATCGCACGCTATATCGTCCACCTAAAAAAAACCAAACAAACAAGGCCACCTGTATTGGATCGAACTAAGACTGCTCTGATTTCCTCTATCTCATCCGATTGAGGATACGTAGGCACAAGACGGCGATATCTTGGCGAGCAACCTTCCCCTCATCCACCAGCAGTCCTTCGAACTACGTTGACTCTAACTTTACCATTCCCGAGGAAATACGTAGGCCTAGGACAGCGATGTCCTATCGAGTCACCTTTCGTGCTTTTCCCCCTCTTCTTTGTTTCTTATTCTATTCCTTTCCAGTTAGTAGTGGAGCTTCACATATCTACACCTTTTGATCAGAACAACAAGCGTGGATCCCATCGAGTACGATGGATGCGAGGGGGTGTTATTACCTTTCCCTCGCGTAACCGACTCTTGAGCCCAGACTATGGTTGCGATGACCATGTCTTTCCCTTCTTCAGGTTTTCTTCGATCGTTTCCTTTTCCTACGTCGGGATAAATTACGTTTGGTGGCAACTCTTCTGTTTTTCCCGCCGATTGTTTTTCGCGTTGCGACAGCTGGCGAATCTGCTGGGGACTCTGGTTCCCTAAGCGAGTCAATCCTAGCGCTTGTTTGTTTTCGGATATTGGATGTTTATTTGTACGTTTTACCTGCTTTATTTATGGATTTTATTGCACGTTTATTGCCTTTGTTGCATCTATATACTTTATTGCATTTCATTACTGCCATATATGTACTAGATTATGCTGGATTACTGGTTTTCTTTGGTGGGCAGGGTGTTCTGAGAGATAAGCCCACTACCCAGGCTTGAGTATACACACAGGTTTTAGAGTGGATAGTCGTGTTGCTTACGTGGTGGTGACCACGTATAGTGTTCACGAGACCCACAACCAGACGAGGTTCCTTTGGGAGATATTCTATACTGCATGTTGATGGAGGTCATAGGATGTTTCCATTGTGAGCTGTCGACTCTGGTGACCATTCTTGAGGACTCAGTTGAGGCACTCCTCTAAAGAGGTAATAATGTTAAACCAGAAATGGTGAACGCATAATTGCTTCTTGATCCGAGGACCCGAAATTGGGAACTTGATATAGGATGACCTTTTTGAGGGGGAATCAGTGGAGGCACTCCTCGATTGGCGATAATACTGTACCCAGAAGGATGAATGTATTATTGCTTCTCCAACCTACCCGGTTATCTGGTATTCTTACTGAAATGAACAGTTGATCCTATTGTACTCAATCGTTTGTTATTCACACAGTTCGGCAAAGACACGTCCAGCTATACGTGGCACTTCTAATACCATGCCTATGCATTGCATCATTTCATATGCATACCCTAACATTCAAGTTTTTTCATTTCCAGTTTTATATCTTACTCTTGATTCCAGTCAGGGAATTTCTACAGGGATGGATACTGAGAAAAAGAAAAATATCATCATCTACAAGTTCCCTAAGCCTAATTTAGGCCCCATTAACAGCTTGAAGGCTTTGGCGAGTCCTGATGTGTTGGGAGCTTTCAAGAAGAAGTACAAAGGTATCCTATCTTTTGTTTATAACATCAATGATTATGAGTACAGTGGTATTCACATGTTGCTGCAGTTCTATGATCCTCATTTGAGGTGTTTCACATTTCCAGACTATATATTGGTCCCAACCCTGGAGGAGTATGCAAGTATCTTGGGGATTTCCCTCAAGGAGAGCGCACCGTTCTTTGGCTCCAAGAAAGATCTTGAGTTCGTGGATGTGGTCGGTGCTCTTTATTTGAGCAAATCAACGTTGGAAGTTAACATAGCCAGTAAAGGAGGTTTTTGGGGTTATCATTTGGGTTACTTGACAATGAAAGCTCAAGAGGCCGCTGAAGCCAAAAGATGGAATACTTTCAATGCAATATTGGCCCTCTGTGTGTACGATATTATTCTATTCTCGAATATGTCTGACTTCGTTGATGTGGACGTTATCCGAATATTTACGATGGAGAATCCGGTGCCAACTTTATTGGGGGATCTTTACCATTCAGTGCACACTAGAAACGAGAAAAGAAGATGAGGAGTTGTTCATTGTTGTGCACCTCTCATTTACAAATGGTTTGCAAACCGTCTACCTCGTTCGGGCGCTTTTGTGGATACCAAGGATTGTCTGGAGTGGTGTCAGAGCTTGATGGGTTTGGACACCAAAGATATTATTTGGATAGATCATGGGTTGCTTTGTAAGGATATTATTCATAGTTCTGGTGAGTTCCCGAATGTGCCGTTGATATGGGGAAAGGGGGAATCAATTATAACCCCTCTTTGGCTATCAGACAATTTGGGTACGCTTTGACAGGTCCACCAGTCAAAAGGGATGTCAACGAGTCCTTATACTTCCAAGTAACGGATGGTGTGGCAATAGCGTAAAAAGCTTATGATGCTTGGCTCAGCATGCAGAAAAGAGGGAAAACTGTTTTGGGGAAGGGAAATAACCGAACCTATCCCTTGTATGAAGACTGGCTAAGGAAGAGGGTTGAGGATTTCTATTTGCCTTTTGACCTGACACCTCCTTTGTATCCTGAGGTTGTGGAAGAAAGAACCACTGTAGCTATGGAAGAATACAGCAAGCTGCAAGCTATTGTGAATGAACTTTGTGTGGAGAACTCCAACCAGAGTAGTTGCCTTCAGGATGCTTTACATATCAATAGGGGATTGGAATGTAAGGCCCAAGACGCAACAAAGCTGCTAGCAGAAAAAGAGAAAGACTTTGCAGACAGGGCTCAGTTTTATCGGAAAGCTAACATGGCTGCAAAATCCTCTGTCAAGGTTCACAATCACACTAAGCAACTCTTATTTGAGGCGAATGTCAAGCTTGCTGACTGGGATGACTTTGCGACCTGCGGGAAGAAGAGACAAGATGAAGTCAGGGCTGAAAATGAAGAACTGAAGGAAAAACTCAAAGCGAAAGAGGAAGAGCTCCAAAATGCGAAAAGAGGCAAAAAATACCTTTCTGACAAACTGAAGGAGGCTTAGAGGGAAATCGAAGAGATCAAGGTTCAAGCTGGAATAAAGAAGGCAAAGCTAAGAGATGTCCTTGGAGATGTTGACAGCGCAGAGTATATTGATAAGCTGAACTAGGGTATTGGGAAGAGAAACAAGCTGATCAAGGGGTTGATAGAGCGACCGATTCATCCTGATATTGAAGCACTTCTCGAGGAGGTCAAGACCAGTTTGTATGGACTAGGGGTTTGGGAATGAATTGTCTCTATATTTCTGTGCGTTGCTTATTGTGATTACCATCAGCTTGTTGATGGAATCACCTATGGTTGTACCAGACGCATTTGTATGACTCTTTGAAGTATTATATAATGAGATGTTTGTTTCAGCAATGTTTATTTCAACAGTATTCTCTCAGCAATGTTTGTTCCAACTATATTTTCTCCGCAATATCTATTTGTTCCTATAATATCTTCTCAACAATGTATATGATCCCTCGCCCGGTTAAAACTGGAATCAAAGTATAGTAATACCTTGTAAATGATTAAACATGGCATATGTATGCATTCACGCATTTCATTTTGCATAACATGTGTTCACATTTGGATTTATTACCTTGTTTGATTGAACGGGCAAGATTACTGACTCTTACCTTCACCGCTACTCAACACGCCAGAATCAACAGAGAGCAATGGAGCAGATTCAAGCAGAGTTGAAGGAAGTACGAAGACAAATGGGACAATTCATGGCAGACATGCAAGCTTTGTCTCAGGATCAGAAAGTGCTAAGGGAGGAAGTCTATCAACTAAAGACTCGGATGAGCCTGATTATGGAAGTCGTGAGAAACGTGTTAAGAAAGGAAGGCAATCCCATTCTTGAGGTTGCAGTAGAAATTCTCATTCCTCCCTTGCCCGTGGGATCTCTCTCAAAGTGTGATTTACCTCACGGATTTTCTGCACAACCTGGGGTTCTAGATTTTCCCCGGCAACAGCTATCTCCTGTTTCCCAAGACAATCCCAAGATTAAGAAGTACGCACAAAGGCCGAAGAAGCCTGAGAGGATCTTTGATCCACTTCCTATACCTTATGCTCAGCTGTTGAGGCATCTTCTCCAGCTTCAATTGGTTGAACTTCGGATGCTGGCTCTGCTTACTAGCATTCCCCCACCAGGCTACGACGCAAATATCTATTGTGATTTTCATTCTAGAGCGCCGGGGCACAGTGTTGAAAAATGTAGGACCTTTCAGCATACTGTCCAGGATCTGATCGATTCAAAGGCAATTGAATTCACGTCGAGCGGCGTGAGCGTACAAGGCGGTCTTATTCCTGTTGTTGTAAAAGAAGTGAATATCCCTATTTTCTCTCCTAAAGCTACATCAAGTCAGGGGCATATCTTGCAGTCCTTAGTTTTAGAATCTCCACATTCACAATTGTTGCTTGTTCCTCGACCAGGTCTGAGGAGGAAAGTGTTTGAGTAAGAGGAACGTCCAAATCGGTATCAGCAACAAACTAGCTCCCAAAAGAGTCAACAGAGGACAAGAAAGATACATTTTGCTGTGCTACCGATGTTGTACAGTCAGGTATTGCCAGATTTGGTCAAAAGAGGATTGATAGTGCCAAAGAAACTAGATCCATTCATTCCTCCATATCCGCTGGGGTTTAATGCCAACGCCCGATGTGGCTACCATGCTAGGGCACAGGGGCATTCAACTGAAGATTGTAAGGCACTTCAGCATAAGGTGCAATATCTGATTGATGCTGGGGTCATTACTTTCACGGCAGACGGTCTGCACATCAATTAAAGCCTCCCAAGTGAGCACTCATGCTGCAAATAAGTCCAGACGGAGTCAGACCTCCTCAACAATGGCAGTCTTCAGCTTCTTTACTGCATTTTCATTTGTAATTTTTCATTGGTTGTTAATGTTTTGTTTGCATGTAAAAACTTATTTGTCTTTGAATGATGATCTTAATGCAATGAATATATTTTTCTTGAAGTATTCTATTCTTATTCACTCATATTTCGATGCATTGCAATACCAACTTTCTTGCTTAAACTCATGGAGGGAGGATGACGAAGTGAAAACGCAAAATCTCTGGTCGTAGGCTTTTGGATAAAACCTTGCTGATGATGTACAGACATTGTTTCAAATCCCCCAAACACCGAAGATATAAGGGAGATAGACCCTTGTCAACCTCTTAGAGCCTCGAAGTAGGAGTTTCTTTTCATACGAAAAAACCCTCATAGCTAATCCTGGGGCAGGGTAGGTGTCAGTTAATTTGACCGGGCATTTAAATTTCAAAAGGAGGGTACATCCAAGGTTCCATTACCTATTATCCTTCACAACCACAATGGTTATCCCTCGCCAACCGGAGAGCGAGGCAGTCACAACCCTTTCAGAGAAAATCAAGACGAGCCAGAGGCACACGATTTGTTAAAAAAAGAGAGAATCAGAAAAAAAAGAGAAGGAAAAAGCCCGCTAAGTCGATAACTTAAAACAAGTGACTTAGGCAAAAGTTAAGGCATCCCACTGGACTTCAAAAATAAAAATAAAAATTCAAAGGAATCAGTCCAGGCAAAAGCAGGGAAATCAAAAGCAAAGGAGTGAAAAAATGAAAAGGATGGCAAAAGAAAAATCCTCGATAAAAATAAGTCGTGTGACTACATGCGCCCGAGATAAAAGGGGTGATTGTCGCTCTGAAAACCTTGTGGGTTCTTTAACCATCGCTCATACCATTCATTAACCTTTTTGAAAGGTGAGCACTTGTGCTGAATGAGCTGAACGTAGGGCTGGAAAATATCAAGGAGAAATGGTGGGTACAAACAAATTTTGAGCCATAAGTCCTTTTCTCTGAAACCATGAACCAGGCCATGTTACAACCCTCAAAAGTCCTAATTGAAGCAGGGTTTATTTTGAAGGCGTGCTTCAACGAGATAACGTTCCTGACTCCCATGAGTTGTGCTAAGAGACTTTTGTTGGTATTGCATGTGCATGATGCCTTTCGTTTAAAAAAATAATAAATGTCGTGACTAGTGACTCGTTCACAGAGTTTAGCAACATCTTTTTAGCATGAAAACTTTAATATTAACATATGTGTTGCATTAGAGTTATCATTCTCAGAATAAGCATTTTCTGCTTGCATACATTGTACATCAAGAAAGTTTATATAATGGACATCGGTCGAGAAGCTTAATCAAACCAAGTTGAGATGCTTGAAACTTCTGAAGGACAATCATATTGAGGGGCATGTAGCCAAGAGATTCTGTCGAGCATGTGTATCTCAACAAGTTTTGCTCGGAAGTCGCCAATATGGGGCAGTCATGTCAAGAAATCTCTCTAAAGTTCCGTTAATCTGGGGCAATCGTGTCAAGGCTTGTACTGAGGCAGGCCACTCTGAAGAACGATTAATCAAAGTCATGTTATGTAACACATTAGGGTAAGATATGTTAGATCCTCGTGATACCTCTTGAAGACAGGTTCCTTTATGGGTTACGTTATATCAGGGCACCTTTTGGTCATATCATATTTGTAGGATTCATGTTGATAACTAACACATGACGTCACCAGCAGAGATAGCTGAAGTTTTATCATTCATGGCAGAGCATTATGAAGATTCTAGTTATCCTCCCCAACAAGAGTTCAGAAGTTTGCCCTCCCCTAGCCAGGTTGGTGATGTTTGTTGCCCTTCAGCATGAGTTCATATTCCCCGTACAAGTTAAGAGTGTTGGGTATGTGTTTCCCAAGTTTGTGGTAAAGTGGTTTCTGTCTCCCCAACAAAGTAAGGGTAGAATGCAGGTCTCCAACAGAGGATTAAGTCCAATATTGTCCCCTAGCAGAGCTGATATCGTCAACCGTCGTTCCTTAAGCAGATTTGTTGGTGGTGGTTAGTTTTCCCCAGCAGGTCAAAGGCCAATTGCCATTGGTACTTCTCTTCAGCAGATTCATGTGACGTTTTTCAGTAGATATTTTTTATTCTTACTTTCCTGCAGAATGGAGGTTTGGTTGGGTTCTCAAGCAGAGTTTATAACCATGGAGACAGTTCAGTTTGTTATCCCCAACAGAGTTGGCCTTGTCTCTTCCGCATTATTTTGCTGGAGTGGTCATTCCGCATATAGAACATTCTGTTGTTTGTTATGTGTTTGCAGGTTAGCATGATTTTTCTCCCCGGTAGAGTTTCTCTCTAGCATAGAAGATCTAGCATCCTCAGTAGAGCAATGGGAATTTCTTTCTCCCCAGCAGGAGTGCAGTGGATGGCTTTCCCCAGTCAGATTGGTTTATTACTCCCTGACGAGTATTCGGGAGTTGACTGTCCCAAACAGGATAATGTTGCATCTCCAGCAGGAGACCTATTAGATGTCATTCCATGGCAGAGATTTTATATTCCCCACAGATTCGTGGTGTCTACTTTCCTCATCAGGCCAGGAAGTGTGATTTCGCCAGTAACAGTGTACTCTTATCCCCAGCAGGGTGTGGTTAAAGTCACTTCCCCAAGCAACAGGTTAAGTTCAATGATATTCCCCGGTAGGTTTGGTAATATTGACTTTAATCCCCAAGCAAGGTTTGGTATTGATTCTCTAGACAGGTAGATCAACAATGGTTGACGTCCCCGGCAGATTCTAAGCCCAATTGTTATTGGAACTTTTCCGAATCAGATTTTTGGGTTCTATCTTCAGCAGGTGTTATTCATGATTCCCAGTGTAGGGGAAGTTCTTTTTGGGTTCTATCTTCAGTAGGTGTTATTCGTGATTCCCAGTGTAAGGGAAGTTCTTTTTGGGTTCTATCTTCAGCAGGTGTTATTCGTGATTCCTAGCGTAGAGGAAGTTCTTTTTAGGTTCTATCTTCAGCAGGTGTTATTTGCGATTCCCGGCGTAGGAGAAGTTCTTTTTGGGTTTTATCTTCAGCAGATGTTTTAATCGGGAAGGGCGTTCAGTTTGTCTTCCTCAGCAGAGTTTGTTTCTGGGTTTCTCAACACTTCTCTCGTTGGAGTGTCTTTTGCATTGCATCCTCCAAATGCATAGAATTTCCATTTCGTATAGAGCATTATGCCATAGAAAAATTCAAACATATGCATTCGAAGCATAAGCCAGGTTTGATATTATCTTTGCCCGACGTTTTTCATCAGAAAATGGCATATTTCAGAAGATTCGATCTTACTTTATCCCCAGTGAAGTTGACGATGAATTCGTTCATCATGCTTTTACTCCCCTGCAGAGTTGTCTGTCTAGGATTTTCTTTTTCCCCAGCGGAGTTATCTTTGTAGATTTGTTGATTCTACTTGTTGATTGGGTCGTGAGTCCGCCTTTTAGCCGACATTCCTTTTCTTACGATGATGTGAGACCGCCTATGGCCGGCATTCATCTGCTATCCTTTAATTGGGTCGTGAGTCTGCCTTTTAGCCGACATTCCTTTTCTT
The DNA here is from genome assembly GCA_022829125.1 of Lathyrus tuberosus. Taxonomy (NCBI): domain Eukaryota; kingdom Viridiplantae; phylum Streptophyta; class Magnoliopsida; order Fabales; family Fabaceae; genus Lathyrus; species Lathyrus tuberosus. The sequence goes on along the minus strand of JALAZF010000746.1, from coordinate 1,898,445 downwards.
GCAATGATGTGAGACCGCCTCTGGCCGGCATTCATCTGCTATCCTTTGATTGGGCCGTGAGTCTGCCTTTTAGCCGACATTCATTTTCTTGCGATGATGTGAGACCGCCTCTGGCCAGCATTCATCTGTTATCCTTTGATTGGGTCGTGAGTCCACCTTTTAACCGCCATTCCTTTTCTTGAGATGATGTGAGACCGCCTCTGGCCGGTTTTCATCTGCTATCCTTTGATTGGGTCGTGGGTCCGCCTTTTGATCGACATTCTTTTTCTTGCGACGATATGAGTCCGCCTCCAGCCGACATTCATATTAGAAGTTACTTTCGGTTATTATCCTCTTGATGTGAGTCTGCCTTCGGCCGGAATTCTTTCCTTTTAAAGCATTCGTTGTGAGTCCGCCTTCGGCCGGCACCCCCCTTTTTCTTGTTAGATGTGAGTTCTCCTTCGACCGGTATTCTTCTTAAAATTCACCTTCGTTTTGATGTGAGTCCGCCTCTGGCCGACATTCCCTGTTGAGAATTCATGTTCAAGTTGAATTCTTTCGATGTGAGTCCGCCTCCGACCGACATTCCTTCTTTTACTCTTCGGTTGTGATTCCGCTTTCGGTCGGTATCCCTTTTAAGTCCGCTTCCAAGTGGCATCTTTACTTTGAGTCCACCTTCGGTTGGCAAACACTTTATTGTATATCTCTCCACAGTTTGCAAATTTCCGGGTTCTTTTGGTATTCAATCTCTGTGTACCTTGAATGTCTGAAAGTCGTTGATATCACTCCTTCAGGTCCAAGTCGATTGAATAGGGGCAGCTGTAACACCCCAAAATTTACCCTCATATTTTTACCATCAATAAGTGGCATACATGTGCATTTAGGTCATACATGCATCATTGGGTTTCACAAGGCATGGGATCAGAGGTTTCTATGGTATTGATTGTTCAAAGCAAAGAAGGATGAGATATACTCAAGCACTCAAGCTATAAAGGCTCTTTATGCCTCAAGACATCATATTTGGTTAACCATTTCATCAGATGATTGAAGCTTGCAAGAAACTTGAAAAGGATCACTCTCTCCTATCTTTGGTCTTCTGGTTAGGGTTTTACCCATCTGTGTATGTGGTACCCTCATGGGCAAAGACCTTGAAGCCTCAACATCCTCATATCATGTAATATCTTGGTTCAATAGATTTTCAATTGTCTTCAGAGGAATTAGGGTTTTGACCATTGGTCAACATCTCCTATCTTTTTGGATCAAAACTAGGGTTTTGTGTAAAATCAGTTTATTTCAGATTCTTTGGGAAAACCATGATTCCACGGTATTCTATATGTTCTCAAGTATCTATGAGTGGAGTATTGACCATCAATTTCATTCAGAAGGTTTTCAATTGGCCAGATGATTGAGAATAAACTAAATTGGGAACAAAGTCAACTGTGCAGGAAAAAAGTCAACTCTTGACTTTTTGAGGTCAATCTTGTGTTCATCATGTCCAATATGACCAATGGGAAAAATTGGATCAAAAAAATGTCAAAGGAATCATGAAAAATAAAAAATTATGGAAAGTTTCTATTTTTGGCAAGTTAGGGTTTTAGAACTTTCCATTTTTGGCAAGTTTTCATGGTTGTGCATCCACCTTCAAGGCCATTTTTCCCCTTGTTCCAAGCTTCATTTCATTTTTTGTCAAACATGAAAGTTGTAATGCTCATGACAAGCTTTCCAACCATATAAAATTCATCTCAATTGGATCATTTTTGAGCAAGTTATAATTGTTGGAAATTGGATATTTTCACATTTGCATGTTCCAACACTTAGAATTTTTTCTAAGTGTTAAAGGTCAACTTTTGTGCTAATGTTCAAGCCTGTTTTTGAGTGGCTTCCAAGCCTCATTTGGAAATCATTTTCAAATCAAAGTTGTAGAGTGATCTTCCACCTTTCCAACCATATAAAGAACATCCAATTTGGATTCTTGGATCAAAAGTTATGATCACTTAAAGTCATGATCTCAAAGTTGTTCAACATGAAAACTCCTAGAATTTTTCCAAGTACCAAAGTCAGCTTGTGTCATACCATTTTCAACACCATTTTTCATGATGTTTTAGGTCTCAATTCAACTTGTTTCCAACACGAGAATTGTTGTGTCAAATTCCCTCTTTCTCATGATATCAAGACTTCATAAATTGGTTCTATATTCACCAAGTTACACCACTTCAAAGTTTCCCTCATGAACATATGTCCTCAAGTGTTCCATCCATGACACTTCATTCCAAATTGCAAGAACATGGTTGTTGTACCATTACCATGCGTATCACACCTTGTCCTTACCACCTTTACCTCATTTGACCATGCATACCCTTCATATTCATGCACATGTACCACCCTTACTTAACATAGCCATGAAAGACAAAAAGAAACTTAATGAACAAGTTGTTGGTGTTCTGCTCATGCCAGCTCATGTTCTCATCAAAACCATCATCATCATGTTGTCATGCACACCATTATAACCATGCACACATACATAAAGCCTTCAAACCTGTGCCAAGCTCTAAAACCTCTCATTTTCCAATTTTCCACTAACCATGCTCTAACTAACTTTTCAACCCTGATTAACCACTAACCATGCACTAACCATACATATAAAGCTTCATTAACTCCTAACTAAATCAGTTAGAACCATTTTTGAGAAAATTATATCAAAACTCTATTTGCATACCCTCATCTTCATCCATTTGAAACTCACTCAATTTTGAAGCTCTCTCCAAGATTCTTCCACCATTGTCATCTCAATACTTCCCTCAAGCTTCTGTATGCAGTGTTTTCCATCTAGGAGATTCACATCATCATCCCCGGTTTCATCAACTTGCATTTTCCTCAAGATTTGGAGAAAGTTTGAGCATTTATGTTGCTCTAAGGTAGATTACAAGATCTTACAGTGAAGTTTTTGGGTTTCTATGCACGTGATTTGAAGCTCTATCCAGGTCAGTTTTCTTGAAACTTTAAGTATCATTTTAGGGCAATGTCTGTGGTTTAGAAGCATGAAACTGGTTGCACCTGAAGTCCTTCCAATGAAGGCAATGTTTGTGGTGTAGAATAGGGTGAAATGTGACCATCCTGATTTTTAGGGCATAATTTATTATCTTTATTTTGTGTTATAGAGACCTCATATGAAAATTCTAACGGTGGTGGTCCACCGGAGAAGATGACTGGAGCCTAGCTTTGGCGTCTATGATATTTCAACATGGTCAAGGGCTTGCGCGTGTGTGGTCTTTTGATTGGGCCATGTAAATTTTTTTAATCCAACGTGGATATTCATTGCCAGCGCATTAATGATACAACAATAAGACCACGTGCTCAATTTCTTTTCCATTTTCCTATTTTCGGAATTAAATTGATTTTAATAAAAAAACAAAAGAAAAGAATTATGGTGCAATTGTGGTCTGGGCCATACGCGCCTATGCTCTTCCCACCCCCCAGTCCTGGCCCAATGCCATATTTGAACATGAAATTTGCTATATTCACACCCCTTGCATTTGTGTCTTCTTTTTCATTTTTATTTTTAATCACATTTCATTTTGACTTATTAAAAATAGTTTTAGTCATCAGAAAATTCCCAAAAAATTCATGAATGATCTTTGGGGTCTTAATTAATTTTCTATAATTTTTTAATTTATTTTGACAATTGTTTTGGATATTTGATTCAAAGGTGTACCATTTGACATGTTTTGTTAAGCCTTGAAATTGATTTATTTCAACTAGTTTTGATCCTAATTTTTGTATGCCTTTAGTCACATGATTATAGGACATATTGATGATCACTTGGGATTTTTGCCCTTATTTCTTGGTTCATTTTGAATTCCTTTTTTGTGACTTGTCTTGAATGGTCCTTGCTTTGTAACTTGCCACATTTTTGATGTTGTTTAAGGATCTTGTGCACATAATCTTGGCCATAATTTTAGAGCATGTTAAGCCACTGACTTCATCATACCATGGTTAAAATCTCATAATTTTCCAAGACTTCTAACTATTTTTCATGATTATTTCCTTGCATGTCTAATGCTTTGATGTGTGACTAGAATTAGGGTGAACTTGATGATTGTGTGTGACCTCTCTTGAGCAAATATCCTTGACATGTTTAGGCATATTCCATAGGATATTTTGTGCTCCATTGTGATGCTTTGATATTGATTGTTGATTGTTGCACCCCAAATTTTACCCTCAGATTCTGGCCATTTCGCATCATTCTAAGTCAGTCATTTTTGCATTTTTTGTTAAACATCGTTAATCATGCATTTTTAATTTTACTGTTTTAAATTTACTTAGTTTGATTTAGTATTTCAATTTAGTTTTTTTTTTCTTTTTATAAACTTTGTGTTAATTTTTTTTAATATAGTTTTTTTTTAGTGTAATTTTTAATTTATTTTAATTCTAATTCCTTTTATTTTAGTCTAATTATATTTTATTTAGTTTAAGTTTTATTTAGTATTTATTTTAGATTAGTTTTCATTTTATTTTTAGTTTTGTTCATTATTTATTATTTTACTTACCTTTATTATTATTATTTCATCTTTTCTTTCTTTTTATTATTATTATTTCACGTTTCTTATTCTTTGTTACAAATTCACGGTCAATGTCCAGACCCTCTGACCAATCCATCCCTTACACGCCATAACAGTCAATACCGATACCATCCAAAGCTTCCCAAACTTTGACTTGCTGCCAAAAATATGTTGTTGCACCTTATACGTTCCACAAGACCTCCTACTACACTGCATTTTACACTAATTTGTCTAAAGCAAAACATGCCTACTACAAGCAACAACGACACCACAAGCATCCCAGACCTGCATCGACAACAGCCTGTGAATTGAAAGGGACATAACAATTTTAAACTTAATACACAAGTATTTGTTGATTTTAAAAAGAGGAGATGGAGGGGAAAAACCTTTGAAATTTTCATACGCAAACCTCACTTATCCTCACCTTCAACGACCACCATCGTCCCCCCTTTACAAACAACATCCGCTGCCTCACCGTCTACAAATACACCACCGAACCACCACTTCTCAAACCCGTCTTCTCAAACCAAAACAAAACCGTAACTATCAGCCCTTAAATAACCAATCAACTCTTCAACCCCCTCACTATTTAATAACCCTTTCCATCCACTGATCAAACCAACCGCCGTGCACACCAGATAACGCAACCACTCAACCTCCACACCTTATTTCAACCGCCACTGTTCACTCCCCACGCCATAACCGTTCCACCTTAAACCTCCCTTTCTTCCTCACAGCGCATCGCACCCCTCCATAATAGATCCGCAAACATCCATAAACTCAGCTGCCACCACAACTTCATCGCCTCCTAACCTTTTCCTTCATCCTTCAATCAAATCTTAAAACTCAACCTTAAAACCAAATCACTAAACCAGTCCAAATCAGAAAAACTGAATGAGATAAGATTGAGAGAGGTTCCGAAACCGATACTCCCCCTGCCACGCTATGTTCACCACCATCCATTACCACCAAAAACCATTCACACCAAGAACCCAGAAAACTCAGAGAGATTTGAGAACCATTGAAATGAAATCGGACCAAATCGAACCCAAACCAGATCGGAGAAAGGTGCGAGGATGAAGAGGACATTTTCTCTTTCTGAGCATGGTTGTTTGAGCTTTGCGGTTCACGATTTCGTAATTCTTCCATTTCCGACTTTTCAAGACGCTATTATTTTGAAGGGATGGAACCATGATATGTGAGAAAGATTGTTCTGACTGTGACCTTCCTTTTGAGAGTGAATCGCGTGGGTTCTCTTTTCTTTTTCCTACTGGACGGTTTTTTTTAAGAAATGAAATGATGATACCTTGTGTTGTTAAAACCTGATAGTGGGCTCGCTTGGTTTTGGATCAGGGAACCTAGCCCATTTTTTTTTCTTTTGCTGTTAACCCACCGAGTTTGTTTTGAGAGGTGATGGGTCTTGGGCCCAAATGATCCTCTCCTATTTAATTTAATTTGTTCTAAACTTATTTTTTTCTCTAAAATGCTTAGTTTTAATCTTTGTTTGGTTTCTTGTTTTGATTTTATTGTTTAACCATTTTAAGTTCTTAATTTTACTCCCATTTTATTTTAATATTTTAGGCCAATGATATATAATAATCATGACTTGGTTGATTTATTTCAAATCACTAAAAATCTTGCTAAATATGAGGCCATATTTCATTTTTATTTTATAGGTCAATGAAAGTCTAAAATCAAAGATTATCGATTTCGCGATTAAATTTTGATTGAGACGAGGCCATTTTGATTTCATTTCGATTTCCATTTCATTAAATAATTTTCAATTTCAAACTATTTCACAAATTATTTCCAACTTATCAAACCTCGATCAAGCATCGAGTGACTTTTAAAATCGAATGTTAAAATCTGTTTCTAAATAAATGCGAAAGAAGAGGACCGTTAGAATCTAGCATTCTAGCAGAAACCTCGAACGATTGGTATCAAGTCTCGCACTTTGGGGTGGCCATTCATTCATTCTTTCGCTCCTCAAAATACCTTTAATTATCTTGGACAAATAAGGACCGTTAAGATCTAGCATCTTAACATAATCCTTTTGAGCTTTTTTATCATCAAAAGCTTGTTGTCCTCAAAACAATCTTAATCATAACTTGGTCCAATAAGAGCCGTCAAGATCTAGAATCTTGGCACAACTCTTCGAACAATTGATTTATATCAAGCGTTCACTGTCCATTAAACATTTTTCATACCAATCTTGAATGAAAAGGACTGTTAGAGTCTAGCACTCTGGCATAACCCTTTGGCATTCTTAAAACATATTCAAGCCACTTTTAAACCACTAGCTTTTCCAAGAGATAGCCATTTATCTCTTGTGATTTTTAACCCTTCCTTTAACCTTCACAAGAGATAGCCATTAATCTCTTCTCCTAAATAACCAATCCTCACAAGCTTTGGTTTCAAGCTTTTCACCCGTAGCCAGAACTACGGACGCTCTGATTTCTCATCTTACAATGAGAATATGTAGACACAAGGGCCCTAATCCTTGGCGAGCCACCTTTTCTTTTTTTTACCTTTTCCTTTTTCCTTTACATCCAATGCCTTCTTGGATTCCACTGTTTTCCTTTACATCCAATGCCTTCTTGGGTTCCACCTTTTTCCTTCACATCCAATGCCTTCTTGGATTCCACTTTTTCCTTTACATCCAATGCCTTCTTGGATTCCACCTTTCCATTTTTCATCGTAGCGCCGAAATACGAAGGCTCTGAGTTCCTCATTGCACTATGAGGATACGTAGGCACAAGATTGCGAAGTCTTATCGAGCACCCTAATAATAAAAAACCCCTTTAGGTCCTCTTTTCCTTCAATTTAAAAATATAAAAACATTTCTCTCTCTTCCCATTCTAAGTAGAAGATTAGAAACAAACCTTAAGCTAACATACATTTAACCCTGACTAAATGGTTCCCGTTGAGTATAACGGGCTTGAGGGGTGCTAATACCTTCCCTTGCGTAACCGACTCCCGAACTCAGACATTGGTTGCGATGACCATATCTTATCCTTTCTTTTAAGGGTTTTATTAGATATTTTCCCTTTCCCTCTATGAAATAAATAAAGATCGGTGGTGACTCTGTTAAGTCCATCATGCGGTCGTGCGATTGCGCTTCGTGAGGTCGTTCTCATTTTTCGAGGTACAACATTGATCATGATCTATGTGCATATCTTGAACCCTAAATGCATACCCGATGTTTGTTCAATGTTTACCTAAGTGATGGGATTTAATAATGCATGAGGTAAAGCCTTTCCATACCATTTTATAGTTCATTTTGTGTGCCTCTAATTGGTGTTATACTTGCACAAACTTGATCATGTTTGCTTACAAACTTAGACAACTTCCTTTGAGCTTCATTGTATGTTACATTTACTCAATGCTTTTGAAACTTAAACATGAGATATTATAGGTCATTTTCTTATTACTTGTATGCTTAGATACTCACTTGATATGACTTTGTTCATTCTTTGACATGATTGATAATTCATATGCTTTTAGAGGATGATTAGGGTTGAGTTTGATCATTACTTGTTCTCAATTCTAAGAGTGCTTTGACATGAAATTTTTGCAATGTTTTGAGGTTACTTTTAAGAATTAAATACACGAGTTAGATTCTTACTTAGGTCATTTACAAGTCAACTTCATGCCTACTTGTGCATTGTGTAATCATAAGTGAGTGATGCATCATAAAAGTGACATCTTTGTGTGGAATTGCCTAATCTTTTGAACATGACTTGGTGTGGATTTCATAATCATTTCTTAAAATATTAAAACTAATTTTGCTTTAATCATACCATGTGTGCTACTAACCCAACTTGTATGATTAGTTTAACTTCACTTGTGTAGCCTTTAGAGGTAAACTTTGCATGACTTTTAGAAGGACAATTGTTCGTGTGGTAACATGAGACATAACTTGAATTCTTTTACATTTCTTAATACAATAACATGAATGAGATATAGTAGGACATAGCTACTGCCCCACTAGGGCTCTAACCCTTTTAGGACTCATTTTCTTTTGTTTAATGATTGACATTGCTTCTAGGCTAGTCTTAGGACAATTGCATGAGCATAAGTGCATAGTTTTGCATACTTCTTTCAACTATTCAATAGTTGAGCTTGGTTTGAATTTGATGAACACTTGTATCAATTTATATTGGCATCAATACTTAGGTGACTCCTCTTTCATCTAATTTCTTCTTCTTTACTTCTTTGAATTGTGATTGAATCATCTAATGTTTACTTGTGTATAATCACATGTTCCCTTAAGGTTCCTAGCTTGAATCTAATTTTGAATTTGGTTCAAAGTAGGAAAGACATTAGGTTATCAACCCAAGCATGCTAACATAGGTAGATATTTCCTTTCCTTACTTCAACTATAGGATCAATCATTGCATGACAACTTCTAGGATGGAGATCCCCTTAGATTTTTCTTTTAACCATTTGAGTTTCTCTTCTCTCTCTAAAGAAAAAAGCAAAAACACTTAACAAATATTGTTTGTGGAGTGCGCCACGAGCCTTAAGCACATGGGAAATGATTAGTGAAGGTCTCCTTTACTCTTCTAGGGTGCTTTGTAAATGACCCGTTGGGGGCGACCTTGTCAAAGTATTCGCTCCTAGGTCATAGTCTTTAGTACAATACATATTGCAAACAAAACAAATCAAAACACTTCTTCTAAAAGACATAAACAAATCAATAATCTTTCTTAGGGATTCTTTTCTCATCTCACTCCCTCTAATTGTAAGGACACGTTATTTCTGTTCTACCGCAAACAGGTAAGCGCGTAAGACTCAACACAACGAGAGACAACACCTAAAATACTAGAACGCGAACGTTAGCATCGTCAACCTAAAAAAACACCAAACAAACAAGGCCACCCGTAGTTGGTTGAACTAAGACTGCTCTGATTTCCTCTCTCTCATCCGATTGAGGATACGTAGGCACAAGACGACGATGTCTTGGCGAGCAACATTCCTCTCATCCACCCGCAGTCCTTCGAACTACTTGACTATGACTTTCCCATTCCCAAGGGAATACGTAGGCCTGGACGGCGATGTCCTATCGAGTCACCTTTCGTGCTTTTCCCCCTCTTCTTTGTTTCTCATTCTATTCCTTTCCAGTTAGCAGTGGAGCTTCACATATCTACACATTTTGATAAGAACAACAAGCATGGATCCCATCGAGTATGATGGACGCGAGGGGGTGCTAATACCTTCCTCTCACGTAAACAACTCCCGAACCCAGACTATGGTTGCGATGACCATGTCTTTCCCTTCTTCAGGTTTTCTTCAATCGTTTCCTTTCCCTGTGTCGGGATAAATTACGTTCGGTGGCGACTTTTCTGTTTTTCCTGCCGGTTGTTTTTCGCGTTGTGACACAAGTATCCTTTATATATGCAATGAAAATATCCATTGGAGGGTAGAATAGACATCTTCATAAATAAATTGTCACCTTGCACAACAGTTTATGAAGGTGGGAGACTAAATAGTACAATAGTATAATCCTTACTCCACAAAATCAGTATAGTGGAAGGAATATTTGATCTTGTACTGTGTACTATTTTTCTCATATAAAAACTTTTGATCTTATCTTCTAATCTTCAGAGGCTTCTGAGAAAATGTTGTTGAAGCATGTTTAGAAGGATCTAGAGACTGGTTGAAAGAAGCTTTAGAACCTTGTCTTCATAGTCTTGACACAGTTCCTCAGAACCTGGTCTTCAGAACTTGTTCTTTAGAATCTTGAGAGCTTGATAAACCTTCATAATCTCTTATATTAGAGGCATAGTCAGAAGCTTTTGCAAGAACGTTCATTAGAACCGTTGTTTAAGAGCATTCCAGAACTTTACTTAACTTAGTAAAGCACACTTTTGTATCTCTTCAGAGGTAAAGTGTGTTGAGTCCAAAAGCTTATGATGTCACACGCAAAATCTTCAGAGTCAGAACCTGTTAGCATAATCTACACACTAGACAAAATAATTAGGGTACAAAATTGTTCTCTAAGAAACAATGTATTGTTATCATCAAAACTAAAGGCCAAATGCATAACCAAATCTTGTTCTTACAATCTCCCCCTTTTTGGTGATGACAAAATCATGTATTTTGATGAACAAATTTTACTTAGTTAAATCATATAAAACATTAGAGTGAGATTTGTAAGTTCCCCCTAAATTTTATACTATTAAAATTATTTTTCAGCTTAGAATTTCAAAGTTAGGTTTGCAAGCTCCCCCCTGAATCAGCATGAAAGAAATAAATTCCCAGAACACTTGGCTACAGAAGTAGAGGCCTGGTTATCGAAGTATTTCAGATTTTACTTTGTCTTGAGTATCAGAAGTTCTGGTCATCAACCTTGATTTGTCTGAACTTATGTATGCCTGTTTATCTTCAGAGCTTATATATCAGCTTGGTTTTATGCTCCTGGGAAACTCAGACTTAAAATATGCTGGTTAATGTATTCTGAAGAATTCTTAAATTCCTGAAAAACTTGGTTAACTAGAAACATGATGAACTTATTCAAAGTTCTCGGAATAGTTAATCAGAGTCGAAAATAAGATCATTAAAGACAAATGTTTGGGTTTTATAATGGAAATAGGTATATCAATATCATATCACTCTTCACCCCATTTGTCATCAATCAAAAAAGAAATAATATAGACAAAGTAACACTAACAGAATTTCATTTCATTTAAGATTGCAATGATACATAAGCAGAAATGAAAATAAAAACTTAGAATTTAATAAAGCAACAAGTTTTTAAAAACGGGTGTCTAAGAAGAGGGTAGCAATCTGGATAGAATTACTTGTAGCATCCCTCAAATATTTTTGTTGGTTCCAGCTTGAGCCTTGAACATCTCATCCTGCTTGTCAATCCTTTCTCTGACGTCTACATTGTCAGCCTTGAGCTCTTCTAAAATCTTTAGCAACAAAGAAGGTGCAGAGCCTGAATATTCAACTATCATAACATCCTTTATTCCATAAATGGATCCCAATTTTGTATTTGACGGAGGAGGAGGGGGGACTTCCACAATAGTTGCAGTGAGCAGAAAGGTTGGAGGAACCTTCTGAAGCAAGAGTTCAATTATACCAGAGAATCTGGCATTAAAGTTCCTTTGAGTCTCCTTCAAGCACAAGAACTCCAACTCTTCAGAACTACAATCAATCTAGTTTCTGAAATTGTTGCATAGAGTGTGAACTTCATAGAGGTTTGCATTAGAGGCATAACCTTCAGTGAGAGAGTTCAATTTGGCAAAAACCTCAGTTTCAAACTGTAGAAACAATTCATCCATGGGTGTGGGATGTATGTTAGTTTGAAAGGTGGTTTGGTCAGAATAAGGAAGAGGTGTTCTATCAGAGACATCATTGATTTCAACGTCTGAATCAAAATCATTATAATCTGACTCATCAGAGGAGTCAGTCGTTGAAGGTTCATTATTTTTGATACGTTCCCAGAAGGTGTCAAAATCAGGTTGGTCAACTAGATTGAGGGGTTGTGGAGTAGGTTCAGATGGAATTGGAGTGGTAGTGTTCTGGACTGGGCCGAGGCTGCCCAACAGTCGAGCAGGCCCAACCCATATAGCATGGGGAGGCCCAATAAGACCCCTCTGTGGGGCACTTGACGGCTGCAAGCATACCAACATTTCCCCCGAGCACTTTACAGTGTCGGGCACTTGGGCCAACAGGGCAGGAGGACCTCGCACCCCGGCAGATAGGTACATCCCCGACATACCAGCTTCTCCCCGCGAGAATACCGCACATCACTCCTCGACAGACATGGCTCCTCCCCACGAGGCCATGTCCGTCGTACGGCTTGACGGGTCCTCGACACAGAAGGCTTCTCCCCAGCGAGGAGTGTCTAACGGTCCATACCACCTAGACACGTTCCAAGTAACCACTCCACTCCCGAAGGATTCGGTCTGCCCTAGTCCCAGAAATCTAGGAGCGGTTACCCCAGGGCGAAGACCACGCGCTGGTCTTCACTACGCCACGTAAGCCCTGCCAGTTACTTAGATTGGGCCTGACAATCCAGCCCAATGCAAGTAACCGTTGGCCCCGCGCTGGGGGTTCTCTATAAATACCCTCTCACTTGAGAGGGTCAGGTTAGGTCACTTTTCTCACTCTTCTTGTATTTGCTGTTACTCTGTGCACTCCCTAACTTGAGCGTCGGAGTACCTTGCAGGTACAACCCCCCCCCCCCCCCCCCCGCGCCGTCCTTCAACCTCACCAGAGCCGGAGCTCAACGGACATCGTTGGCCACCAGTAACTGTCTGATCCAGGTACGATCAGTGGCGCCGTCTGTGGGAACTTTATAAGCTTCCCCGTTTTCTCCTCGATAAACCAAAGCTTCCTCTATTCATCACCAACATGGCCAATCCGACCGTCAACCAGGCTCTGGACTCCGTGCTCGCGCAACTGGAGAACGGGAGCCACCGTGAGGACGCCATCATCCTCCACGACGGCGAAGGCGACATAAGAGACGGACAGACCGCCTCCCCGGACTCCCAGGATACGACCAACCACGTCGTTCGCATGGACGACCAGCAAACCACTCTCCAGCCAGTTGCTCCGCCGCCCAACGCGGACCCAAGCACCGTGGCCCTGTTTGCATTGATCAACCAGACCAATCAGCTGATCGCGCAGCAGAACACCAGAATCGAAGCCTTGGAGCAAGGACGGGCACAACGATCTTCCCCGCGAAGACATCGTGGTCCCCCATCACCTCGCCGCTCTCCTTCCCCGCGAAGGACTCCTTCCGAAGATTCCCGGACCCCGTCGCCCGTACGCCATGGTCGACGACCGCGTCTCGAGCGCCCCCAGCCAGCGATCACCCAGAAACGCCCTCGTTCCCCGCCTCGGAAGGAACCCAGGGCCTCCACCACCTCCAAGAAGTCCAAGCAGACTGAAGAGAGGCCAAAGAACCGTTCGAGGAACTCCCCTCCACGGCACCATCGATCACCTTCGAGATCCCTGGCTGGTAGCGACGACGAGGACCAGAGGACCCCTTTGTTGTGGGAAATCATGGACGCCCCAATCCCTCCAGGCATGGAGAAACCTCCACCATTGGGGACCTACGACGGGCTGAACGACCCCGACGATTACGTGGAGAGTTTCGAAGCGATGCTTGACTTTCGAAACGTCAGGGGAGCCATCAGGTGCAGGCTATTCCCCACCACCTTGCGGAAGGGAGCCATGACATGGTACAAGGGTCTGGAACCTGGTTCGATCACGTCATGGAAACAACTAAAGCAACGCTTCACCAAACACTTCACCGCGTCTCGTCGACACCCGAAGACAGAGGCTGCCCTAGAAAAGATCTTCCAAGGGAGGAACGAATCCCTCCAAAACTACATCGAGAGGTTTAACAAAGAAGCCGTCGAGGTCCATACGACCGACGACATGAAGAAATACTTAATTATCCACGGACTACGTGCCGGGTCGGACTTTGCCAAATCCATTGGCCTCCGAAGACCCCGACGTCTCGAGGACCTTCTCGCTCGAGCCCAGAAGTACATCGAACTCGAAGAGACGGAAGCAGCCCAGATCGCTCTTGAGACGAGACGTAGGGAAGGCCCCCGCGGCCACAAAGACGATGACGCTTCTCCCCGACGGGGAGGAGAAAAGAAGAAAGAAAATCGCAATCGAGATCCCTGGGAACAGCGCGGGCCAGCTGGCCGATTCACGGAGTACACGCCGCTCAACACTACCCGGTCTCGGATCCTCTCAGACTGCCAGAATTCCGAGTTTGTGAAAGAAGGAGTTCGCTTCCCGAAGCCCGCTGCTCCCAAACCAAACGTTGACAAATCTAAGTACTGTAGGTTCCACCGAAGCCACGGGCACGTGACCGAAGATTGCATCCACCTCAAGGATGCCATTGAGATTCTCATCAAAGAAGGGCACTTGAAGAAGTATGCCCAACAAAATGACCCCCCTCGTCCCAGCTCAAAGGAAGCACAGAACGTCGAGGAGGCAACGCCTCCTCCCGGCGACAGCCAGCTTCAGGTCGCCCTCTGCGTCACTCGACCCGAGGACTTCTGCGTCCCCCCAATCATCGAGGGCGAAGAGGCAATCCGCAACATGTGGGCGACTTTCCCCGACGAGGGCCCCGTCACGGCCCACAGTACCTGGGAAGGCTTCCCCAAAGTAATGGTTATCTCCGGAGGCGATCCCGAGAAAGTATCGGTTGGGTCGATCAAACGGAAGTTTGACGAACTGGAATCCGCGACGTCGTCGAAGGCGACCACCCTCAAGAAAGTGCAGGGAAACTCCAATCCCATCACCTTCTACCTCGAGGAACTCCCAGGGGGAGCACCAAACGCCACTATTCCCCTCCTGGTCAGGGCACAAATGGCGAACTTTGACGTCCGAAGAATCCTAGTCGACCAGGGGAGCTCGGTCGACATCATGTATTCTCATTTGTTCGGGACCCTTCAGCTGGACGAGAGGCATTTGACCCCGTACGTCGGGTCAGACCTACAGGGGTTCAATGGAACCACCACCAGACCATGGGGTTACGTGGAGCTGATGGTTATGTTCGGGGCCGAAGACACCGCCCGGCAGGTGAAGATCCGTTTCTTGGTGGTTGAATGCCCATCCCTGTACAACTGCATCCTCGGGAGGACCACCCTTGCTGAACTCACGGCGGTCCCCTCGACGGTCCACCTCAAAATGAAGTACTACACGAGGAGGGGACGAGTAATGAAGATGCACGGGGACATCGACGCGGCCAGAAGATGCTTCGATGCCGCCGTCAAGGGCCTAAGTTCTATTGGTCCCAAACCTAAGGTCGTGGCCAAGCCACCCCGAGACGTCGAACAGGTACCTCTCCCGCCCGTCAACGCGGTCGACCTCGACAGCAGGTTCTCCGACGAGCCCGACGAAGACAGAGTCGAAGACCCCAACCACCAGGCAGAGAACAACGGGCAGCCTCTCCACCCAACGCGCCCCATCCCAGATGGAGACTTCGAGCTCGTGGCCCTCGGGGACGATCCTGATCGCAACATGAAGATCGGCGCCGGGATCCCCGACCTGGCGAAAGAACAGCTGAAAGCGTGTCTGCGGGAGAATGCTGACCTCTTCGCGTGGAGCGCATCCCAGATGCCTGGCCTCGACCCCGAAGTAGCCTGCCACCAGCTCGCGGTAGATCCGGCCGCTAGGGCCGTAGCACAACGTAGGCGCAAGCAGTCTCCTGAGAAAGCGGAGGCTGCTGAGAAAGCTGTAAAAGACCTCCTTGAGGCAAATTTTATTTCGGAAGCCAAATACGCGACATGGCTGTCCAACGTTGTACTTGTTAAGAAAAATAATGGAAAATGGAGAATGTGCGTTGATTATACTGATCTCAACCGGGCTTACCCGAAAGACTGTTATCCCTTGCCTAACATCGACCAACTGGTCGACAATTCTGCAGGGTACAAACTATTATCTTTCATGGACGCTTATTCAGGATACAACCAAATTTCCATGGACAAGGTCGACAAGCAACTCACGGCCTTCATGACCACGTCAGCCAACTACTATTATAACGTAATGCCCTTCGGTCTGAAGAATGCCGGTGCGACCTATCAACGGATGATGAACAAGGTCTTCCGGACTGAAATCGGCGACATGCTCGAAGTCTACATGGACGACATGATCGTCAAGTCTGCAGAAGAAGTCAACCATGCCGCACACCTCAAGAAGGTGTTCGACACGGCGAGGAAGTGCCGCATGAGGTTTAACCCCGACAAATGCACCTTCGGTGTTCGGGCGGGAAAGTTCCTCGGATTTTACCTCACGGAACGAGGAATCGAGGCAAACCCCGACAAGTGTAGAGCCTTTTCCGAGCTCCCTACTCCGGGCTCGAAGAAGTCAATACAATCATTGAACGGGATGCTCACCGCTCTTTCCCGGTTCGTCGCCAAATCCGCACAGTACGCACTCCCCTTTTTCAAACTTCTCTGGCAAAAAGCGGAGTTCGAGTGGAGCGAGGAGTGCGAACGAGCACTCGCACACTTGAAACAAGTCCTATCGCAACCCCCGGTACTCTCGCGACCTGAGAACGGGGAAACACTCTTCTTGTACCTTGCGATCACGAGCGAAGCGGTCAGCACCGTCCTTAATCGGGAAACCTCGGACGGACAGATGCCAGTTTACTTCACGAGCAAAGGTCTCCAAGGCCCCGAGCTCAGGTATCAGCAGATCGAGAAAGTCGCACTGGGCCTCGTCACCGCGGCCAGAAGACTACGCCACTACTTCCTCGCCCATACCGTCACCGTAAGGACTGAACAGCCTATCAGGCAGCTCCTCAGGCGACCGGACATGGCGGGGAGGATGCTCAGGTGGTCGCTGGAGCTCGCCGAATTTGACATCCAGTATGAAGGGAGGAAAACCTTGAAGGCACAGGTACTGGCCGACTTTGTAGCAGAGATGACCGTCCCGGAACCCTCGACCAACGGGTCGCAGAAATGGACAATCTATGTCGACGGAGCATCCAGCCCGAAGGGAAGCGGGGCGGGAATCATCCTCGAAAACGAGGAAGGCATCCTCATCGAGGTGTCCCTCGAACTGTCCTTCCCGACTTCGAACAACCAAGCCGAATACGAGGCTTTCCTCGCGGGACTCAGGCTGGCCGAGGACCTTGGCGCCAAAGAGGTCAAACTTTTCACCGATTCTCAGCTCGTTGCCTCGCAAGTCCGAGGAGAATACCAAGCCAAGAACGACAGTCTCATAGAATACTTAACCTTGGTAAAAGAGAAGATGAAAAAGTTCACCTCGGCGGAAGTAACTCACATCCCCCGGGAGCATAATGCCCGAGCGGACGTCCTGTCAAAATTGGCGAGCACGAAAAAGAAAGGCGGGAACAAGTCCGTCATACAAGAAGTGCTTTCCCACCCAAGTATCGACAAACCGGTCACGGGTTCGGACATCAATGCCATAGGGGACAGCAGCTGCTGGATGACCCCGGTATACGAATACCTCATGACAGACAAACTGCCCGAAGATCCCAAAGAGGCAGGAATGGTCAAGAGACGGGCATGCTCGTATACCATAGTCGAGGACAAGCTATACCGCTGAGGGTTCTCTATTCCCCTCCTCAGATGTGTCGAGGAGACCAAGGTTCCCGGCATACTCCAGGAGATTCATGAGGGAATCAATGCGCAGCACCTCGGCGGACGGTCGCTAGCTCGTAAAGCACTCCGGGCAGGATATTACTGGCCCACCATGCAACAAGACGCCAAGGAGCACGTCAAGAAGTGCGATAAATGCCAACGGCACGGGGACATGCACCTCGCTCCTCCCAGTGAGCTCACGTCGCTATCCTCCCCGTGGCCGTTCGCATGGTGGGGGATGGATATCCTCGGACCCTTCGTCCAGGGGTCGTATCAAAATAAATACCTCATCGTCGGGGTAGATTACTTCACGAAGTGGATTAAAGCAGAAGCATTGGCCAAAATCACTGCCTTCAACATACTACGCTTCTACAAAAGGAATATACTCGCCCGGTTCGGAGTGCCTCAAGCCATCGTCATCAACAACGGTACCCAGTTCACCGACAGGAACTTCCAAGACTTCGTCACAAAACTAGGCACGAAGCAGCACTTCACGTCGGTCGAGCACCCTCAAACGAATGGACAGGATGAGGCCGCGAACAGAGTGATCCTTCGAGGATTAAGACGACGACTGGGCGACACCAAACAACGGTGGGTTGAAGAGCTACACAGCATCCTCTGGTCCTACCGAACAACCCCACACTCCACGACCGGGGAGACCCCCTTCCGTTTGACCTATGGAACGGAGGCAGTGATCCCCGTGGAGATCAGGGAACCCTCGAGGAGGACGGAAGCCCCCCTCGACGGGAACGCGAACGATGAAGCCTTGAGGGAAGAACTCGACTTCGTCGAGGAAACACGCTCGGGCGCTTCTCTCCGAGAGGCGTCACTTAAACAAAAAATAACACTACGTTATAACGACAAAGTCATTAAACGCGATTTTCAGGTGGGCACCCTCGTCCTACGAAGGAACCAGAAAGACTCGCGAGAAGGCAAACTCGCCGTGAACTGGGAGGGCCCGTACCGCGTCCGCGCGAAAACGGGGACAAGAGCCTATTTCCTCGAAAATCTGCACGGGGAAGAACTTGCTCGACCATGGAACGCTGAAAAGCTAAAACAATATTACAGTTAAACACTGCCCGCGGCTCACTAGCACCGCGATTACGGGGACGCGCTAGGGTACAAGCACGACACCCCTATAAGAACACGACGATCAGAGACCGCGTTGTGTGTGCGCGAGGACATTTGATCCGGTGGGGATACCTCGATCGAGTCCCACCGTCGTCGTGCCAACCAGGCATAACACCCAGCTCGCGATGGGAAGTTCATGCCACGAGACTAGGACCTCGACCGAGCTCTTAGCCTCGTTGAAGGTCGGAGTACTCCTCCGGCCGCCCGACCAACTCTCCACGCGGTCAGGGTCTATCGAAGTCGAGCAAATCCCAAAGCCCTACTACTTAGGCAAAAATAAAGTACCGCAAATACCACATCACACACAAGCAAAATTAATAAAGGGGTATTTCAAAGTACGAATATCGGGCAAAACCCTTAGTACAAAAAGTTACAAATATAAGCCCACAAGCCGGGCAAAAATAACCATTGTGCAAACAGTACATCAAAAAAGCCCCTGGTGCACAGGCCGGGCACAAATCATTACAAATAAAATGGCTCGCAGGCCGGCCAAAACAACGATAAAAAACCTACTCGGCTGCGGTCCCGTCAGGATCCTCGTGCACATGAATGTCATTCTCCCGCAGAGGATGCACGATCTGGCCATCCACCACCTCAGCGTCGGGGTCAATCCCTTTGGTGATGAGGCCGGGGTTGAGAACCCGAAGCTGCGCCACGGCACTGCGGAACCCTATACCCGCGGTTTCAATAGAATCATCCTCGGACACCCGGAGATCCTGCTCAAGCTTCCGGAGCTGCGCCACAAACGCCGCACGAGTGGTTAGGAGCTTGTCCTCCTCAGTTTCCCCTTCGGCTGGCCGCACAACATTTTCCAGCTCAGCAATCCTTTCCTTAAGCCGCTTCTCCTCCGCCTCCAGCTCGGCGATTCGGGCAAGGTGGTCTGTCTCCCTTTCCTCGACTTTCTTAAGCTTGTCCTCGACCCGCTGCTGCTGCTTGCTTTGTTCCTTGTTCAGGTCTTGGCACTCTTTCAATTCCTTGCGCATACCGACCATCTCAGCGCCCAAGGTCTCCAGCTTTTCCTACAAGCGGGCAAGCTCGGCAGCAGGGCGGGTCTCGTCATTGAGGATGATGGCAGTCGAGCAGAGGCGCATGACGACCGACAGATCCTCAAAAATCATCCTCCTCCTCACTTCAGTAGCAGTCCCCAGCACAGTTTGGACCTCGGTGGGAGGGACGCGAGGATAAGTGACCTCGGAGAAGAAACGAGGTTTTTGGTGACAGGGTGGAAGGTCAAAGCTGGAAGGAACCGGGGGGCTGTCTTCACCACCCAGGCCGACGACCTCCGCAACCCGTTGCCGCTTCGGAGTCCCTTGGGTAGCCGGGGACTGGCTGCCCACAGGAGTTGTGCACCCACCTGCAGTCCCCGACACGGTGGCAGTAGGCTGAGTCAGACTTGAACCTTCGGGCATGGCAGCCGAGGAAACACCCTCGGGCGGGACCCCAGAAGGAGCAACCTCTTGGTCCTTGGAGCGCGACGTCTCCCCCCGGGCCTACGCTTCCCGGGCCCTCTTCGCTTTCAGCTTCTTCAACCTCTCCTCGGCTCCAGCCATTGTTCCTGCAAAAGGAAAGAAAACGTTAGTAAAGTGAGAAACACAGATGCGAGGAAGACCTAAAGCGAGGACGTTTTCACCACCTAACAACTCGATCGCTTCCTCGTCGGAGAAGGTCTCGAGCAGAACGCGGGTATTTATCAGGCGACGTTCTTTCTTCACCTGCCCGTCTGCACCCATTATAGGCCGGCCGTCCAGCGTCTCGTGCTGAGCTTCGGAAAAACTTTCAACAAAAGCGACGATTCTATCGTAAGCTTCCCGCTCGAAGGCCTCCATCTGAACATGCTTCGTCTTGTATTTGTCGACTCCCTTCTTAAAGTGTTCCTCCGTCCAGTACTGAGGGAACTTTGGCTCTAGCACCTCCTCGGAACGACCGTCGACCTCGCGGGTGACTTTCTGGTACAGCGAATAGATAGCCTCGATGGTGACCGGTTTCACGAAGTAATAGCGGAACTTGAAATCCCGGATGGAATCCAAGTAAGTGTGGAACAGTGCCTTGCTCTGCTTGAAAGACACCCAGCCATGTCGTCCATCGGCCGACGACCTTTGGAGATGGAATATGCGGAAGAAGAGGCGAACGGTCGGCACGATTTTCAAATACTTGCATACGAGCTCGAAGGCCCGGATGAAGGCCAACGAGTTTGGGTGAATCTGTGAAGGGGCCAACTTCAACCAGTCGAAGATCCCCTCTTGTAAATCCGTGAAGGGCAGCCTCCACCCCGCCTTCTCGAACATAAACTCGTACAAGGGGATGCGCAATCCCCGGTAAGAGGAGCATATCCGATGACTCTCCTCGGGACGAAAAACCTTCCAAGACTTGCCAGATCTGATTAATCTGTGCTCGACGGTACATAAATTGTCGTCCTCATCTGGGTAGACGAAGATGGACGACATCTCCAGGGCCTCGTCGCAGACCCAATCCTCGAGCGGCCTCTCTTGCGCAAAGGCCATGTGAGCCATGGGGGAGTCGGGCTGGTCGTCGTTTTCCTCAAAATATCCTACGGCCACCTCTGCAGCCAAATCGTCCATTTACCTGAAAAGCAGAAGGAAACGGTGAATTCGATTGGTCGTATCAAATTCACCCCTCCACCGCTGTTCAAGCGAACATGCGAAGAAGGGGCGAGACTTTCTTAACTCCCCGACACGATCGTCCGAGGATCAACTTGTCCACCGGGGAATTCATCGCCTCCCCGGAAGGTTCTGCCCCGTGTCCCCGTGGCACTAGCAGATATACTGATTATTGGGGACCCCGAGACATTCAACGGGTCCCCGACGTGTTCATCCCTGATCCCCGAGATATTCATCAAAAGAGAGCGAAGTTCTCCGCACTCTCTCCCTCAACAACTAAAGATTCCCACCGTATTCGCCGGGAATCCTCTCGTTTCTCATGGGAATATCATCAATTCACCAAGGAAACGTCCTACATTAGTTGAAATTGAAGAAAAACGCAAAATAAAGGTCAAGTTTGGAACAAGTACCTGTTAAACGGCGAATTAGGGTTCCCGCACGGAGTCTCCGGCGGTTTCACGATGGTGAACGATGGTTGTTGAGGAGAAAAGGGTCTCCAACAAGGAACGTCCGGCGGATGACGGCTGCCAGCTACGGCGGAAGAGAGTAGAGAGAGAAGGAGGGGATTCTTGAGAGAGAAGTGGAAAAGTGAAAAATGAGCGAAGGGAACGGCTTTTATAAGCGGTCCTCGCGAGACTCGAGGGGCATAGGGCACTCGAGTGTGCTACCCTAGCCAGCCGCCCTAGCCTCCCTAGGTAATTATGGCAGGCGACACGTGGCACGCATGCAGCCGCCCATCTCCCCACGCGTGTCGCTTCGGTTTTCCCCAACGCTTCGAGCCCAAAGCCCTTCATATCCCTGACCATACGATCAGACACAACTGCATCGATGCCCGACTCTCATCCGGCCGAAGGAATTTCGCGCATATGAACGACCTCCTCGGTTCCCCTCTTGGCGTATCCTCGACATGCCAATAACCCTTAAGTCATTACTCTGACACCTCAGAGCAACGACTTGGGGGGCTCCTGTTCTGGACTGGGCCGAGGCTACCCAACAGTCGAGCAGGCCCAACCCATATAGCATGGGGAGGCCCAATAAGACCCCTCTGCGGGGCACTTGACGGCTGCAAGCATACCAACGTTTCCCCCGAGCACTTTACAGTGTCGGGCACTTGGGCCAACAGGGCAGGAGGACCTCGCACCCCGGCGGATAGGTACATCCCCGACATACCAGCTTCTCCCCGCGAGAATACCGCATATCACTCCTCGACAGACATGGCTCCTCCCCGCGAGGCCATGTCCGTCGTACGGCTTGACGGGTCCTCGACACAGAAGGCTCCTCCCCAGCGATGAGTGTCTAACGGTCCGTACCACGTAGACACGTTCCAAGTAACCACTCCACTCCCGAAGGATTCGGTCTGCCCTAGTCCCAGAAATCTAGGAGCGGTTAACCCAAGGCGAAGACCACGCGCTGGTCTTCACTACGCCACGTAAGCCCTGGCAGTTACTTGGATTGGGCCTGACAATCCAGCCCAATGCAAGTAACCGTTGGCCCCGCGCTGGGGGTTCTCTATAAATACCCTCTCACTTGAGAGGGTCAGGTTAGGTCACTTTTCTCACTCTTCTTGTATTTGCTGTTACTCTGTGCACTCCCTAACTTGAGCGTCGGAGTACCTTGCAGGTACACCCCCCCCCCCCCCCCCCCCCCCCCGCCGTCCTTCAACCTCACCGGAGCCAGAGCTCAACGGACGTCGTTGGCCACCAGTAACTGTCTGATCCAGGTACGATCAGGTAGTAATGGTAGTTTATTCAATTACAGTTTGGATTGGTATAGTGAGACTCAAAAAAATAATGGGTGTTATAGTGGTGATAGATATAGATGGTTGTTTTGAGATAGGTGTTGATATGGTTCCAAAAGGAATGTAAAAGGTTGTTATAGTTGGGATGGAAGATGGTTGAGACGTGGATGAATTATTGAATGCATAATGAAAAGAAGTTTCAGTCAAAGGTGACATACCATAAGACTTAGCCTGAGGAGTAGCAGCTACAAAAGGTCTGGAGTTCCTAAAACCGACATCTTCTCTAGATCTCATAGTATCCTTTAGAATGTTCTTCGAAAAGTCAGAAGTTCTGGAAATTTTCTTTGGGGGTTGAGGAGCTCTGGAAGTTCCTTCATCAGTAGACTTGGACTTCCTGTTTCTCAATTAGTATATATATGGGTAGGTTTCAGGGAACTTTTCAAAGGAGTAAGCCAATGACGTTTCTCTTTTTGCCATACAATCAACAATGTACAGTTGCAGAAGTTCCTTAGATTCTTCCTGAATAAAATCATCAACATGAATTCTTCTAGCACCAATTGTTGGCTTGTCGAGAAGCTATGAAGGATCAACAACAATTGTGATCAAATACATGTTTCTCATATTCATTTTGTTGAAATGCTTTCTGATCTCAAACTTCAAATCGTTTATTAAGTCTAATCCCATTAGCTCTTGAACCAATTTGCTCCAAAAAAGATATCAGAAATACGCCTTCCCAGAGGTATCCACTTTCTGTGTTTAAGGGATTCATTTCTAGTTTCCTTAACCATCTCCCTCAGATACTTGAAGATAATGAAGGTCAAATTCATCTTTCCTCCAGTTGAAATGTAGTATAACATGTACTTCTAGTCTGTGTTTATATAATCAGGGTAGTTCGATACACGTTTGTGATGAATGCATCCCAGAATAATCTTAAACCAAATCTTAAGATGATTATGCAAATGCTTGATGTTGGAGGAGGGTTTTCCATCTAGAAAGATTTCTTTGGAAATTTCTTCCATTTTCTTATTCTTAGACAACTTCTCAAAGCAATGTTTTCCAAAGCCATCATGATTGAGAAGTTTAGAAATGTACTTCTCAAAGATGGTGATCTTGTGACCCAACACTGTAGACGTTACTTGAATATTTGTGGCTGAAGCAAAATCCATAATTGCTTGACTAACTCAGTATAGACTGGTCCTTTGAGACGTTTGAAATAACTATCCCAGGCTTGGGATCTAAATTCTTTAGTTAAATCATATCCATTGACCTTCAAATTCTCCAAATCCACCATTAACTTGCAGAAAACTTCTAACTTATCTACAAGTGTAGAAAGAGTTAGTTTCGAAATTCCTTCTTTTATTTGTTCTGGTTGTTGTGTAGTTTGTTGAGTAGATTGTTGTTGTTAAGCTTGTTGTTGTTGAGAAGCCATTGTTGATGAATAAGAACGATTTTGGGTTATAAAGAACTTTTGGGTTTGAAAGAGAGAAAGTGTGGGAAGTGAGAGTCGCGAAAGTGTGTGAAGTGGGTTTATATAAAGATTTTAGCAATCATGAAAAAAATCTTGAATAGTGCACAAAATCTAACAAGGGGTAAAGCATGAAGATATACCTAATCCCAAGATAAATACATTCACCCAATGTGTCACTCTACGTTATAAACGACTCAGTTTTCGAAGACAAATGTCTTTTAAAATTGTTCCACTTACCAAGATTGATTGACAGCTATTAATGCATAAACTATTCAGTATCCATAAGATAAAACGTTTAACCAAACGACTTCTGACTTGATACTTTTGAACTAATGAAACTTTCTCACTTCAGAAGACTCACACGTTCAGAGTCAAAATATCTCAGAGTCTCATTAAACCATTCTAAGAAAATAAACATTTTGAGTTAATCATCTGTTTCATTCTGGACATAATTCCATTGATAAATGTTTCAGAATGAAAATGATGTGTATCAATAAATTTTAAGTTTAAAATTCTCTTTTGAACATAGTCACGTATGAAGTGATGTTTAATCTCAATAAGTTTAGCTCTAGAATGCAAAATGAGATTCTTAGATAAACATATAGCAAAAATATTATCAGAGAGGAAATGAATGTTACTCTCATATATCTGAAAGTCTTCTAGCTTACTTTTCATCCAAAGCATCTGAGTGCTGCATCCAGAAGCTGCAATGTATTCAGCTTCAGTAGTTGATAGTGTTATGGTTTATTGCCTTTTGTTGGACCATAAGATCAAGTTGTCTCCCAGAAACTGACAACTTCCAAAAGTGTTTTTTTCTTTCAAGTCTATCTCCAGCAAAATCAGCATCACAATAACCTACGAGCTTGTACTCTTTAGACTTTTTTATAACACGAGACAAGGTTAAGAGTACCTTTCAGATACCTGAAGAACCTCTTAACAATTTTTAAGTTGGATTCTATAGGATCTTATTAGAAGCCGGCATAGAAACAAACATTAAACAAAATTTTAGGTCTAGAAGCAGTCAAGTATAAGAGGGAACCAATCATACCTTTGTACACCCTTTACTCAACCATCTTACCGCTTACCTAATCCTTCTCAAGGATACATGTAGGATGTATAAGATTATTTGAAATCTGGCATTCTGACATGTCAAACTTCCTTAGAAGTTCTTTAGTGTACTTGCTCTGATGGATATAGGTCCCTTCTGGACTTTGGTTGGTCTGAATCCCCATAAAGAACTTGAGTTCTCCTATCGAACTCATCTCAAATTCTGCCTACATAGATTTAGCAAATTCTTTGCACAAAGCAGCATTAGCATAACCAAATATAATATCATCAACGTAAATATAAACAATAAGAATATCATTTTTGAATGTTTTACATAACAAAGTTGTATCAACCTTCCCTCTGGTGAAATCATTTTCAAAAAGAAAATTGCTTAGTCTTTCATACCATGCTCTAGGAGCTTGTTTCAGACCATACAATGATTTCTTAAGTTTGAAAATGAAATATGGGTTTTTTATGATTTTCAAAACCAGGAGGTTGTTATACATACACTTCTTTAGTAATGTAACCATTCAGAAACGCACTCTTAACATCCATCTGACACAAGATGATGTTATTATTAACAACAAATGAAATTTAGAGACAAATAAACTCTAACCTGTCAACTGGTGCAAAGGTTTCAGTATAGTCAATCCCTTCTTGCTGACTATAGCCTTGTGCAACCACTCGAGTCTTGTTTCTTACTACCTCTCATTGTTCGTACAACTTGTTTTTGAATACCCACTTTGTTCTAATGACATGATTTCCTTTGGGTCTAGGCACAAGAGTCCACACATCATTTCTAGAAAATTGGTTCAGTTGTTCTTGCATAGCCAGAATCCACTCAGTGTCTAGAAGCGCTTCATCAACAAATGTAGGTTCTATGCGGGAAACCAAACCAATAACAGTCTCTTCAGAAGGTTTGAATGAGGATCTTATTCTGACAAATTTAGTCTTATCATCCAGAATCAATTCTTCACAGTGTGAGGATCTTTTTTTGCGCTTCCTCAGAGGAGTCTGAACTTCAACGACTTTGGGTTGAGCAGTCTTAGAATATTTTGCCTTAGTATCTTTTGCTTCTGAAGTTTTACCTTCAGAGCTCGAGTAGGTGATCTCCATATCTGCATACTTTTTAACTAGCTTTGAATTTTCAGAGCCTGAGTAGGTGATATCCATATCTGCGAAATAATTCTAAAAATATTTCCTTGAAAACTAGTAAAATATTATGATAGCAATCAAGAGGATGAGTCAACTTATTATGAAGATGATGATCTTATAAAAAAGTTTGAAAAGTTCTTAAGAAAAGAAAGGAAAAAGGAGATCATTCAGAAAGAAGCACCAATAAGGAAGGTTACATGCTTTCAATGTGGAAAAAGAGGACATGTCAAGAGTGAATGCCCTACACTTAAAAAAAAGAATAAATTCAAAAGTAAGAAGGACAAAAGGCCAAAGAAAGCATATATAGCATGGGATGACAATGAAATAAGTTCATCTTCAGATGAAGATCATGCAAATAAGACATCGATGGCATCACATCATTCAAGTGATGAAGAACATGATGTCGATGATTCTTAAATTGATGATAGTCTTTCATATGATAAATTATAAAATGATTTTAAGGAATTACATGAAGGATTTTTAAAAATTTCTAGAAAATTTTCAAATATAAAGAAAACTATTTTAAAACTAGAAAGTATGGCTAATGACACAAAAATGGAATTAAAAGAAGTAAAAAATTCTACATGGAATAACAGTCAAGATCGTGAATCTAAGATTGTTGAATTAAACCAAGTAATTATGAAATATGAAAGATGTCAAATTGGTTTAGAAAATATGTTAAGTAGTCAAAGATATTCAAGTAATAAATATGCATTTGACTTTTCTAAATTTGATAAACCTGAAAGAAGTCAAACTATCTTTGTAAAAACTACTAGAAAATTCAACAAAAAGGAATCAATGTTCACGGTGTAAATCATCATAAAAGGCCTTATAATAAAAATAACTTTTATGTCAATAAAAGGAATCATGTTTTTATACTTGTTTCTATTTTAATACCAAAAGACCATACTTCAAATACTGACTACATAAGAAATTATGGTATTCCGTATGATGAGTATGTACGAGTGAGAAAGGGGTCTAACCTAAAAGGATCTAAAGGAAATTAGGTACCTAGAAAGTACTAATTTTTGTTTGTAGGTACTTGAAGATTATATACTAGTATTGTCAGTTCAAGATAGATCTTTCAAGATACAAGACCATATGATATGGTAGAATTAAATCTTCATTTGATTAAATATGGTTTGAAAAAGATTGACATCAAATCATATATTGTGAAGAAGATAAGCTCTTTTATGTTTAATGTAACATTTCCCTTATATTTTTATACTCCTTTTTATTATACTCTTTTTCTTTTTGATAATGTAAGAAAGGGGGAGAAGAAAGATGATTGTTTTTGTTATTTTTTAAGATACCAAAGACATCATAGCATAAAATGCAAAAGAAATGGGGAGATATGAAAGAAAGGGGGAGATATACAAGATAAGGGGAAAAATCAAGTGTCAAGCAAAATCATCTCATATAAATGTTTTGTCATCATCAAAAGAGGGAGATTATGAACAAGATGTGTTCATAATTCTTGACTTGGTTTTGATGCAGACAAAAACTTACTGTTCTGGACTGGACCAACGGCCATGCGCGGCCCAATCCGTGACTGCTACAGTAACGGCCCAAACGCTTGGATCCAGTCCATTAAGATGACAAAAGTACCCTTTTGCCACGGCAACCGGGCACTGACTACTCAGCCTTGCCCGAAACTATTGTCCGCCACACACGAGCTACAGCTCCCCGACATATGACGGTCATATGCCCGCAACTACCCTCCTGCCCATCACAACGGCTAGTTTTGGCAGTTACCTATTCTTCAGGAAAACGGTTATTTCGCCTTGAAAATATGACCGTTGGCCACGCGCTGGGGAACAATATATAAACCCTCTCATTTGAGAGGGCGAGGTATCACATTTTTTGACCCTCAGAATACTTTCTGTACTTGCCCCTTTTTCTCTGACCCTTTCTTACTTGAGCGTCGGAGTGCCTTGCAGGTACACCCCCTTTTTCTCCTCAACAGTCCGAACATCCAGCCATCATCATCTACCGAGCACCTCCTCATCTGACGACCAGCGTGTGTGGATCTGATCGAACACTCGAGATCAGTGGCGCCGTCTGTGGGAACTCCTTGTTCCCCCCTTCTTTCTTTCTTACTCGAAAACTAAAGATCAAAACATACCTTCATTAATCCATCCACATATGGCCGCTCAGAACCCCGTAAAACGTGCTGACGCTACAGTTCTTGTCCACGTCGACAAGGTGGACGTTAATGGCAGTTCGCTGTTACTTTCTGATCCCCATTTCCTTCGAGACGGGGCCACTGCTTCTCCAACTCCTCCTCCCACCGAGCAAGGAGGAAAACAGTCACCGTTGGGGAAGCGACCAATTCCTGGCCCCCCAGCACTGATCTAGCCGTCGCAGCCCTCCTAGATGCTGTCAACCGCACGAACCTCCTTATCTTGCAGCAAGGTGAAAGGATAGGAGCCCTCGAAGAAGCAGCTCTTCCAAGATCCTCTCCCCACAAGAGGAAACACCAGAAATTAAGAAGCCCACCGCCCAGGCGCCAGGAAGACCGTATGACGAGGCTCGAACCACTACGCGTTCGCAAACGCGACCAGATCTCCCCGAGGGACCAGTCGTCACCAAGACACAAGCGAACGAGGCAGGACGGGCATTCTTCCCCGATCAGACATCACGACCGGCCACGATCGCCCTCACCTCGCAGAGACCGCCGCCGCGAGCGTAGACAACGGTCACCGTCGACTTTAAGTTCGGACAACGACGACGAGCCTCGCGGCCCGTTGTCCCGCAGGATCCTAGCCACTCGTCTCCCCAAAGGACTAGAGAAGCCTCCGTCTCTAGGGACTTATGATGGAACCACGGACCCAGACGAGCACATAGAAAACATAGACGCTCTTCTGGACTACCGAGGTGTACGAGGAGCCATCAAGTGCCGCCTGTTCCCGACCACGCTCCGGAAGGGAGCAATGACCTGGTACAAACAACTTCCCGAGGAATCCATCACCTCCTGGAGGCAGCTCGGGAGGATCTTCTCCCGACACTTTACCGCATCACGACGCCATCCTAAGACTGAGGCGTCCCTTGGAGCTGTTGTACAGGGGAGAGATGAACCCCTTCGGGACTACATTGAGCGATTCAACAAGGAAGCCGTCCAAGTGCCAATGACCGACGATATGAAGAAATTCCTACTCGAGCAGGGATTACGTCCTGGCTCAGATTTCGCGAAAGCCATCGGCCTAGATCCACCAAGGAACCTCAACGCTCTCCTCCACCAAGCCCAGTCGCATATACAGTACGAGGAGAAGGTCGCTGCCCACTCTGTCCGGGCCTCCCGTCACCAAGAAGGTACCCGGACATCCAGAGCTGAAGAGCCCTCGACATCCCGCCGAGGAGATAAAAGATGCGACGATCGGCCTCGCGATGCACGCGAACACAAGGGACCTTCTGGACGGTTCCACGACTATACCCCCCTCACTACCTCGAGGGAGAAAATCTTGTCCGAATGTGCCAATTCAGAGTTCAAGCAAGCGGGGGTCCGTTTCCCCAAACAGCTGCCGGGCAGGCCAGGTGTGGACAAATCCAAGTATTGCCGCTTCCATAAGAGCCACGGCCATACGACGGAAGAATGCATCCACCTCAGGGATGCCATAGAGATCCTCATTCGCGACGGCCATCTGAAGCAGTTTGCGAAGAAAAAATAAGCTCCCCGGCAAGAAACCCAAGAGAGCAAGAAGGCGGCTGAAGAGACTCTGCCCTCCGATGATACCAACGTACAGGTCGCTATGTCCGTGACTCGACCAGAAGACTTCTGCATCCCTGACAGTCTGCCCGCTTCCATATTCCTCGGCGCTCACAGCCCGTGGGAAACCTTCCCGTCGGCCATGGTCATCTCCGGTGGCAGATTCAACAAATCACGGTTGGTTCGGTCAAAAGAAAGTTCGATCAACTGATCAGCAAGAGCGCCAACGAAGTCACCACGCTGGATACCACTCGCAAAGGATCCTCTCTCATTTCCTTCTACAAAGAGGAGCTCCTCGGCGGGTCACCGAACTCAAGCATCCCGCTTCTCATCCGGGCAAGGATGGCGAACTTCGACGTTCGCAGGATACTCGTGGACCAGGGCAGTTCAGTTGATATTATGTACAACCACCTGTTCGAGACACTGCAGTTGGACGACTCTCACCTTACCCCATACGTTGGATCTGACCTGCAGGGATTCAACGGAGCAGTAACAAGGCCCCGAGGTTACGTAGAGCTCATCGTGACTTTCGGTTCAGGAAAGACAACCCGAGCAATCAAAGCACAGTTTCTGGTAATCGACTGCCCGTCACTATATCAGTGCATTTTTGGAAGGCCAACCCTGGCAGAGTTGGTTGCAGTGCCATCCACCGTACATCTCAAGATGAAGTACTACACTTCTGAAGGGATGGTCGCCACCCTCCACAGCGACATCGAAGCTGCCCGTCGATGCTTTGAGGCCGCGTCAAAAGGATTGAGCACAATCTCAGCGAAGTCGAGGACATCTGGTCGCCCCCCTCTACCCAGCAGCTCCGAGCAGCCAAAACCACTCCCCCAGGTCGAATCTATCGACTTGGACAGCCGTTTCAATGAGGAGGACCACGCCAAATCCCCGACGACTTCGGGCAGCCAGTCCCACAACAACGGCCATCTCCTGCGCCCCATACCAGATGGCAACTTCGAGATCGTCCCGTTCGGAGAAGACCCCCGATGGGGAGTAAGGATACGAGCAGACCTCCCCGACCTGGCCAAAAGACAACTAAAAGCGTGCCTCAAGGAGAACGCAGACTTGTTCGCATGGAGCGCTACTGAAATGCCAGGATTGGACCCCTCCGTCGCTCGCCACCAGCTTACCATCGATCCGGCCGTCAAAGTCGTTGCCCAACGCAGAAGGAAACAGTCCCCGGAGAAGATGGAAGCCGCGGAGAAGGCTGTTAAAGACCTTCTAGAAGCTAGGTTTATTTCCGAGGCCAAATACACTACGTGGCTCTCAAATGTTGTACTTGTAAGAAAAAATAATGGCAAATGGAGAATGTGCGTTGATTATACTGATGTTAACAAGGCCTGTCCGAAGGACGCCTACCCCCTCCCCAATATAGATAAGCTCGTGGATAACTCAACAGGTTTTAAGCTGCTATCGTTCCTCGACGCCTACTCGGGCTACAATCAAATTCTGATGGCCGCGAGCGATAAAACGTACACGGCCTTCATGACCGAATCGGGCAACTATTACTACAACGTGATGCCTTTCGGTCTGAAGAACGCCGGCGCTACATACCAACGAATGATGAACAAAGTCTTCCAAGGACAAATAGGCGACATGCTCGAGGTATACATGGACGACATGATCATCAAGTCCTACGAGGAACTAGACCATGTCGCCCATCTTCGAACAATTTTCGAACAAGCAAGAAAATATCAAATGCGTTTTAACCCAGAGAAGTGCACGTTCGGAGTACGGGCAGGCAAATTCCTTGGTTTTTACCTAACGGAACGAGGAATAGAGGCTAACCCCGACAAATGTCGGGCATTCTCTGAGTTCCCAACGCCCACGTCTAAGAAGAACATCCAGTCCCTCAACGGGGTACTCACCTCGTTGTCCCGCTTCATCGCGAAATCCGCCCAACACGCCCTTCCTTTCTTCAAGCTCTTGAGAAAAGAAGCCGCGTTTGAATGGACCGAAGAATGCGAGGCGTCCCTCCTTCACTTAAAACAAGCTCTGTCGAAACCGCCCGTGTTATCGTGGCCAAATACCGGGGAAGTTTTGTTCCTATACCTCACCGTCACCACCGAGGCCGTGAGCGCTGTTCTCATCCGCAAGAATCACGTCGGGCAAAAGCCCGTATACTTCACGAGCAAAGCGTTGCAAGACGCGGAGTTGCGATATCAGCAGATAGAGAAGGTAGCACTGGCCCTCGTTAACGCCGCCAGACGACTGAGGCACTATTTCTTGGCCCACACGATCGTGGTGAGGACAGATCAGCCCATCAAACAGTTGCTGGGATGGCCAGACATGGCAGGTCGAATGCTCAAGTGGTCGTTGGAGCTGTCCGAATTTGACGTCCGGTATGAAAGCAGAAAGGCTCTCAAAGCACAGGCCCTGGCCGATTTCGTGGCAGAAGTAACCTTCTCAGACTCCTCGCCCCACGTAGCAAACAGATGGACCATCTACGTGGACGGAGCCTCCAGCTCGAGCGGCAGCGGGGCAGGAGTCATTCTGGAGAACGACGAGGGGACCATAGTCGAAGCGTCCCTCACTTTATCCTTTCCCACGTCGAACAACCAGGCCGAGTATGAAGCCTTCCTCGCTGGGTTACGCCTTGCCGAAGACCTAGGGGCAGAGGAAATCGTCATCTGCACGGACTCTCAGCTCGTAGCTCACCAGGTCACCGGGGAGTATCAGGCCAAAAACGATAGTCTGTCTGAGTACCTCTCCCTAGTTAGGGAAAAGATATCGAAGTTCAGGACGACAGCTGTAAGACATGTTCCCCGCAAACACAACGTACGAGCAGACGTCCTATCCAAGCTAGCGAGCACCAAGAAAAAAGGCGGAAACAGGTCAGTCATCCAAGAGATACTTCCCCGATCCAGCATCGACAAGGGGCCCTCGTCCCTACACGTGCATGCAATCGGGGACACCGACTGCTGGATGACGCCCGTGTATAACTACCTCACCAGGGAAGAACTTCCGGATGACCCCAAAGAAGCCGGCACTATCAGACGAAGAGCTTGCTCGTACGTCATCCTCGAAAACAAACTTTACCGAAGGGGTTTCTCCATTCCGCTACTAAAGTTCATAGAGGAGGAGATTGTCCCCCACGTATTACAAGAAATCCACGAAGGCATTAACGCCCAGCACCTGGGGGGAAGGTCCCTTGCCCGCAAGGCCCTCCGGACAGGATATTATTGGCCAACCATGCAGCAAGACGCCAAAGAGCATGTGAAGAAATGCGACAAATGCCAACGGCATGGGGACATGCACCTAGCTCCCCCCAACGAGCTAAAAAGCTTGACATCCCCGTGGCCATTCGTCTGGTGGGGCCTGGACATCCTGGGACCCTTCGTGACGGGGTCTAGCCAAAACAAATACCTGATAGTGGGCGTAGATTACTTCACAAAATGGATAGAAGCAGAAGCCTTAGCGAAGATAACAGCACTTAACATTCTACGCTTCTACAAGCGGAATATCCTTGCCCATTTTGGGATTCCCCAAGCAATCGTCACGGACAATGGAACACAATTCACGGACAAGAAGTTCCAAGACTTCGTCGCCCATCTCGGAACAAAGCAACACTTCGCTTCGGTCGAGCACCCCCAGACCAACGGGCAGGCGGAGGCAGCCAACCGTGTCATCCTTCGTGGCCTCAAGCGAAGACTGGATGAAACGAAGAAGGTCTGGGTCGAGGAGCTCCACAGCGTCTTATGGGCATATCGTACTACTCCCCAGTCCACCACCAGGGAGACGCCTTTCCGCTTAGCATATGGCATGGAGGCTGTTTTACCCATCGAGATCCACGTACCGTCCAGGAGGACCGAGTCACCTCTAGACGAGGAGATGAATAACAGAGCGATAAGAGAAGAGCTTGACCTCGTCGAGGAAATCCGGACATGAGCAACACTCCACGAAGCGTCTCTTAAGCAAAAAATAGCAATCAGGTACAACGCCAAAGTCTTACGACGAGAATTCGACGTGGGCAGCCTTGTCCTGCGAAGAAACCACAAGGACTCTCGCGAAGGCAAACTAGCGGCCAACTGGGAAGGGCCATACAGAGTCCGTGCCAAAACGGAAAATGGCGCATACTTCCTAGAAAACCTCAACGGGGAGGCGCTCCCTCGACCATGGAACGCCGAGAAACTTAAGCAATACTACAGCTAAATTGACCTTAGGCTTCCTCGCATCAAGAGACCACCTAGCGGTCATCATGCTCGCCCAGGTACAAGCGATGCATGCACACAAAGTAGAATCCCGCTCAAACAAGCAAGCCGGAACTCTGCTCGGCGACGGTCCTCGACCGAGTACCGCCCTCGCCCAAGTACCATGATTGGCAGAACCCCAGCTCGCGATGGGACGTTCACGCCGCGACCTCAGGCCTCAATCGCGACCTGAGATCCGCAAACTCGCCAGGACCTTCCCCGGCTGTTCGCCCAGTTCCCCGCACTGGCGAACTCACACGCAGCGGGCTACCTTCCAAAAGAAAGCTCCACTAACGAACACACCCTCCGACGGGCAGTCATACACGCACAATTAAGATAAAATACAACACTAATGTAAAGTACAACAACATAAACAAAAATCATATAAGTAACAAAACCGACCAACATAAACCGGGCATAAAGTAAAAAAGGCCACCAGGGCCAAAGATTGTACGAATTACATAAAAAGGGGGGCCACGCCCCCCAAACCAAATAAAATTACAACAAACTACACGGCACGCAGGCCGACAAAACATCATTCCTCGGTGTCTTCGACTCGTTCATCATCAGGCGGAGAGGTTTCGGTTCTAGCTTGGCCGGCAAGGATAGACTCTGGCATCACTATTTGCCCGTCTTTAACGTACGCCGGGAAATTGGTACCTTCGGTCACCAAATCAACACCAAGATTCACCACCTGAAGCTGAGACACTGCATTTTGGAAGGCATCCTCGCCGAGCACGGCGTTGTCATCCTCGGCCACTACCAGTCGGGCAACTAACTCTGACCTGGTCTTCAGCACCTTCACGTCCTCAGGCTCCTCCTCGCCCGGAGCACTGGCCGCCTGCAGTTGCGCGACCTGGTCCTCAGCAGTCTTTTTCTCAGCCTCGAGCGTAACCACCTTTCCCTTTAGCTGGGAAACCTCCTCGCTCTCCTTTTCCTTCGCCTCCTTGGCAGCCCTAGCTTCCTCCCTGGCCTTCCTCAAGCTCTCCTCGAGAGCGTTCACCTTCCCGCGGGCAATAGTCAACTCACCCTCAATGGTCGTGTCCCCTTCGGTATAGGTGGCCGCCATATCCAGCAGCCTGACCACCGCAGAGGCATCCTGAGCCACCAACGCCCTCTTGCTCGGACTGTCCAGGCTTTGCAGATGAAGAGAATCAGCGTGGGGAATCACTAAAGAGGTCCCTTCAAAAAACCTCTTGTCCAGTACACAAGGAGGCAACTCGAATTTCGCTTTCTCTGGCGCCTTGCCCAGATCCACTGCCTCGTTCCTTGGACGCTTAGACCTGGTCGCCAGGGGCATTGGAGACCGTTGTGCATTGGTCGGTGAAGCATTCCCCTGAGGAGGCTGGGAAGGACCAATCGCACGAGCAGGGGAAGGACGAACCTTAGGAGTAGCAGCTGCAGCAGCTTGTTTCCGCGCGGCCACGTTCCTCACCATCCTTTCGTGGGCTGAAGGCATAGCGGCTGCAAAAGACAAAAACAGGCGTCAGGTGATAAAAAATAACGAGCAATACAAAGCAATATATTAAAATTAAATACCGAGTAGATCCATAGCATCCCTATAAGTGTTGCACCCCAGCAGTGCCCTAACGTTAATAAAACGAGGCTCTACTCGAGGACTACCATCGTCCTCAAGGATCGCCACATTCTTCTTCGTAACACACTCGGCCATCCGGAACGAGTTCACGTACTTCAGCAGTTTCTCATATGAGGCAGCATCCCCCTCATCCAAATCGGTCGGCTCAAAAACATAATCCTTTGGCGGCTTAGTAAAATGCGCCCCGGTCCACTGGAAGTGATATTTCAACAATCGCCACCCAATGTATTTACCCTCCTCGTTGATCCTGTCCTCCCCGTTCTCATCCACTTCAAGCTCCCAGCAGAACGTGCTATCCTGAGCAGCCTCCGATACGGGCTCCACGACGAAGTACCTCGTCTTAAATGTACGGATAGATTTGGAGAAAGGTTTGAACAGCTTACGCTGCTGCTTCAAAGAGACCCAGCCATAGCTCTTTCCAGAAGTCTTCCGTTGGAGATGAAATACGGTGAAGAAGAATGGAAGAGTCACCCCTACCTGCAAGTGCTCGCACACCAGCTCGAACGCCCGCATGAACGCTAGCGAGTTGGGGTGGAGCTGCGTAGGGGCCAGGTGAAGATGCAGAAAGACGGACTGCTGGAAATCCGTAAATGGAAGCCTCAAGCCCAACTCCTTGAAGACATATTCATACATCGTGAAACGCTCCCCGTAATTGGTGCAGACGCACTTATTAGCAGTGGGAAAGTGGACTCTCCAATCCCCGTCGTCTCCCACCGTCCGGAAGCAGTCTCCAACATAGCTCGTAAACTCGGACACATGCTCAGAGGGTTCCGCCACCTCCCATTCATCTGCTTCATTTTCTGCTACATCCTCCTCGGGTGCATCCTCCTCGGGTACCTCCTCCTCGAGCACCTCATCCTCTTGCTCGTAATCCATATCCTGCTCCGTGGACCCACTCGAATACTGAGTGCTATTACTCCCCGAGGAACCAGACTCCTCCTCGGACGAATCTAGTACAATTTCTCCACGGGACCCTGTCGCCATCACCTGAAAAGCAGAGAAAGACAGTGAATTCGACAGCTAATCAAATCCACCCTTCCACCGCTGAACAAGTGAAAGGGCGCGCTAAGGGCTGAGGAAGACGTCCCCGGCCTAAGCCCTGACAACACTGCAAACAGTCTCCCCGCGAGACAGTGCCCGGAACTCTCATCCCACACGAGGAATTTCTCCAAAGCAAGATCACGAGTTTTTCATTCAGCTCACAACTCCATAAAACGCAATGCTCGCACGATCACGTGCACGTCGCCATCGCGACGGCGTCACGGACAGACCTTCCACACACAACGTAACGACAGGCTAACGGCGATGGAGACGGCGGAACCATCATCCACCACCGGCGACTACCACATATACAGCCCTAAGTCTCCTAAAATCTAACCTAACCACATGCACCACCTAAGTAAACATCAACAAAAAGCAAAACAAGGAAAATGGACGACTTACTCGTAAATATAAGGCTGAAAGGACTTGCTCGGATCTTCAAACAATGAAAGTTGCAACGGACAGCGTTCACGGGCAAGGGATTTGCTGAAGATTGAAGGAAAAGGTCCTGAATGAAGGTTTTTTC
The DNA here is from genome assembly GCA_022829125.1 of Lathyrus tuberosus. Taxonomy (NCBI): domain Eukaryota; kingdom Viridiplantae; phylum Streptophyta; class Magnoliopsida; order Fabales; family Fabaceae; genus Lathyrus; species Lathyrus tuberosus. The sequence continues at coordinate 1,860,602 of JALAZF010000746.1, read as the reverse complement.
CCCTATTTATACAGGAGGTCACGTGCAACCACACGCGCACATAGGTCATAATGACTACCCGCTAGCCATCATTGCCTAAGCGGCGGCGGCACAAGTTCCAACACACACGTGGCGACCCTCGTACCGTTTCGTATTCCACTAAACTGTTGGTACCCACCGGTGACGGGCAACGTATAACGACCGCGACCAACAGCCATAACGGACAGTAGAAACCATGGGCTTCCACAGCCGACGAGCAAAACGCTCCACTTCCCCGAGACTGTACGCTATCCTTAAGTCATCACTTCCATGCTCGGAAGCAACGACTTGGGGGGCTACTGTTCTGGACTGGGCCAACGGCCATGCGCGACCCAATCCGTGACTGCTACAGTAACGGCCCAAACGCTTGGATCCAGTCCATTAAGATGACAAAAGTACCCTTTTGCCACGGCAACCGGGCAGTGACTGCTCAGCCTTGCCCGAAACTATTGTCCGCCACACACGAGCTACAGCTCCCCGACATATGACGGTCATATGCCCGCAACTACCCTCCTGCCCATCACAACGGCTAGTTTTGGCAGTTACCTATTCTTCAGGAAAACAGTTATTTCGCCTTGAAAATATGACCGTTGGCCACGCGCTGGGGAACAATATATAAACCCTCTCATTTGAGAGGGCGAGGTATCACATTTTTTAACCCTCAGAATACTTTCTGTACTTGCCCCTTTTTCTCTGACCCTTTCTTACTTGAGCGTCGGAGTGCCTTGCAGGTACACCCCCTTTTCTCCTCAACAGTTCGAACATCCAGCCATCATCATCTACCGAGCACCTCGCCATCTGACGACCAGCGTGTGTGGATCTGATCGAACACTCGAGATCACTTACCTTATAAGAAAATCAAAGAAGAAGAAAATGGAATCAAAGTTTTAAGTTTGCTTATGTTTTTGGATTTCAATGGAATTGAATCGTAGACCAATGTACAATGTGTAATTTAGTTGTTATAAAGTTTACATGCTCAAGAATTGATCTTTAACTTTAATACATGCATTATTTAAAAATTGCATATAAACTTAAAAATAAATTAATATTTTAATTAAATAGAAATCTTAATATTTCTCATAAGAATGTTTAATGAGGGTATTTTTAAGAAGCAAAGATTTGCCTCAGTGGTTGAGTGGGCGAACATAAAAAAAATTTCCTGCATAATTTTCATTCACATGTGAAAAAGTTTAGTGAAAACACTTGAGCACTTAAATGTTTATATCATCTTAATTTATTCATTGAAGGAGAATATTTAATTTTCAATATATCAGAAAAACATCAAAGCTATACATTTTATCAAGTATGCTGCAAAGTCTGTCTACATAATATTTATCAATTTGATGTAATATTCACCAAGTGTGTGGTGATTTTTGTTTGTAAGAAAGTGGTTGTACTTTTTCACAGGTGTTTGCAAATAGGAAGGGTTGCTTTTCTATTTGTTGGAAAAGTCCTTTAAATCGGGTTGATTCAAAGTCCACTATGGTTGTTGGTGTTGTTGAAAATCAAGAAAGTGATTTGCTTCTTTGTTGTTGTTAGAAGATTGTAGGTGTAATCCTAGTGTGAGGCTTGTCAAAGATCTAACAATAGTGAAAATCTCTCACGGTGTGTGAGGGGACTAGATATACCATTGGTTGATAAGAGGAACTAGGATACATACTTGTGTCCTTTACATTCAACATTTATTTTTTTGCACTTTATTTCATAAGTTCATCAACATATTTCTGAAAAAAATAAGAACATAGAACATCTAAAAAATAACCGAAAAAGTCTCTAAATCTAATTCACCACTTCTTAGATTGCACTATGAACTTACACGTTTGTCGTCGCCTCTCATGGGAAGACCTACAATCATCGTCCTAGATGGGTCCTTTTACAAATATAACACTAAATGATTATATCTAAAATATCAATAAATTAAAAAAAATGATTAAAATATTTAAAAAGTAACTAAATAGTAATTAATTATTTATATTTTTATTAATTATGTCTATTTTTACTTTAAAATTATATTTTCAAAAAACACAAGACACATATTTGTCATTTATATCAACAAAATTGAATACATATTATTATTTATTAATAAAATTTAAAACTCGAGATAAATTTATTGTAAATAAATGTAATAAAAATATGAGATAAATATTTATTTTTGATAAATATAAAAATCTTGACAATTTTGTGCACATATTTTAAATCAAGTCATAATACTCATAATCATTTCATTCAATTACATTATAAGCGCTTGCATAGAGATGACAATGGGTAGGATTTAGGCAAGATACTATAGTACCCATTCCCATACATGCGATTTGAAAATATTCTCGTACCCGAGCCCATACCCACTTGGACATTAAAGTTAGCACCCGTACTCGTATCCTATGAGTATGTAAATACCCATACTCATACCCATTAGCCGCATTCCTATTAAAAATAAATAGATCAATTATAAAATATCATATCATTTTAAGTTTTTAAAAACGTTAAATACAAGCACTTATATTCAATACGTAATGGTTTAACATTGATATACTTTTAAAATGGATAGACACACATTTTTATATAATAATATAAATTAAAATATATAAATATAAATTAACATACATAAATATATTGTGTGGGTATGAGGCGGGGTGGGTATCAAGGTGCCCATACCCACACTCATATCCGCTTATATTTTTAGGTAATTATCCGAGCTCATGCCCACACTCATTTTTACGGATTTTTACTCTATCTATTTTGAGTAATTTTGCGGATACTTACTAGAAATTGGTCAAATTATCATCCCTACTATAGTGTCTGATTGTTAGATAAAAGATATAATTTTTATTATTTGTGTTGTTTGTTGTAATTGTATCAATTAAATTTTCATTAAGAGTGATATTGGACCCAAATATTCACGTATTTGTCCGTAATCAATTAATTAAATATAATTTTTATACTTTTTTAAAAAAATAAAAATAATTATAATATAATAATAATTTATTGTAAAAAATATTATATTACATTTTGAATAGAGTTGTATGAAAAAAAAAATTGATTAAAGAGAAATAACAATCTATGTATTATAATATGGGCGTTCAAACTCCGCAAAGTAAATTAAAAAAAAAAAATTAAGAGGCCTATTATTATTTTTTATTTTATGTTATATATAAAAATTTTTGATAAATAAATATATGAAATTATAATAAATAAAATAACATAAAAGTAAATTTATTAATTTACATTGATATGGACTATGTATTTTTTTGAAGAAAAAAAGGAGATGTGTTTAGATTGTCAACCAATCACCATCATACATTCTACTAAATCACTCTGATAATTTTAAATTAGTTGTGTGATATGGTTGATTGATGAATTTTTATTGAATAACAATATAAAATTTTACTGGTAGTATCTTTAATTTTATTTTTTTAAAGTATGCATAATATTTCAACTTTTATTTATATTTAAATGTGAATAGTATGACTTTATTAGTATAGTTAATTTTTTTTATATCATTATATTAATTATAAACGTGACTCAATTATTTAAATTAATATGAATATACGTGTTAAGTAGTCAAAGTTTTGATCTTGAGGATTTCAGTGGATTCAATTTACAAGTATTATTTTAATTTTATCATCAAATTCTATAAATTTTATTATTATGTTTTTAAATTTTATTATTATGTTTTTAATAAATTCGAGATGCTTCAAGTGCACCTCATAAAACAAATTCTCCGATTCTCCTAATTTGGACTAGGGATGTTCGCGGTTCGGTTTGGATCGGTTTTGAAGTAAAATATTATCCGGTCCAAAAATAAATGTACTTGCGGTTTGGTTCGGTTTTATATGATTGGTTAAAAAAATCCGATCCGATCCGATCCAATTTTTTGCGATTTTATTTGGATCAATTTTTTGCATATCCAAATTACAAATTATAATTTTATAAATATTATAAAAACACTAATAAATAATAAATATGATATAATATATAACATATACTATATTAAAAGTTAATATTACAAAATAATAATGATCGGTTATGAGTGAAACAAATGAAATAATAAAAATTAATAGATTAAATCATACTAATAAATAATATTCTATAAAAAAAGTATCATCTAATAATAAATTAAGATAACATATTATACTAATAAAAAATATATAAGTATAAAAATATATACATGCGGTTTGGTTTGGTTTGAATCGATTTTGAAAAATCAATCCGAACCGAACGGTTTTACAAAATGACATCCAAACACAACCAATATTTTTTGATTTTTTGCGGTTTTCGATTTTTTTTATCGGTTTACAGTTTTTATTTGGATTGATTTGAATTTAAACACCCCTAATTTGGACAATAATTAAAGAAAACTTAAAAATTATTTTGTTTTGACAGATTAAAATTAAAGGTTAAGTGGATAAGTTCCTCTTGTAATTTTTTAGGATTGATATAATTTTACTTTTTTTTATTCAATGAAATACAATACTTTTAGTTTAAAATTATTTACTATTTTATAATTTGACATATTTGTACTATGTGATGTGAATTTTTAAATATGATCTAAAGAAGTTTTAATTTTGTTTCAGACCTATATTTATTTATTTAAGTTTAAGTATTAATTTAAGAAATTACTTAAAAGTAATTATGATAATTTTGATAAATTTATTAGAGAAAATAAATGATGCATTGGCAGTATAAATTTTTTTTACATTGTCAATTAATCACGATCATGAATACCGCCAAATCAGACTATAATTAAAAAAAAATTAGAGAAAATGGATGGTGCACTGACAGTGTAAATTATTTTTACACTGTCAACCAATGACAACCATGTATCCCGCCAAGTCAGCCCGTAAAATTTAAATTATTTATATGATTTAACACTTTAAAATGTTTTGATTGAATGTATGTGTAATATTTTTTTACACTGACAGTACACTATCATTAAACTCAAAAAATTATATAATATGACAAAATAATATGTTCTTATTAAATGACAGTGTAAAACTTTTTTATACGGTTAGTGGATCTCCTTTAATCTCAATTTATTATTGATAAAACCTATCCAAATTAAGAAGAACCGGATATAACTAGTTAATTAATTCCAGCAATTCTTATTTAAAAAGAAAACAAACAACGGTATGGATGTATGGATCGACAACTAATTGGTTCCAACAATTCCTATTCATTTAAAAATAGCCGGTGGTATAACTAATTAATTGATCGCAACAATTTATTCAAATGTAAAAAAGCAGGAGGTATATCACCGTCAATTAAAATGACGGATAAATACTTTGATATTTATTTATATTTATATATTAATGTAAATATATTATTGGTATTTATATATTAATAATACTTTAAAAAATAATTAAATATTAATAAATTTATAACATATTTAATACAATTATTTTTATCTATTTTTTTAAATTATTAATTTATAAATATCAACAATTTATTCAAAACAATATATAAATATAAATAAATATTATCATCAGAGATTAAACCTTAATCAAAATTTTATATTTATTTAATTCAACTAATACATATCATTAAACTATTTCACCTATCCAAGTATTTTTTTATTAATTTCTAAAATTAATAAAATGCATTGTATTTTATTTTTTAATAGTTATTAATTTACTTCTAAATTTTAGAAAGTAAGGAGGTCCCTTTATAACCTCTAGAGGGGAAGTTAAAATCCCGTATAAAAGAGTTGTAAAATGACTATTAATGTCAATATTATCAATAATTATATTCTAGAAACCTTTTTCTAGAATGTTTACTGTAATTTTAATTATACTAAGTATAGACCTGCTTAAAAGGGATCAGTTAAAAAAATTTGACATCAAAATTTTTTGTTAAAAATAATAGCGTCGAGAATTCTCTCAGCAAAAATATACTTGGAAAACTTAAATGCAGGTGTGTCGGAAGCAACAATGGCTACTTCAAAGAATGACTTAAAATTTCCAAAGAAACAACCTTTGATAACACGATCTCTTTCTCGGTAAGCTTATTTGATCCTTATTTATCATCTATTAACAATTATTGATGTTTTGTAGACTCTAATCTAGAGTAAGAAATTAGATAAATTAATGAGTTTCAATCAATCTTGATTTGTTATAGTATATTATTTGTAACTTTATGACATCTTAAACTACAATGGATTATGATTCATAATTTTTGTTAAAAAAATCCACTATCCTTCTTTAATATGATTCAATAAAATAGCAAATCATTATAAATAATATGAGATTAAAAATAGTATACCATCAATATAAAATAGTTTTACATCATCCAATAAAATTATAACATTCCATTATATTATACCATTATTTTAAATTAAACGTATGATTTGACGAAATACATGTCTGTAATTGATTGACAGTCTAAAAATATTTTACATTGTCAATACATATTCTTTTTTTAAAATAATATACTTCCTAGCTCATTTTTTCTTTATCGATTCTTTTTCCCCTTAGGACGCGTTAAAAATTTCATTTGAATTAATATTGTAAATGATATTTATCAACATATATAAAAAATTCTTTAAACTTATAAAAATTTAGGCGAGTTGAATGTCGATGATAACTCATCCAAGATAAAAAAAATACTCAAAAGATTGACCAAAATTACGATTTAAACCAATACAAATTATAATATTTCTAAATAATTATTTCTCTTATTTTAATATAAATTAACCCTAAAGATATTCAAACCTTCAACTATACATAATTTTACTTAATAAAATCATTATTTTCTTAAAATAAAAATACTCAAAGTCATATTATAATCAACCTCGTTCAACGTGCCAAAAAAAAAGTATTTTTGTTTTTTTAGAAGAATCTCCCTCTAATTTAAGATATTTTGTTTTTTCTCACTAGTTTCCTCATTTTCTTGCATCACATAACCAAACTCTCCAACTTCCCCTGTTTTTCACTCTGTTTTATACTCTGTTTCCTTCTTCTTGTGCCACTCTTCTCATTACCCTCTCTCTCTCATTACATCGCACAAACTTTCCTTCTATCATCATCAATGGAGGACCAAGAAGCAACGTGAGTGTTGTTTTCTTTTTCTTGCCTTTTTCATCAATGTTAACAAGTTTCTTGAATTCTTTTTCTTTTCTTTTCACAATGCAAATTTGAGAGTGTTCTTCCCCTGTTACATTCTTTATTGTTCTGCATTTACGATAAAGAATCTTTAATATATGTATCATATCATAGCTAGTTAAAGTAAGATACAAGAGATTAATCACAATTTAAGACTCTAATTAAGGAGAATTGATTTTGTATTAGATGTGTAAACCATTAATTAAACTAAAGTTTATTAATTTTAATGCATCTTTGATATTAAGGCGTGTTTGTTGAAATTTCAATTAACCATTTTTATTTTCCTTTTGATTTTGTACATAAACTATCTATCTTTTTATATTTTATTGTAAATATCTCTGTGCGCATGAATAATGACGAAAATTAATTTATGGACCTGAAATAAAATTTGGTTGATTGATAAGAAGAGATTAAAGGGAGTACATTGTTAGTGTAAACTAGTTTTACACCACCATTCAATAGAATTATAACATTCTGCCATGTCATATCAGTATTTTAAAATTAAACGTGTGACTTGGTGGAATATACGTCCGTGATTGATTGACAGTACTATCACTGCATATTCTTTTTTCTCTTGATAAGAATGTCTCTCTATGCTTACGTAGTCAAATATTAATTATCAAACTTTAAAAAATTATAATTGAGGATAAAAATTTGTCAAAAATCAATAAAATTGAGTTAAAATTTTTTAATCGACGGCTAAAAATTAAAAAAAATGTGTATTTATGATAATTATTTAATTTTTTTATACAAAATTATAAATACAATAATTTATGAGATTAAAGGTAGTGCACTGTCATATCATATCAGTATTTTAAAATTAAACGTGTGATTTAGTGAAATACATTTCCGTAATTGGTTGTGTAAAAATATTTTACACTGTCAGTGCATATTTTTTTTTCTCATGCTTTATTTTAATTATTTTAATTTTAAAAATAGTGAAAAACATTACAAATAGAAGCAGTTTCCTCGTAAACCAGTTACACTCTCAGCAACCCAAACTCAACGTAGTTTGACACAAACTCAAACTCCAACAACCTCGTTTGTCGCACTTTATTTTTTCTTCGCCAAATTCAAATTTTTTCAGAATCACCATTCAAAATTTAAAAAATGTTGAGAATCATCACCAATTTCAATTTCAATTTCATTATCCATTTCATTTATTATAGCTTTAATATCTAGGGTTTTATTTAATTTTCGTATACAAAAAACAAAAAATAAAAATTATCATTTTACCCTTTTCTTCAATTGAGGGTTTTAGTCTGAAATTCAATGGGTCGTTCTCGTGGGAATTTTCATCATGCTGATGAGGATCCCAGCCAAAGGTTTGATTTTCATTCGTCTATTTCGTTATTGTATCAAAATGATAGTGTTTGTTAATACAATTGTAATTGAATTTTGCATTATTTGTTTTTCTGAATGTGTATATGATTGATTGATTATAGTTAATTTCTGTGGTGATTTTAGTCTATGATGCTTTCAATTAGGTGTTTTTTTCTTCTGTGTGTTTTTATGTGGTTAATTTTACTGATTGTGTAGATCAAGGAGAAAGAAGAATGCTTCCAGTGGAGATAATTCGGAATCTGGTGCTGCAGGTAGTTTTTCCACCATGATGTATTTTGTTAATTTTTTTTACTGCGTTATGGGATTATAATGTGTTATTTCCGTGGGTTTTAATTTGCTAAATTTAGATGGTGTGCGTAGAATAGACTATATATTTGTAGCGTTATAGTCTGTAACACTTTAGTGTAATATGGAATTAGTCTGTATATGTTTGGTATGTTTGGAAATATGCTTATGTTTGAAACAGAAATCTTGATTTGAATTGTGAAATCATGGAGTGTTTGTTCGGTTAAAGATCGTCGTTGTAGTTAAAATCACGATTTGAATCGTAAAATCCATGGTTGTTGAAATCCTGATTTGAGTTGTGAAATCCCACAATTTGGCGAGTATGCCTACCCTCGGTGATTAAGAGTATATACAAAATCTTATTTTGGTAGAATTGGGCGGAATCACGCCTGTTAATTGTTGAATCGTATAACTTTTTCTCTTGTTTGAGACTTATGAGTTGTATTCAAATGTATGAATTCAAATGTATGAGTTTATATGCATACGGATGAGTTTTATGAATTTGTATAATCTTACGATTAGTGTTATGATTCCACGATTTTACTTCCCATTTCCAATTTTGCGTAAAATCCTGATTTTAACTACCCTGTTAAAGATAGGAAACCACTTTATGGTAAAGAATAAAATATACTACAGGCAATAGCAGTGGTAGTTATTTAGAGATTCAATGTCTATTTATTGATGATTTATGATTCATGGATATTGTATGTTTGAAAATAATTTTCTGTGTTTCTGTGAGTCAGGTCAAGGAGCGAGTGAAGGGAAAAGGGCTCTGTATCATTGCAATTACTGTAATAAAGATATTACAGGAAAGATTCGTATTAAGTGTGCCGTGTGCCCAGATTTTGATTTATGCATAGAATGCTTTTCTGTTGGAGCCGAGGTGACACCTCACAAAAGCAATCACCCTTACAGGGTTATGGTCAGTAACCATAAATTTCAAATTTTTTCCTTTGGTATGTTGTTAATTTCACCTTTTTGATAAAGAGAAAGGTTATGCGGTAATTTTGCTAAGTTGCATGCAATGTTGTTAAATATCCGCTATAGCATTGCAGAATTTGGACAATCTGCTATTATTCTGCAATACCCTATTTAGTACAAAGTGTTGTCAAATAACGGCGCTATAGCATTCTACATAGCGGAATTTAACATTCCGCTTTCCACAATTGACAAACGTTGATCACTGAGCATGCTTGCAGGATTAGCCAATTAAGTTAGATTGGAAATTCTTCTGAAACTGTTTTTATCATATGTGGAGTAAAAACCATTTTGAAAGAAATTATGCCTGTGTATCTGTCAAAGCGCTGTTAAGAAAATTGCATCACTACTTGTTTTGGCAACATTGTTGTTATTTTTGCTTTGCTTTTTATAATATTTTATTTTTTAATATGGTTTCATGATGACAGGACAATCTGTCTTTCCCTCTTATTTGCTCAGACTGGAATGCAGACGATGAAATCTTGCTTCTAGAGGTACTGAATTTAAATTTTTGCCTAGGAGTAGTGGTGACTAGTGGTGTAATACTATAACGCATTATATTTGGTGTTTGCGAAGAAGTCGATGTTTAACATCTGATCTTTCTAGCAATAACTTTTTGGTTTTAGGGAATTGAAATGTATGGCATGGGAAACTGGGCAGAAGTCGCTGAGCATGTTGGAACAAAGAACAAAGAAGCATGCATTGAACACTATAAGAATGTGTACCTAAACTCTCCGTTCTTCCCTCTTCCAGTATGATAAGCATCAAACCAACCTGCAATCAGTGCTTAATATTATTCGTTCTTATAAAGGTATTTTAATTGCTGACCGACTGTTCGTATTTACTAGGACATGTCTCATGTTGTTGGGAAAAACAAAAAAGAACTACTCGCCATGGCGAAAGGGCAGGGTGACGACAAGAAAGGTTTGTCACAATACACAACTTCATTCACTTGTTTCTAGCTTTTGGGAAAAATTGATTTCACTTACATAGCATGTTGTCATAAATGAATCAATGAGACACAGCTTATGGGAAGTGTTCGATAGAGAGCCTATGGAAATAACTTATAAGATGTACATAAGCCGTTTTCATAGTATTTCCATAAGCTATCCTGGATAGCTTATGAAAATAGCTTACTTAAATACGATTTGACTTTATTTTATCTTTGTTAAAAATTAAATAATACGTTAACACTTATCATGCTTATAATGTAAGCTCTTTATTAAAATGTTTATCCAAACAAAGCCTATGGCTCATTTATGTGTTGCCGAGTATTGCTTAAAATATATTTAGGAGAATATATTTATAATCATCTATGGCTTCTGATTTTTTTCAGATAGGTTGGTTTATGTTTTGGCCACTTTTTGTTTTTCAATTATGGATAACTTGTGATTGGCACAGGACTTCCGATGGGGGATCTCAGTATAAAGGAAGAATCAACCTTTTCTACGTCTAGAGTCAAGTAAGACTGTCATATTTTGTATGCATTTACTCTTGCCATGTTCAGTACCATGTTCGTTGACTTCTAAATGTTGATTCAGAATGGAAGATTTCCATAAGCCTGGTTCCACTGGTCGTCTGTCTACCAATGTGAATCCAGGTAAACGAAATAATTCGATAGCTAAGACTCATACAACAATTTTCTCATTATCATCTTTCAATCTTGATATTGTTTATATATTGCAGAGTTAGATTCTGGGCTCTCAGTCAGCACACAGGCTTCAGCTAGTGTTAACCAGAGGGCATCTAACAAAGGCCGAGGAAAAGGTGGTCCTGGAATCGTTAAAATTGAAGGTGTGCATTTAGTATTTGGTCCGAAGTCCTAATTAAAATTAACTGATGCCTATTCTTTGAGAAAATTCACGACATTATGTTCTGTTTTTATAGTCTTTTTGTTTTCATTGACAGATTCTTCAATAGACAGAGATTTTGGAGGAAATAAACCAAATTCCTCAGGAAATGGCGGCCCTTCTTTGGTTGAAGTCAGTGGTTATAATCCGAAAAGACAGGAATTCGATCCTGAATATGATAATGATGCTGAACAATTGCTCGCTGAAATGGAGTTTAAGGACACTGACACTGAGGACGAGCGGGAGATCAAACTCCGCGTGTTGCGTATCTATTACAAAAGGTAAAACAGCCATTTTAGTTTTGAAGGTTTCTTTTCCCGAGTCATCTACAATCGAAATCTTTTACAGTAATGATATTCGAAGGTATTGCTTACACCCACATCTACATTGGAATACGTTGCAGGCTCGATGAAAGAAAGCGCAGGAAGGAATTCATACTTGAAAGAAATTTGCTATATCCAAATCCAATTGAGAAGGATTTTACACCCGAGGAAAAGGCAATATGTCGGAAATATGACAAATTCATGCGCTTTCATTCTAAGGAAGACCACGATGAATTGCTTACAACCATTATCACTGAACACAGAACTCTTAAAAGAATTCAAGAGCTTAAGGTTTGAGACATAGATAGCATTAATTTGTTATGAAAATTCACTTTTTATCTCTGCTTGGAAAATGGAAACTTTTTATTTATCCAATCATTTAGCTTTTGATATTGATTACGTGACGTGCAAACTGCTCCACCTGAATCAAACATATCGACATTAAGTCTGACGTTTATTGAATATGGTACTGTAGGAAGCCCGGGCTGCTGGTTGCCGCACTTCAGCTGAAGCAGATAGATATCTGGCACATAAGAGAAGAAAGGAAGCTGACGAAAGTGCTCGTAGGGCAAGAGAAAGTGGTCACCTCGGCCCAAACAATCACGGGGTTCCAAATGCATTAATGTCTCCAGACTCTACAGGTACAAGACCTGTCAATGAAATGGATCTAGCAGGATACTATGGAGCAGATTTACTTTCTGAACCTGTAAGATTCCGTCTTTGCCGAATTTCCATCTTAAATCTCTGCGTTGCTTCTTAATCTGTTTTCTGACATTGTCGGCTTTAATTTCCTTGTCAGGAGAAACGTCTGTGTTGTGAACTAAAGTTGCCTCCGGCCGCGTATCTAAATATGCAACAGCATCTGTCTGTGCAAATGATTGCCGGCAACGTCACTTCGAAATCGGATGCTCATCAAATGTTCAATATGGATGCCATGAAAGTTGACAGGGTGTATGATATGCTCATTAAGAAGGGAATTGGTTCACCCTAGTCTATTTTTCTGTTCAAGGATTCCATAATAATGAAAATAAAATTTAGCTGTATATCAAATTATCATCATTTCTTGAAAATTTTAAATGATGTATAAGTGATGTATCAAGCTTTAGTAATAAGGTAGAGTTGGAGTTAGAAGTGGTGTGTACCAGAATTACATTTCATAGGGAAATTAAAGACCTTGATAACTGATACAAAGATGTATCGTCCATATGTGCGCCCTAGCTAAGGTTTTGGCATCCACTCCCTATATAATGTCCGTTTTGCTCGCTCTGTTTTTTTTTTTGGGACACGCATGTTAATTTGTCATTCTGAGTGACCGACGTAAAAAACAAGAGTTTAACTAGTAAAATAATTTTACACTGTCATCCAATAGAAATATATTAATCTGTCATATTATACTGTTAACTTAAAAATTACAGTCTGATATGGCGGGATACATAAGGGTGATTGGTTGACGAGAATTTCTTAATCTATCCCTTGATACTCTTAGACATCTAGCGCATCTTCTTTTATGTTCCCCATTTTCGGAGATACATATTCAGATGCAATTGTTTTTGTGCCAAAATTTGGTTTTTTCTGAAACTACATCTATTGAATAATTTTAAACTGGTAAACGTCGGGAAAATTTTCAAAATAATTCAGTTCAGGGGAATTTTCGTAAATGCACCTCCGGGACGTGTAAGTGCTAGATTGTTCCGTATATACAGCTCTGGAAGTTTCTGCTATATTTGAAACCTGCATGATCATTCCCCTTGTTGTTGTGTTTTCGTCTTCCACACTCACATTCACCAACCTAAAAAACCCTACATTCTCAATATCATTTTGCACTCCAAAACTTCAACTTCTTCGTGAAACAAATCAAAATGAGCAAGAGAATATCGAATTTCAGGTAAAGATTGCACTTTGTCCACTACATTGCTCACATTAATCATCAAACTAACGTTGCTCTCGGAGCTGTATCTCCGGAACGTGTTGAAGATGAATACTTTCGGATGTACATCTCTGGAACGTGTCTGTGACCTGTTTTTTTATAGCAGATTTGTAATTTTTGTTTATTTTTCTTATTGTTTACAAATAAATATGGTGCACTCCGATAATATCTCAAAAGAATTAGTTTCTAGAAACGATGTTTCTCTGAATGTTCAAGGGGTTGTTGTAAAATCGGTAGATGTTGGCGTTGACTTTAATAACAAGCAAGAGTTTGATGATCGTGATAGCATCCTCACATGGATCCGTAGGACTGCAACTAGACTTGGTTTTGGGGTGGTTGTAGGAGGATCGGATAATGGTTCAGAAAGAAGAAACGCTTTTGTAACTTTGTTGTGCGAAATAAGCGGGAAATATCAGACTCTTCTACAGAAGTTTAAAAGAGACGACACCGGTAGTAGAAAATGTGAATGTCCTTTTAAGATTCGTGGTTACATGTTGAGTACCAAAAATTAGAAATTTAGTGTTATTTGTGGTTTGCATAACCATGAATTGTGCTTAAAGTTACAAGATCATCCTAGTGTATGTCGGCTCAAGCCGGAAGAGAAGACATGTATTAGTGACATGACCTTGAATCTTGTCCAACCGAAAAATATACTTGCCACATTGAAACGGAAGGAACCCGACAATATATCAAATATAAGGCAAGTGTATAACTTTCGGTACCGCACCAACAAGGCGATTAAGGGAGATATAAGTGAGATGCAACAACTGTTGAAATTGTTGGATGATAACAGTTACTGTCCAGGTACAGAACTTGCGACGATGGAGTTACGATCTGAGATAATTTTTGGACTCATCCGGATTCGATAAAGTTGTTCAACACGTTCTCGACAGTGCTCATTCTTGATTTTACCTACAAGACCAACAAGTATAGACTTCCTTTAATTGAGATGGTTGGTGTTACATCTACCGAGAAGACATATGTCGTTGGTTTTGCTTTTCCGGAGTGTGAAAAGAGAAAAATGTTACATGGACATTAGAGGTGTGTCGGTCACTTTTGAATGACCAAGTTGAGATGCCTAAAACGTTTGTTACCGACCGCGATACCGCGTTGATGAATGTGGTTGCAAAGGTATTTCCTTCTTCTAATGCATTACTTTGCCGATATCACATAACAAGGAATGTGAGAAGTCGGGTTAAACCCGCGATGGGGGCGAAACAAGTAGAGTCCGAAGGTGGGAAATTGGTGAAGGCCGGTGTGCTTATTGAAAAAATAATGGATGCATGGAATCGTATACTAAATTCTTCCACAAAAGAATTATATGCCGATTCCGTCATTCAATTCCGGAAAGTGTGTGAAAAGTATCCTGCTTTATTGAAATACGTTGAAAGCACCATTCTTGATCAGGTGAAGGAGAAGATAGTTTGTGCATGGACTGATAATGTCTGACACCTTAGAAATACAACCACCAACAGAGTTGAGTCGACCCATGCTAGTTTGAAAAATTGGTTGGGTAATAGCAAGGGGGATTTGTGTCGACATTGCGACTCTGTAAATCTCATGATTAAAAACCAACATAATGAGATACAAACAACATTTGATCGGAGTATAACATTTAGTCGGTCGATGACATCTTATTGATGTGCAAGCGTCCACGGGGCTATTGAAATGTAGTAGTTAAATTTCTGTCGAAATCATCAATGTAACGCCGATTTTATTTTATGAATGTTGATTTTATCGTTGCAATGTTGATTTTTAGGTATTCTATATCTGGTTTTCTTCCGTAAATATGCATACAGAAATATTCCGTAGATGCATCTACGAAATTAATTTAAAAAAGCTGAAAAATGTGCGTTCAGAGATACATATCCGGAATTATGGGGTATTTTAGCCAGAGCGCGTGGTGCCTAAGAAAATCAAAGGATGGGATAAGAAATTCTCTTTGTTAACAGTGTAAAATAATTTTACACTATCAGTGCATACCAATTAAATTTAAAAAAAAAAATATTTATATTTATATACTAACATATATTTATGATTAAATTCCAATATTTATCATAAATTACAATTACAATTTTGTTAATTAAAAAGTAAGAACAACATACAAATATATAAATAATTGGTACATGATTGGTTTGGTCGGTATAACTCGGTTCAATCTATCAACTAATAAATAACTAAATTTTTTGTGGGTGTTTATGTAAAATCTGTAAAGTAATTAAAGTGATATCTGGTCTTTTATTTAAATTGAAAAGAAAAAAAACTTTGTTGAATTGTAATAATAAAAAAAAAATATTTTCTCATGATTATTAGAGTTTTTGGCTTAATAAAGGTGAGGGGTACACAAATTATTTTTATGTTATATAAGAATATATCATTTTGTTATGGTATATAATAATGTATCATTTTGTCATTTTATTTTAAAAGTTTAAAAATTTCAATTTGATTTGAAGATACATAATCGTTATTGCTTGATATTTACACTGTTAGTGCATCAAACATTTTTTTTAAATTAAATTTAATAAAAATATAATATGATTTAAGTGTTATGCACTGACAGTGTAAAAATATTTTACATTGTTATTCAATATAAATATATTATTCTGTCATGTTATATATTTAGTTTAAAATTTTTAATATGAGTTGACGGATTTGACAGTGTAAACAAAATTTACATTAGTGCTTTATCCTTATTTTCATAATATTAGGACATATTTATTTATTTATTAGTACTCAAAATACTATATTATAAAAATTTTAAAATTTTTAAAAAATACATCATTTTGAATTATTAATACATTTTTTATTCGTTCTAGATAATTATATTGTAAACGAACATATTTTAAAATGGATTGATTAAGAACAAATATATTGTCTCGTATATGATTTGCATAATAAATTATAATTGATAAGATTTATTACACTTTTGTTTAACTATAATAAAAAAAATTCACAAAAATATTTAATTTTTTCCTAAGAATTATCACCTTATATGATTTCTTCTAGATAATTTTGTTTCTTTTATTACTATTATTTGAAAATATACATAGAAAAGAAAAAAAAGATTTATCAAACATAGAATGAAAGAAATCCAATCTAGACTGGCAGGGATCACATACACAAAGCTTTATCAAATTTTAAATTTTTATTTTCTGCACTTATGATATGTATTAATGATTATATTTTAACTATAATTTGATAAATATACGTGTCATGTTTAATTTTATAATAAATTTAATTTAATTATAATATAGCATTTATCACATATTTATTTATTAATATCCAAAATACTATATTGTAAAAATTATCAAAATGTTTAATTTATTCTAGATAATAATATTTATTATTATTATTATTATTATTATTATTATTATTATTATTATTATTATTATAATTGATATTATTATTTTTTGAATCAAAGGAAAGTATAATTGATATTATTATTATTATTATAATTGATATTATTATTATTTTTTAGAGAAAAGGGAATATCCATTGACAATGTAAATCAATTTTACACTGTCAACCAATGACGACGATGCATCCCGCCAAGTCATACTGTAAAATTTAAAATACTTGTATGATATAGTAAAATAATATATTATCATTGGATGACAGTGTAAAATATTTTTACACTGTCAGTGCATCACCATTAAATCCTATTATTATTATTATTATTATTATTATTATTATTATTATTATTAGAGATTAATTGGAATACACTATCAGTGTAAAACTACTTTACACTGACATCCAATTAGAATGAATCATTTTGACACATAATTAAGAAATTAAAAATAAAAATAAATAAATTATAATTAAACTATTTTAATAACCACTTCTTCCATGTTTTTCTCTTCTCATGTGTTAAAATGATTCATTCTAATTGGATGTCAGTGTAAAGTGATTTTACACTGACAGTGTATTCAAATTAATCTCTTATTATTATTATTATTATTATTATTATTATTATTATTATTATTATTATTATTATTATTATTATTATTATTATTATTTAAGAATGTTAAAAGATAGACATAGATAAAATACTACAACCACAATGTTTTAATTCAAATGGATAATTTAAAAATATTGTTTAATAACTTCCATTTTAATAGTATTATTTCAAAATATTATTTATTTATATCAAAACAGTATTTTATAACAAATATTTTACTTTGAATGATCACTGTATATGATTCTTTTTTGATAACTTTATTTTTATAATTAGTTTTCTAAAAAATAACTTTTTTTAATAAAATAATTTTAAACAAATATATTAAATAAAATTGACAAACACTATGCAAAATAAAATAAAGCCAAATACGCCCAAGATTGAATCTTTGACTAAGATTTTTATTTCATAAGATAATTTATTTAATTTATTTCCTTAAAATTATCACCTTATTTGATTCTTTCTAGAATAGTTGTATGTTTTTAATATTACTTTTTTTAAATAGATATTTTTAATATATAGTAAAAAAAAATAGTTGTATATACGTGTCATGTTTAATTTCTATAAAATTTGATTTAATTATAATATAATTATCACATATTTATTTCTTAATATTCAAAATACTATATTATAAAAAATTTAATATATATATATATATATATATATATATATATATATATATATATATATATATATATATATATATATATATATATATATATATATATATATATATATATTTAAAATACATCCTTCTAAATTATCAAATTATTTTGATTTATTCTAGATAATTGTATTTGTTTTATTATTATTATTATTATTATTATTATTATTATTATTATTATTATTATTATTTAAGAATGTTAAAAGAAAGATATAAATAAAATACTACTACTATAATTACGTCTTATCATATTAAGTAAGATCGACTATACAAATCAGCTATAATATTCTATCTATAAATCATATAACTTTTATTCAAATTATTAATCTCAAAATCTTTTTTAATAATTTCACTTATATTTTTTTACTATGTCATCTTTTGCTTCTAACTCATCTTCAAAACATTTTTCCATACAAACCAAAACATTATTTCCTAACAAATATTATCCTTTGAATTATCACCTTATATGATTCATTATCACCTTATATGGTTCTTTCTAGATAATTATATTTTTATATTTATTTTTTTACAAATAATTTTAAAATATTATATAGAAAAAAAATTGACAAACATTATGCAAAATAAAAATAACAACAAAATATATTCAAGAATGAATCTTTGACTAAGATTTGTATTTCATAAAATAACTTATTTAACTTTTTTCCTTAAAATTATCATCTTATTTGATTCTTTTTATCTTTCATCATTATTGTTTTAGACGGACTAAAACCCAAAATCAATATTCAATCTGATACAAGTTCAATCCAAATAATCTAACATATCAAAGCTAGCTCATTGTAGATTTGTGATACACTTTTCTGATCTCCATTTTTACTATGCCTATTTTAAATTTTGAATTGACTTAGCCATTGGAGTGTTAACCTTGTAAACTCACTCCGCATTGTCGAAGTGGAGATCAACACCACCAGAGATTTATTCACCATTGATACATACTAATTCTGATTCTACAACAGAATAATGACGCTGTCTGTGGAAATTGACTCATTATTCCTACGAAATTCCACAAGTAGATCATCCCCGATCCAAAGATAGATAGATCTCTACCGGAACCGCGAGACGGAGATAGTCTCCCCATGCATCGCGTCAGAAATGTCTGTCAAAACTTTTAATCAAGTTCCACCTCCAGTGGCAGTGATTGGTAAGATCTGCAACACAGCGACATCTGTCGCAAATCCATCATCAGAACACGCCTTCCAAACAATGACAAACACCAAAGCACGAAGCGAAGATCGACTAACTATAGGATTTATGGATCGACTTAAGATGAACAAAATCCCGAACTCGGAGTTACCGTTACTCATAACGGTCACCATCGTTGATTGCACTCTCACGGGATTCCTCATAGGTGGCGGAAGTTAGTGCAACGTTCTCGACGTCTACACTCTAGATCAATTAGGCCACCAGCAACCATGTCTGAGTCCATATCATGGCGAAGATATATTGGCCTTCAACGATTTGACAACTCATCCTTATGGAATGACATATCTGAAACTATCGCTGGGAGAAGGGGTAGGCGAGAGGAAGGTAACCCCTAACTTCCTAGTAATTTCGTGCAAAAGTTCCTTCTGTGGTATCCTGGGGAGATATTTCTTGGCAAAGCTAGATGCGGTGGCTTTCCCGATCCACATGAAGCTAGCATATCACAACGAGGAAGGAAAGTCGACCACGATTAACGCAGACCTCAAAGAAGCAAAGTGTATTAAAGAAGTCATCCTTGAACATAAAGTTAAGCATGCAAAGTGTATTAAAGAGGTCGGTATGCTCGATCTAGGTGCATGCGAAGATAAAGTTAAGCATGTGCTGGATGGTGATTATGAAGTAATATATCTCGACAATAACCTCGCACGATCATTGAGAATCGGGTCCGGCCTTCGTCCCAAGTAAAGTCTGCACTAATCAAATGTCTCTAAAGGAACACATATCTTTTTCGCTATCTCTTTACATGATGTTACCGACATCGACCCTGCATTGGCCTTTTATAAATTAAATGTTGATCTCGGCGTCCGATAAGTCTCCCAGCAAAGAAGGAGGCAGTCCTCAGAAAAGTATGAAGCCACCTCCAACACCATGAAAGGCACGTTGGGAGCAAATTTCATTTCTGATGTTAGATACACCGAGTGGCTTTCCAATGTGGTCCCAGTGAAGAAAACCTCGGGAAAATGGAGGATGTTTGTTGAATTGTCATGCGCCAGTGTTCAAATCAGACATCTTATGGTTCAAATCAAACACTTGCTTGGAAGTTTAGAATTTATCTCTACCAACCTGATTCGAATCAAGGAAGTATGTGATTCGGATCACATTACTTCTTGACTCGAATCATAAGGTATTTGATTTGAATAATGGAAATCAAAATGTTCTTCAAAATGAATTGTAATTCTAATCGTGCTTTTGTGTGACTTGAATCACAAACACAAACACATGATTCAAATCAAAATAATGAATTCTTCACTTTGCTACCTTTGATTCAAATCATTCTTTCTTGGATTCAAATCATAACCTCATGATTTGACTCAAATCACCTTTTTGTGCCTTATTTCTAGCACATATTTAAACCATTTGTGAAAGGTTCGATTCTTGTTCAAAGTATTGATTGGTGTTTATCAAACAAGAGAAAAGTTTCTCAATACTCCAAGGAAGACTTTGGTGGATCAAAGTAAATTTTTTTGTAGAACAGAGTTGGGATTTTTCTTATCATTCATGGTTGGAATAATTGCTCATACAAGTCTTCGTCGGATCCGAGTAAAGGCTGCTGCAGAATTGAAGCTTGGAGAAGGATTATTGTGTCTATTAAGTGTGTTGGATCAAGATCATTGAAGATATTGAGTATTATCAATTGAGTAATTTTCATTAACAAAAGGGATTATCAGTTTAGATCTGTGTTGGCTAAAGCATTAGGCTATTAATGTTTAGGTTGATGATAATTCATTGTACCAAAATACTTGTATCTTAAACTTTAAAAATAGTCGAAGAGGTTACCATTTCTAATGGTGAAAACCATTGAAGAGTGAAATAGGATTAACAAGGAAGAATTATCGAACCACTAGATATCCGGTGTACATTTTTCTTTCTCTATCTCTTTTAATTTTCTACATATTATCATGTATGTTAGATATCGTTCATCTTTAGGATGTCATCTAGAATTAGATATTTCTTATAGTATTTTATCATATAAGTTTAGGTATGAGATGCATCCAATTCATTGAACTTTATTTATCTCAATTGAGATTGTGTTATCCCTAAGTTGTTGGATTTAAATTGCTTGGTAAAACAACTTCGTTTACCTTCGTTGTTTTTGATATTGATTGAATCATCATTCTTCTTATTAAGACAATAAAACATATCATTTTTGAATCTATCCGCTATATTTTTGCTTATGCTTATCTTGTTTTGTTTCTGCACTTTAAACTCTGATTTTGTAAAATAAAATGCTATTAAAATGGTATAAGGGGATCGATTTATTAGAACCCCCCCCCCCCCCCCCCCCTCCTTTTCTAGACTGGTTCATCCCCATATTCTTGCCCAATTTATTCAATGCAAATAAAGGAGTAATGCATATATTAAAATAGAGTAAAGACCAAATTTGATTCAAATTCAAAGTGTTAAAGTGGCGAGTACAAACATTATACTTTCAACATCGACATAAAGTGTAATCTAGCCATTCAAAGACACCTTATTAGCCTTTCTCTCCTTCAACAAACTTTGGGTTTCATTTAGGGCTTCCTGAGATTTTCTCAAGGATGTTCCTTATCTTGTAAAGTCTTCTTCATTCCCCTAGGACATTTTCCATGTCTCCACAGTTTTATGGATGGTGTTAAGAGCTTTGTTGACCCTGACCAAGGCATTCTCCATGTCAACTACCGACTTTTAGACCTTTCTAAGGCCTCCTCCTTTTATCCAATCACCTTTTCAAACTCCTTCTCCTTTTTTCCCAGAGCATAAGGATATCTAAATTTCTCAACTTCCTCAGAGACCTCTTTAAGGAGTTTTCTCAACTCACATTTTTTGCATTTTCGAGTTCCTTAAAGAGTTTTATCTTCTCACAGTTTGAAAAATCCATGAGGCTCTGCAAGGTATCCCTTTATTTGTGCAGGCTTTCCTGGTTCCAGTATATCACGTCTTCTAATGGCACCCAAGGACAGTAGGTGGAACCCTTGTGCATTTCAAAAGTGATCTCTACCATCATCTCTCGATGAGAATTCTAAGTTGGCCATGTATGCGTAATTGGTTTCTAGGATGGAACTTTGAATATTCTTGTTTTACCTTGACCCATTGCTAAATAAAAATCTTGGAAACTTGAATGAAGGGCGAGAATAGACACTACCTCCAAGAAACATCCTATTTGAATTAGGCTCATATTCTCTTGGATTTTTTTGGAGTAGTCCATCTTTAACATGGCCTTTGTTTAGCCTATTCTCATTTCCTTTTCTTCTTAGTTTCCACCTCAACTATCAAATGGACTTCCATATAAAATTTATTCTTTATATAGAGGTTTAACGCCTTCGTGGTCCACCTATTAAACGTCTTCAAGATCATTCTAGAACTTTGTAAGAGTCCTCTTCACGTACGCCTCCTCATTAGCGAAATCAGTAGTTTTCTGACACAATTAATTGTTTGACACAACAAGTCAATACTAGAGCGGAACTCTGATACCAATTGAAGGTGCAAGAAACACAAGAAAGGGGTGGTTTGAATTGAGTTTCTAGATTTAAAACTTTTTATCACCCTATATATCAGATAGCAACGTTAAAAAAAAATATATGGACACAAGTATTTTATCCTGGTTCACCGTTAAATAGGTTACATGTAGTCCACCCACCTGGGTGATTTCGCCTTAGAAAATGACTTATCCAGTAATCCACCTTATTACAACCACAAAGACTAACCGTTAACATCTTCTTGAGAGCCTGACCAACCTGGTCGCTCAAGGAAATCAACTCAAAGACCAACTGTCTAAGACATCTTGAGTATTCAGACTAACACTAGTCATTCAAGGACTTAACTCAAGTTTAAGAATTTAGTGTTGTGTTTACAAAGTTTGCTTATGAAATAAGTAGATAACACACAATGAAGTTCAAATGAGTACACTTAAAATGATATACAATGAAATCTCTAAGTGTTTCTTTCTTCTCTTTTCTTTTCTGCACAAATTATTTTTCTTTGTTCTTATGCTTTGTTGCTTATCTCTTTGTGTTATGGTGATGTAGCTTCGGTGAGGCGAAGACTCACACACACTTTCAATATTCTTCTTCCTCTAAATATAGAAGTGAAATAGATTCGTTGAAGGGTAGAATAGGAATTGCGCTAAAAGTGTCTGTTGTATGAACGTAACTTCATATGCAACAGTAGGATGTCGCTAGCAGCAGAGAGTTGGTGATGATGGGGCGTGAGAAGATACTTTAGTATAGAGTACAATCCTTGAAGAAATGGCATATGTATCCTTTAAATTAAATCTCTTTTTAATTGTACTTTCCTTGAAAATCTTTCTTGTCATTATCAGAGGCTTCATATAAGAGATGAAGTGAAGCTTGATCAGAGTCCAGAGCCTAGATGATGTAGACTAAGAATTCTATTTAAAGTGAGGCTTGAAAGTGTCAACGTCCAAACTAATTCTAAACAAGAAATGTAAAAGCATTTACTACTTTGTTCAAATGCTTGGATTGTTTAGAGAAGCATTTCCTTTGCACTTACTGACTACAGGTCAAAGGCTTCATATAAGAGTTGTTGAAACTTGAGAAGAGTTCAGAGGCTTGATCTATCAAAGTCTTTTGTCATAACCGTTATAAATAAATTATTTGCAAGACTGTTGAGTTTGATGAACCTTAACCTTGACTTTGCTATGACCACATTTTTGTATTCTTCCTTTTGTTCAGAGTGTGTCTTCACTTTATAATCTGTTATCAGTTTCCTTCATACTTCGTCTGCATTCAGATTTGACTTCTTCAAAGTCAGAATATGTTTTCTTTCATCTGTGCACGTATCAAAAATAGTCAGAGTACAAAATTGTTCTCTATACTTTGTTGTCATCAAAACTTAAAGGTATGTAGATATAGAACCAAACTTATTCTTACAAATACAAGCAACAATGTTACTGTTGATAGTGGTCATAATATTTCAATTATTGGTTATGGACATGCATCATTACGTACCTCTCCGTACTCTTTCAATTTACACAATGTATTACATGCCCCAAAACTAATAAAAAATTTCGCATCTGTTACAAAATTTACCAATGATAATGATCACTACTGCAAAACGCGTAAACAACGATGCCATGGTCACAACGGTTCATCCCTACACCATTGTGACATATCTAAATTAAGGTGCGGTTGTATTCTTTGTTTTTTGAATAAAAATTATCCTTATATAACAACGGTTGATAATCCAACCGTGGTGATACCATCAAGCTTTCATGTGTTCGAACCTCAGCGCCATCATATATATTATTGCTTTTATGTAAAGGCGCGCCTTTTCTTTTTTATTTACTTTTAAATAAAAAAATTAAAAGTTATGACTACGGTTTTTTATTTACACCGTTGTGATACATTTTGTATGTTTTTTTAATTTTTAATTCTAAATATAACTCTGGCGCATTAATATGAAATATATCATTACGGTTTTAGGTGTTGACCGTCGTATTAGCTTTTCAATATACTCCAAGCTAGCTAGTTTCATTGTCTCTTAAGTATCCTTTTTTCCATTGAAAATAAAAAGTAGACGAACGATACACGGTTTCAACCCTAAACCCTAACGTTCAATACTGTGAAACAATACATGATTTCATCCAAAGCTTGCATCATGAGTATCCATTATTCACCATGTTGTTGTCATTTTCGTCATCATCGCCATGATCGTTACGGAAGGAAGATTACGCACCAACCAACACCGTCGTCATCATCGTCACCGTCGAGAAGGAGGATAACAACAACACCGTCATTGTCGTAAGGAAGGAAGACAACAACAACACCAACACCAACATCATTTACTTAGTCATCACGTTTAGGGTACGTAAAATATTTTCCCCATGCATCTACAGTAAACTCATTTGCCATTGTTGTTTATGTTCCTGTTGTTCATGTTGTTGTTGTTTTTGAACATAGATGTCGACCTTGTCGAGTTCTACATCAGGAAGCAGCGAAGATACTCAAACGATTGAGTGTTCTGCGAATACAACTCAAAGGATTGATACTCAATCGAAAAGATCACAAAGAGGTGTCACAATGATGCCCCAATTCACATCAGTCCGCAACTCATCTGGTGTAAAAATTCCGATCGAGTTTGATTCACACTACAGATTAGTGGATTGTCCATATTACTCTACTTTTAAGAGTTATGTTGCGTTTCTTGCACGTAGCAAAGTGAGTATACTGATAGATGATTGGAGAGAAGGGGATGTTAATGTCAAAGACAGCATATGGACAGACGTTAAGGTATTACATACTATAATTTTCATATATTTGATATCACTACCTATAGTTTCTAATTCATACTTATATATTGATTTAATGTAGTTGAATTTTGAGTTTACCGATGACTCAAAATTGAAAAAAAAAAGTGGATAACTTATGCCGGTGTTCGTTGGAGGGGATTTAAGTCACAGCTCACGGTTGACTACATTACGAAGCCTAAGAGCGGTCTTCAACGTCCATGGATTCGGTATAGTTTTTTATCAAAGAAGGTGTGGCACAAGTTTGCGAAGAAACGTCGTTCTGAGGAATTCAAGGTTAATACTAGTCTTATGTAACCTATAATGTTATGCTAATGAGTTATAGATACTAATCATACACATTTTTCACTATGTTAATAACAGGCTAAAAGCGAAGTAGGAATTCAAAACAAGGCGAAAAACATGTACCCCCATAGATTGTCTCGTGGGGGTTACAGGAAACTTGAGAAGAGAATTAGGCAGGAAAAACAATAAGAAGGAGAAGACGGTGACATCCCATCTCCACCGTCAAGACATGAGAAATGGAAGAGGGCTCGATTAAGACCTAATGGAGATTACACCTCTGAGGCTTCAAGAGTAGTTGCTGAGAAAATTGTAAGTATATGTTTTGTTTTGCTTAATTATGTTATTTAAATGCGTTTGCTTATGTAAGTTGCTCATGTTGTGTAGGATAATTTGGTTGTGGCGGCCCGTGAAGGCACATTTGTTCCGGAAGCACGACATGACATATTAGTGGAAGCTATCGGAACATCTGAGCATGGAGGTCGTGTCCGTGGTGTTGGAGAAGGTGTCGACTTGAGGTCATACTTTGGATCTCGTAGAAGAAGCACCGAAACCACTGAATTTCATGCTCAACGACAAAAGATTGAGAATGTTGAGAAGTAATTGGAAGAACAAAGGAGGATGTTTGAAGAGGAGAGGGAAAAAAGGGAGAAAGACGTGGAAAAGTTACAAGAGTTATATTCGGTATGTGCTTTACTTGAGATGTTAGTATTTTATCGAAAATGTATGATATATATTGTGCTTATTTTTGTTTTATGTTCTAATTGAATGTTATGATGTAGAGATTAAGTGAAAAGCTCGAACAACGAACAAATAAAGATCAACGTTACGTTGATGGTGATGATCAAACTCCAAGTAGAAGTGTTGTAAATCACACTTCTACAAAAGGAAGTAATTGTACAGCCCTTCCCCCCTTTAGATAACCGCAATGGGATATTTGACCCTAGTCCAAATGAAATAACCAATTTATACTTGTCCATTGCAACAACAAACCTTGCGCAACCTCTCCCTCTAGAACATTGCCCGAAATTGGATGTAATGTATTACACTCCTGAAGATGTAACGGATTTTCTCGCAGGATTTAAGTGTCTTGACATAGCGATTTTGCAAGTTTGGTGCACGTAAGTATATAGTCGAATATACATGTCATTATAGAACATTATAATTTTTTGTATTTTCTCCCTTAATTTATTCATTTTCTTTGACCATTTAGGTACATTCACCGTCTTTGTATAGAGTTAAATAAATCAAGTACTTATGGAATCTTGGAGCCAACTTTTATAAGTTGGGCGTATAATGAAAAAAGTATCATGGAAAAGTACTTGAAAGAACGGCTAAATGAGGGAGGAAAAGAATGTTACCTTGCACCATTCCTCTGTAGGTAAGTATTGTTGTAATTTATTTATATATTCTATATTTTGTTTTAGTTATATATATATATATATATATATATATATATATATATATATATATATATATATATATATATTCTCGTGTTCATTCAGTGGTCATTGGAAATTGATCATAATATCATTTAGGACAAATACGGTGACATTACTGTGTTCCTTGCACGCCCCACTCCACAAACCAATGAAAGATATTATTCTAACGTAAATGTCTATGTTTAATATTATTTTCTTTGACATTAATTATAATTAATTTATCATGTAATATGTTTAATTCAATTTTCAATGTACAGTCTTGTGGAGCAAGTGAATATAATGAGGAATGTTAGAAAAAAGCCCACATGGATTGCTCCTAAAGTAAGTGGTCTGATTACATGTTTCTTTCATTTACATTCATGTGTGGTTATATTCATGTTATTATATTCATGTAATTTGTAGACGAGGAAACAACCCGGGAGTTACGAGTGTGGGTATTATGTCATGAAACACATGTTAAACATTGTCCTTGCCGGCATTGTTGATTCATGGGATAAGGTATATATGTCATAGAATGTTTACATGTATTAATATGTAAGTTGACTATTGAATTATTAACATGTATGATATTCAATTTTTTGCTCTTTCTTAGGTAGATGTTTAACGACCAAACCCCATTCCCCGTTGAGGACTTTCTAGATCTTCGTAAATGTTGGGCGTATATCCACAATGCGCTTAAGGGTCCTCCTGCTGTTTGATATATCAGCAACATTCCTCAGCATATTTTTTGATGCACATATTTTTGGCATTTGATGCACATAATGTGAACATTAATTTTGGCTTTTGATGCACATATTGTGTTTGATGTACAGGATATTGTGCTTGATGCACATAATGAAATCAATAATATTGGCTTTTGATGCATGTATTGTATTTGATTTAAACAATGTTAGCTGTTAGCTTTTGATGTAAATTCTCTGATTCATTTATGGGAAGAATTGTGTTTGATGCACATATTGTGTTTGATGTAAACAGAAGCTGTTTTGACAGGATAAAATATAGGAAGAATTTGATAAGCAGAGAATTTTTATATTTAAAACAGGGCTGTTTTGACAGCGGTTAAAAACCTAACCGTAGTTGTATGTCAAACGCTGACCAGAATAATATAAATAAAAAATGTTGTTGCTGAGAATCGAACCAGATCACCTTTAGTTATATCACAACGGTTGTGTAAAGAAACCGTTGTGAAATGGTGCGCGCTTTCTGGAATACAACAACGGTCCCAGGACCGTCATTGTACGTACAACATATACAACAACACTCTACATAACAACGCCTTCGCCCACGTCCTTATATGTCATTTCCAACCGTTGTTAAATGGGTTTTTCGTAGTAATGGATGTTTCTATTGAATTTGATTACTTTGGTTTCTTTATGAAGGATTTTCAGACATGAATGCATTTAATGAGATGTAACAGCTTCGACGACCTTTACCCACTTACCACCAGACTTTACTCTACAACCCATCCACCATATACCATTTCCGCATTATCTAATAAAGTATTTCACAACCATTTAGGACATCTGGATCAAATGTCTTAAATTCCGTACACAGAAACAATTTTCTTACATGTAATAAGTTTTGGAACAATTTTGTCGTACCTCGAAAAATGAAAACAACCTCGCGAAGCGCAATCGTATGCCCGCGAGATGGATTTAACAGAGTCACCGCCGATCTTAATTTATTCCCATAAAGGGAAAGAGAAAATATCGAATAAAACCCCTAAAAAGAAAGGACAAGGATATGGTAATCGCAACCAATATCTAAGTTCGGGAGTCGGTTACGCAAGGGGAAAGTATTAGCACCCCTCACATCCATTGTACTTAACGGGAACCATTTAGTTAGGGTTGAAAGAATGTTAGCTTAAGTTAGTTTCTAATCTTCTAATTATTGAGTGGGAAAAGTGAGATGTTTTTAGATTTTTATTAAGAGGAAGGGAACCTAAAAAGGTTTTTATTATTAGGGTGCTCGCCAAGACTTCGCAATCAAGTGCCTACGTATCCTTATAAGGAAGAAATCAGAGAAATCGTAGTTTGGGTTAAAGTTTGTTGGTTTTGATATTTTAAGAATGATGAACAGTTGATGATAATCAAATGCTTAAAGAGTTATGCTAAAGTGTTAAACTCTAACAACCCTTTTCATTCAAGATTGATTGAGAAAATCGTTTGTGGACCATGAACATTGATAGTGATCAATGGTTCAAAGAGTTGTGCTAGAGTGCTTGACTCTAACACCTCTTTGGTCCAAGTTATTTATTAAGTGTTTTAAGGATGAAAGAAGGAAACAATTGGCTATCTCAATGTGCAAGACTTGAGACCAATCTTTCAAGGGTTTTGCTAGAATGCTAGATTCCAACAATCTTTTTCTTTCAAGTTTGTTTCAAAAGAGTATTAATGTACTTTAAAGTATTTGGTGATCCTTATAGAAGGATGAAAGTTTTAAGAGGGCACTTGACAAAAGGCCAAAGTTTTGCTTAGGAAATGGTTCAAACTTGGAGGGTTAGAGTTTGGATTGAGATTTAGGGTTTGAGAAGTAAGGATTAGGGTTTGAGAAGTAAGGGTATGACAAAGTTTAGGGTTTGATGAGTATGGGCTATGATGAATAAGGATTATGATGATCAAGGGTTTGAGTTTGATGAAAGATTTTGGGTTTGATGGAAAGAATTTGAGAAAGTAAGGGAATTGAGAAAAGAGTAAGGTTTGATGAATGAATTAAGATTTGATGAGTAAGGGTTTTATGAGAAAGGATATAACCATGTCTTTACAAAGAAATCAACAAGATATTTATTCAAAAAGTTTTAAAAATTAAAGACATAATCAAATAAAATGCCCTAACAATTTAAAAATAAAAATCTAAGTGTAAAAAATCCTAATAAATAACTAAAATATTATGACTATTTTAAATAAAAAATAAACAAAGAAGAAATGAAAATATTTTTAAGATTTTAGCAATAATATAATTAATTAACTACTAATATATTTTGATTTTTAAAATAAAATCTAAAAATAAAATGAATAAATAATCAAAGAAATAAAACAATTTGGATTTTTAATGTAAAAAATAAAAATATTGGAAAAAATAAATAATTTATATTTGGTTTTTAATATTTTAGAAAATGAAAAAAGAAAAAATAAGGAAAATAAAAAGAATAATAAAAAAAAAAAGAGAGAGAAAATGAGAAAGAGGGAGGAAAATAGTGGAAAAAAGAGAGAATATGAGAAAAAATGCGGGAGGGAAATATTACGCTTTCCGAAAACCCCCTGTAAAAAAAAACAGGCAAGAATTCCCCTAACATTTGAAGATTTTCTCAATTTTGACCTTCAACACATCCAGCCACCTTGAACCCACAACCTTTGCAATGCAAGACCAAAGCTTCTCCACTAGGCTATCTCTCATGTAATGTTATTATTTCGCACTTAAATGTATATATCATATTATTAGCTAAACATATAGTAATTGCTACAATTTAATTTGATAATTAAATAATAGTTTAATATAATTTTTTTCGAACATAATTATTTGCTACAGTAACTATTTAATTTAGTATTTATTTTTAATAAGTTTTAATTAGTTTAATTTAGTATTTATTTCTAATAATTTTTATTTAGTTTAGTTTTGTTAATGTTACAATATATCTAATTTTTAGTTTTAATTTTAGTTTAGTTTTAGTTTTATTTTTGTTTATTTAGTTTAGTAATTTTTGTAATTATTAACTTTTCAAAATAGTTTATTAAAACAAGTTTTATTTAGTTTACTAATTTTATATTAATATTAGTTTACTAATTTTATATTATTCTATAAATGTTATTAATAATTCTAGTTTATTAATTTATATTAATAATTTTTAATTTAGTTTAATTTAATTTATATTAAAACGTAAAAGTTATTATAATTTAATTTATTAATTTAATATATTAATAATTTATTAATAACATAATAATTTAAAACGTATATATTAAAACATATATATTAAAACATAATAATTTAATTTATTAATAATGTTAATAATTTAATTTATTAATTTATACTAATCATTTACTGTAAATATATTTAAATAGTTATAATAAATTATAAAAGCTATAGTAATAACAACTTTAAAAATTTAATTTAGTAATAATGTTAATAATTTAATTTATTAATTAGAACGTTTAAATGCTTAATTTAAATGTTATTGTATTTAAATGCTACGTTCAAATTAGTTATACTAAATTATATACTAAATAAAAGTTCTTAAATACTAAATATTAAATAAAAGAGAAATAAATACTACATACTAAATATATACATTTGAAAAGCAATACATATCATAAATACACAAGTGGCCTATTGGTAAAGACATTTGCATGTGGAGGTGAGGTTATGAGTTCATCACCCACCTCAAACAAATTTTTTGAATGTTTATTTGTTTAATAACATAAACCAAAAATAAATAAAAAACAAAATGCCAACGTGGCAATAAAAATAATTCAAAAATAAATATAAAATGTCACCTCGTCATTCACATAAGAAAAAAAAATTAAAAAAAAAAACTAACACATCAATGTTTTTTGGTGACTGGATGTGTTGAAGGTCAAAATTGAGATAATCTTCAAATGTTAGGGGAATTCTTGGAAGTTTTTTTTTACAGGAGGGTTTTTCGGAAAGCGCCTATATGGCAGGGGGCAAAATGGCTATTAACCCAATAATATATTATAAAACTAATATTTAAAAAAAAAACTTCATCTTCTTTCTCGTGTCTGTTACTGTAACTACATTTTTTCAAAAAAAAAATGTAACTTTTCCATTTATGCACCAAATCAGACATGTAAATATAACATTTTGATCAGAATTTTACAAAGAACTCAAATATGTAATTATATTTTATTTATATTAACTGTAGCTCACGAATTTCATGCAAAACCATATGAACCCTAAGTTTTTAAAGTGAAATTAAATTGCATACATGATCAACTAATGCCCATTTTCATGGGGCTTTCACTCAACATGTTAAAGCAAGCAAAATGGTATCAAGAAACATTCAAAATGATGCCTATAACATCGAGTTCCAGAAATGAAAGCTTACCTCAAAATGAAGAAATCGTTTTCTGCCTTAGAGCACCCCCAGTTGCAAAATGATGATCCCTACCGCTTCTATGAACCTCAAGGAACGTGTTGCAATGCTCACTTTGCTTTGAAACCCTCTGGAACTCTTTATCCAAATCAAGTTGCAAGTAAAGAAAGTGAGGTTGTGATTATGGAGTTAGAGTTGTTACAAAAGTGTTATAATGGTTTGGAACACTTCTATGATGCTTATGGAAAGTGTTTGTGATGTTGGAATAAAGTTTGGTTGAAGGAATTGCGAAATTCAAAAGTTTGGTTTCTTTGACAATTTTGAAAATGTGAGAAATGAAGCAATGTGATTTCTAAGTTTCTTGAGGTTTTTTTGTGTGTCTCTTTTGCAACTGAACAAAGCCTCTATTTATAGAGGAATCAATTTGAAATGGTGCAATGGACATTGACTTTGTTTTGTGGATTTTGGAGGAAAACCATAAAGTTGGACAAAGGTACAAAAGTGGGTTTTTTGCTTTAGTAGCCTCAAGTTTACTTTGCCTCTCATTGTTATCAGCTTGTACATGCTACATCTGAGGTTTGGATCAGTTCAATGCCTTCAAAAACAAGTCAACATGATTAAAGCATAAATTCATGCATTGCCCAAAATCAACTAATGTTGGCATATTAAATTAAGTTTTTCTATGGTGCATGAAGATCAAATGCTGCAGAATTTGGTACCAACTTGAAGATTTCATGTGATAGTACAAGTTTCCAATTGATCACGTGCTGATAAAGTGGTTGGAAAGTGCCCAAAAGTGGCCCCAAATTCGTGTAACCAAATCTGCCTAGTACTTAGAAAAAATTCTAGTTTGGACAATCAGCTCTACCATGGCTACTTCTCCTCTTCGAAACTTCATGCTTAAGCAAAAGAAATTTATGCTCTTGGTACCATTAGAAAGAAGACATAATATACTACAACTTTCATGTTGATCACTTGAGGAAATTCAACTTGCATCATGGATAAAACTGGCCATCAAAATTGAATCTTTCAGCTGTTTAACACTTAGAAAAATTCTGGGTATTTTGTCAATTTTAACAACTTTGAAATCTCAACTTTGACACTTCATAACTTCCAATTCTCATGAGCTTTTGATCCAACTCTTCCACAATATTGAAGTATGTAATGTCATCTCTAAGTACATCCCTTGGGCATTAAAAATGGTTGTTTGAATTGATCACAAAGTGTTCATAAAGTCATGCACTTGTTAAGGTGAAAAACTTAGGAAATTTTCTGAGTTTTTGGATTTTCAACAACTTGAAAAATCTTAACTTTGATCAATCATAACTTCCACTTCAAGAAATATTTTGAATTGCAATTTCCATCATCTTGTAGTATTAAATGTCTTCTTTAAACACAATCTTCAAATGTTTCAAATGGATGCTTGAGGAAGAAGTTATGATCTTGGAAAGTAGGTCACTTATTCATGCATTTCCATAACTTAGAAAAATTTCAAGAACCCTAATTTGACAACTTTGATTCTTTTTGTGATTTTCTTGATTAATCATGATCTAATTCACTCATTTTCCATATTATCATGATTATTGACTTGAGGAAGTCATGTTTGACCAAAACTGTCAAAAGTTAAACTTTGACTTTGATTAACTGTTGACTTTGTATCAGATGAATTCAAATCTTGCACTTGTCAATAAATAAAACTTCTTGAGCTAATTAGATCATGTGATTGGAATCCAAATATGTATTTGAGGGTCTTGAATCATGTTCCTAAGCATGGGATCATGTCTTGGTTAAAAAGTCAATATCTAGTTGACTTTGACCAAAAAACCCTAATTTGGTACACTTAATGAATTGAGACTTGATAATCTTGACTTGATGGAATCTCAACCTTGTTTGTTGATGGAGAGAAACTCTTAATCCATGAGTGAGTGAAATAGTTGAGATGTTGATGAACACATTAAACTTTGACTGATCAACCACTTGATCTTCTTGATGATATGCACATGATGCAACTGAATGATGGAATCTAGGGGGTAAAATTTGGGGTATGACAAATTTCTTTTGTCACTCTTGTCCACTTGGGAAGAAAATAAAATTTTCTTGTTCTAATTCTTTGTCTTATACTTTAATGCCTTTTGATATTGTCTATAATGATGTTTGGACATCACCTTTTCTTAGTTCAAGGGGACACTGATATTATGTGTTATTTTTAGATGATTTCATAGATTTTTTGTGGAATTTACATAATAAATCTTAAGTTAATTCTATGTTTCTTCAATTTCACGCTCATATTAAAACCCAATTTGAACGAGAAATCAAATGTTTTCAATGTGATAATGGGAAAGAATATTACAATGCTCTCTTTCAAAAAATTTGTGAACTCGGCAGCAAGTCATTTAGGTTTTCATGTCCCCATACTTCCCCTCATAATGGAAAAGCTTAAATAAAAATTTGTATTATAAATAACATCGTCCACGCCCTTCTAGCCCATGTCTCTATCCTACCATCCTTTTGGCACCATACTTTGGAAATGGCAACGTACTTACATAACATCCTCCAAACTAAAAAGTTTGCCATCCATTCACCCACTAAGATACTCTACCAAAAAGATCTTTATTATTCACATCTTCGAGTCTTCAAGTGTCTATGCTATCTTCCAATTCCCTCGACCTCTAGAAATATATTACAACCTCGATCAACACCATGTGTATTCTTAGGTTTTCCACCTAATCATAGAGGATATAAGTGTTATGACTTGTCTAGTTGTAAGATCTTTATTTCTAGGCATGTCATATTTGAAGAAAATAAGTTTCCCTTTTCTAGCTTAAATGCTCCTAACACGGTTAACTAGATATTTATACATAATGAATCCACGTCTTTCCTTCCTTCCTACTACTATGACACCCTTACACCAAATACTCCAACACCAACTAACCTTCAATCTAACAACTCACAAACTCCAACCTCAAACCCATCTTCATCTATGCCCTGTCCCAACCAATCCTCCCCACTGACCTCTTCCCCCATATCTATATCTTATTCTCCTTCAACTCACGACAAACAACAAACTTTGACTACTGCGAAGAAAAATGAATGACGGGAAAACATGAACCTTATACTTTAATGCAAATTCTAAAATTTAATAAAGTACTATTTGATTCAAGATGAAGGACTCGAAACACATTAGAGCTTCAACAACAGTGGCAAGAATTACAAGAAAAAATGTTTGCTGACACTTGGAAACAAAGGAAATAAAAAATTGAAACTCAATCTCTAGCCCTAAATTTATAGGAACTGAAGAGCGCCAAGATCAACGGCCGACAGAAGATAAAAAACCACAACCAACGGTTAAGATGGAGCCTCAATTCCGCGACAACACTTAAGTGAGCCTATACGAGTGAGCAGATATGGAGGTATTCCTCAAGGAAAGCTTTCGACTACGCGATTGACATTAAATGTGCATGTTCCTAATGTCACGTAATCTCACACAACGCAACAACAAAATTACTCTTCTTATTGGGAACACCTTCTTAACGAATCTACTTTCTCAATGGAACATGTGCTTTGATCGGTCTCAAAAAATTTGCTTCAATATTCCTCACTTCATTAGTGATAACAAGGGCTTGGGAAAATTGTTTCAGGATGGCCAGAGACCCGATAGGACCGACCCAATCAAACTAAAACTCCCCACTAACTAATGTACGCGTGGACACTGCTCTGGAGCTTCACATAAGAGCACGACTCTCGTGGTTATCTCCATCGTTGATATACATCCAACGGTCATTTGTATCCCACATCTTATCAACCGGGAATTGTTTCAACCTTCTCCCATATATAAGTGACTCTGAGTCGCGCCCCATATATTCTTCTCATTCACACTTAAATATTAAAGCAATAATCTTGCAAGTACCTCATCCTTAATCACCAAAGACCTTAATCATCATATCAAAAATCTTTCTGCAGCAGTGATCTTCTACCTCTCATTCATTTTCTATTCCAATACAAAATAAAAGGCTTTAACAACTATAAACACTCACTTCTAATTCCTCAAAGGCAATAACATTATAATACATAGAAAAAGATGTGTTAATATTACATTTTAAGAAAATGAAATATATTTAGACCATTGAACCCTAAAGTGTAAGCTTGACCATATGAGAAAAGTTTATAATATGTGTTTGGAAAAAAAGACTTGTCTCATTCTTATAAAAAGACAAAAAAAAAATCGTTTTTTTCCATACCTTTCTATCTATTTTGTTCAATTTCATTATAGTTTTTAAAAAGTAGAGTAAAAAAATATCTTACTCAATTTTTACTTATAAGTAAATAAAATGCATCTTACTCAATTTTTACTTATAAGTAAATAAAATGCATCTTACTCAAGAGGAGATAGTTGGATGAAATGGTAAGAAATCTCTTTGAATTTAATCAGAGATTCTAGATTCGAACTACAAAATTTAAGAGATTAATCTTTACAATTACGTGCAAAAAATACTCAATTTCTAAAAAAAATTAAAAATAAAACGCACCTAATTTTTTTTTATAAGAAAAAGCTTTTCATTAAGAAGCAGAAATATGAACAAAGGAACCCGGAGGGTCAAGCAAGGGGCATTCCCCTAACCAAGTCTTGGAACCCAAAAATTTCCCTATTCTCACTAGACTATGAGCAAGGAAATTTTGGTTTCGACTGATGTACATAACAGAACTAAAAGAAAAATTTCTAAGGAGGATTCTACAATCCTCAGCAATAGGTTCTAAGACAGCAAAATCCTTACACAAGTTAATACAATCCACAACATTAGAAAAGTCAGACTGAATCATGAGGTTTTTAACATTGATGTTCAGAGCAAGCTGTATACCCCATCTGATAGCTAAACACTCTGTAGCAGTAGAATCAAGTAACATTTTTTCAGACTTACAAGCCGAGAGAATAACTTCATTCTCATGATTCCTCATAATGCATTGTAACACCCTCATCAAAGACCCCTGCATCCACCTGAAGGATATTTTGATTACCCCAAAATCTTGTGGCCTCTTTGCTGGGAGAGTTGTTTTGATCCGTCCTCTGATTCCACACGTTGAACTCCTACACCAAATTAAATGCTTCTACGACAACCTGAAGAGGAGTAGAGACTCTAGGTTGGAAAAGAATAGAGTTTCGTGTCATCCAATTTTATAAAGAATAGCACCAATTAATTGACAAACCATGGAATCTTTCCCAGAAAGAACTTTCTCAAGCCAGAAACAAATTCCTTCTTTAGATGGGACTCTGAGACTAAGGATAGAGGAAAAGAAAGTCTGTTTTGCAAATATACAATTCAAAAAAATGTGATCAACAGTCCCAGGATTAGAATGGCAGAAGGGGCAGGATGAGTCTAGAATGACACCTTTCTTCCTGAGATTATCTCTTGAAAGGAGAATGTTCCTTGCCAATCTCCATAAAAAGTTCTTGATTTTGTTCTGGAGAGGAATCTTCCATATGAGTTTCCACATATTCTGGTGAGGGTCATTAGAAAAGCCAGGGCTTGAACCAAGTCTATCCTTCATGCACAAGTGATATGCTGATTTCACTAAATAATTACCATTTTTCTCATAATGCTAGATTAGCTCATCATAAATATTTCTCTGAGATAAGGGAATACCAACAATGTGAGTAGCTTCAGCATGTCCAAAGGAAGAGAATATTAAGTCCTTCTTCCAATGACCAGTATCCTCATCAATTAATTCACAAACTTTCATATCAGTGTCCAAGACATTGCCTTGCTGCAGAATCTTGAAACCATGATTGTCGGGGATCCACCTATCCTTGAGCACAAACACTTTAGAGCCATTCCCAATCCTCCATCTTGATCCCAGATGAACCAACTGCATAGCACTCAAAATACTCCTCAGTGTGTAGCTTGGATTAAAACATGTAGGGAGACCATCTATGACACAGTTAGGAAAGTATCTTCCTTTCAAAACTCTACCAACAAGGGACTCTTCTTTCCTTAGCAATCTCTAATACTGCTTCCCTAATAAGCTGGTGTTAAACTCATTAATCCCTCAAAATCCCATGCCACCTTCCTTCTCAGCCCTTTCCATTTTATCCCACCTAAGCCAGTGAACCTTCCTCTCTCCATTCCTCGAGCCCCACAAATTTTTTGCAATCAATCCCTCTATTTCATTGCAAATTCCTTCAGGAATCTTATAGCATCTCATAATGTAACTAGAAATTTCTTGGGCTACAACTTTAATGAGAACTTCCTTTCTTGCTCATGATAAAAACTTCTCTTTCCATCCCTTGATTTTCTTCTAAACTCTCTTCACAACCATAGCAAAAACCTCCTTCTTGGATCTCCCAAAAACCACTGGTAATCCCAAATATCTGCCATGGCATATCACAGTCTTTACTCCCATCCTTGACCGGATCATATTTCTATCTTTTTCTTCCATATTTTGACTGAATGATACCTCGGACTTGTCTAGATTAACCACCTAGCCTGAAGATTGTTGATATCTGTGAAGGACCTCAAGCACTTTGGAAACCTCATTAGCATATGCACGAGCAAACAACAAGCTATCATCTGCAAAAAACAAATGAGATATCGTCGGAGATTTCCTTGCAATCCTTAAGCAATGAATCTTGCCATCCTTCACCTCCTTCTTGATAAGACCTGAAAGAACATCTGCACGGAGAATAAAAAGATAAGGTGAGAGCGGTCTCCTTGTCGGAGACCCCTGCCAAGAACAAAATGCTGACATTATTGACCATTAAGGAGGACATTATAGGAGACAGTGAAGATGCATCTCTTAATAAGATCCACCAAATGGCTTGGGAAGCCCATCAGAGAAAGCACTTTTGTAACAAATTTACACTCCAAACGATCATAAGCCTTTGACATGTCTAACTTGAAAGCCATGTAGCCACGTTTCCCTTTCTTCTTCTTTTTTAGCCAATGAAAGCATTCCATGGCCACTAAAGCATTGTCGGTAATTAGACGCCCCTACACAAAACCACTCTGCTCTTCATCAATGACATCAGGGAGAATACTCTTAATTCTATTAGCAATTGACTTTGTAACCAACTTCATCACCACATTGCAAAGGTTGATAGGTCTGAAGTCCTTGGGTGTTAAGGGATGTTTACATTTGGGAATAAGAGTAATGTGTGTAGAATTAATCCAACTCGGGTCCTTCCCATGGTTCAGAATATCTAAAACGAGCTTTCTAACCTCATTGCCCACGATGTGCCAGTAATTCTGAAAGAAAAGGGCATGTAGACCATCTGGGCCCAAGGCTTTGAGAGGGTGCATTTGAGCAAGTGCATCTTTAAGCTTCAATCAAGAACAAAGCACTCATACTTAAAAGCTTATAGTGGACAAATTACAACTCAACTCATCAGTCCAATTCAAGCATCTAACAGATGAATGAATGGCTCACAAAAACAATACAATCCTTAAACCCTAAAACTCGAACGCAACTATCAATAACTTATTCTCTCTACGCAGCTATTAGGGTTGAACATCTTTAAATAGTAATAATCTCCTTGGGCTTGGGCATTAACAGATCTTTGAATCAAATAATAATTAAAGTTAATTATTCTCCATATCTTTTTGCAAGAAAATAGCAACAACCTAATCTTCAAAATATCATAGAAAATGCTTGCTTCAATTTAAAGATACTCCAAAATTTTCGCACGCAATTACTCAACAGATTGCAAAAAGAGCGCAACAAATAAAACATAACATTGTCAACAGAATGTTCTGTTAACAGATGTTAGGACATCATGTTTGACACCATGCACAAAGTTATGCAATACTAAGAAACAACACCTGCAGAATGTTAGAAACAACATGTCAAGACATCAAGTAAAATAACTTGATGAACCACTTTGTTTTAGCAAAATTGCTGCCAATACAAAACTAACAAAAATGATACGGCAACTAACAATTGTGTAAAATGTACGTAAATGCTAAAGTTTGAGTTATTCACTCAGCAAAAAGTTCAAACCGTGAATTAAAAGCCTTTATTATTTCATTGCAGTTTTTGTACGATACTAAAAATACCCTAGCCAATGACCAAGGAAATTTATATAACCCTCTAATATAAATAAAACAAGTTTAATGGAGAAAACATAATAATTAAAGACGCAATATATATTCTAGACAGATATTAAATTCCTAATCCTTATCAACTATTCTTTTTCTGGTCCTTAATATAAATTAAAAGAAAAAATTTAAATTGATTGAAGAATCAACGTATATATCAGAACTATATATAATCCAGATATATTATTTTTCAATAAATTAAAAAAAATAATTTTTTTTATATTATGAATTTAAATTATATATACTCCAAATATATTATTTTTCAATAAATCTAAAAAAAAACTTTTTCTTATATTAAGAAAAAGAGAAAAAACTTTTTCAACTTAATTATAAAACTCATTATAAATTTTATATAATTTAATGACTTCTTTCTAACAATACCTTATTTTATTTTCTCTTATTATATAATTAAGAGTAAGAATAATCATATAACATACAATTTTGTTTACAATTGTTAAACCACTCTTTAAATACCCTTACAAATTATAGAAAAACTTATATTAAGAGAATGAGGGAGTAACTACTAACATTTGATGTAAAGAATCTATCTATTTTAGAGTTTTTTTATTTAACAAAATTTTAAATTAACTTGTTAATGAAGAGATGTAAGAGAAAAAAATATTGTGATAGATAGAAGATGGTTACTAACTTAAAATGATGCAATTTTAAAAATAATAATTTTTTTTGGGAATTTGTTACTTTCAAAAAATATGCATAGATATTATTTATTTTTTAAAAAGTCTAATAACCCTTCATTAACAAATTAAAATAAAGATATCATTTAAATTTAAAAAATAAAAGATAAAAAAACACTTTCTC
Organism: Lathyrus tuberosus; assembly: GCA_022829125.1. Taxonomy (NCBI): domain Eukaryota; kingdom Viridiplantae; phylum Streptophyta; class Magnoliopsida; order Fabales; family Fabaceae; genus Lathyrus; species Lathyrus tuberosus. The sequence continues at coordinate 1,819,016 of JALAZF010000746.1, read as the reverse complement.
ATAGTAAATGGAATTTTAGAGTCCATTTGAAGTGGTTGAAAACTCTTTCTCATAGTTAATGGAATTTTAGAGTCCAAAAGTGGTTATGATTTTTAAATTTTTTAAAATCAAAACAAAATAAAATGGATTTGATTTATTAATTAATTTCAAAAGAATATTCTATTAAATCAACAAAAAAATAAAATGAAATTGTTAAATTGTTGTCTTTGTTTTAAAGATAAGACACTATTACCAATGATTGGCGACTACCACTTTGATTACTTGTAGCATTACTCTAACAACTTTTGTGACCACCACTAATTGTACGATCACTTGGATCAAGAGACTCCTAATGACTACCACTCTGATCGTTTATACTGTTACTCTAACAATTTTTATAACCACCAAGAGACTCCTGCCGACTACCACTCTGATTGCTTATACCATTACTAACAACTTTTATGATCACCAAGGAGATCACTTGGACCAAGAGACTCTTAGTGACTACCACTCTGGTCACTTATACCATTACTCTTAACAACTTTTATAACCACTACTATTTGTAACAAAGAGACTCCTGACGACTACCACTCTGATCGATCACTAAGGAGACTCCTGCCACTAATTTGACCATTATTCTAACTACCATTGGCCATCTCTGATCACCACTTTATCCACCTACATATCTCTTATCTAACCAAATCTCTAAACACCACCAACCAGCACATTTACCACAGTTAACCTCCAAGTTCACCTATACCCCCATTGAACTTTTATTGATAAAAAACACATTAAATAAACATTTTCAATTTGCTATTGATAACCACTTAAATTTATGAACATTTTATGATTACCTATCTATTCATGTGTCTAAATCAGGAGCAATTTCATTAGATCAAAAGCAAACACATAAGTGAGAGACATCATGTTCACCACATTAAATATATGGATTTTTTTCATTAAGGTGTTAAACCTCCACTTTTTTAAACAATGTGGAACTTTTAACTCACACTTATATTTCAACAATCTCTCTCAAATAGGAGCTCATCCACTTATATGCTCCTTTTCAAGCAAAAGTTTTCTTCGACATACACTTGTACCGTCGTTGACACCTTTGCCACATCATGGACACTTCAACGGAACACGCCGCCTAACCATCACTATATCAGAAAGACTTTCGATACAAGGAGCCGATCCCTTACTCAAACCATCGGCTCTGATAGTGCTGATGAGTCATGAAGGGAGAACTACTTTGGGTCAATAGCAAACCCACAAGTGAGTGTTAAGACTCCTTTCCACACACCCCAACAACATTTTAGAAATACACATTCTTAATCCCACCACATATTTGATGGAGATCACATAATTGTATCAAACACACCATTAATTTCATGCAGCAATGCCAGAATCGCATTGTCGATATGATAGTTATACTCGCCATAAATAAGAACAGATGCAAGATTTTCCAGATAAAAAAACCTTATATAGTACTTCATGGTCAAAGGTAAAAACTACCTTAAATCTCAAGTTACATAGACTTTACCCTTGCGGGCTAAACTCATTGATACGCAGTTTCAAGTTTCAGTGCAATTCTGCATCTAACAACCCACATGAACTAAATATGTATAAGCCTTATCGATTGTTGATCTACCGAAACACCGTAGATCAACAACCCAAAACAAAAGCTATACACTACAGTTATCTAAAATAAAAAACCTTTGACCAACCATTACCCTCTGCATATTACTTACTACCCTGAAGTTTGATTTCATTATTATATACACTTAAGTATAATCAGTAAGAGAAACAAATCTCTCATTTACCTCTACCTTTATATTCATGTAACATGTATCGATCCTGCCTCATCCATTGAAAAATTATCTTCGCTGTCGTCTCCAGAGTTGTCAGCATCGTCATCACCGTCATTGTCAGTGCCGTCACCGTCACCATCACCACCGTCATCGTCACTGCTACTACCAGAGTCAGGATCGTTGGATTTGAGTATTTCAGCATCAGCTTCGTCGGTATCAGCATCAAAGCCAGAAGGGTCAATATCCTCATCTTCATGAATGGCATGGAGTGGTGGTTTCCACAAAGTCAATCGCTTCATTCCATAATGAAATGGTTCGGAACCAGATGATTCTTGCTCAACCTTTGGAGTAACTTCAACTTTGGCAACTGGCTTCGGACTTTCTAATGTTGCAGAACTGCCAGTCATTGATCCTTCGACCACTGCAGAGTTAGATGACAACTTGGTCTGGGAACTGGAATTTGAAACTAAAATACTGCAAATGTCGGGTTTTCCAACTATATCAACCCACTTGTCATCAATCCAATCTTGGGCAATCCGAATGGCGTCCTTATTGGCCAACATATACTTTTCTTCACCTAAAAAGAATCACATCCCCATGAGAACGAACACATTTCTGGAAACACTAAAAATTAAAAACAATGTTTTGCAATTTTTCAAAAGTAATCAATCTATTGTTTATTTTAGCATAAAAATGAAAACAGAAAAGAAAACACTACAAGTAAACGGCCCTGAATTATTTAAATCATACCAGGAGAATACAGCTGATAAGTTCCAGCTTCAGAAACATCGACAGCAATTATAACGCTTTCCCACCATCCGTCACCGCACCAGGCATCCACTGCGGCTCCAACCTCAAATGTACAACCTTTAACAAATTCAGGAGGGCGTGGTCGTACCGTTAAACGGCCGTAACAACGCATGCCCAGTTTGTCAGGATTTGCCACTCTGGATGCAGGGAGCCATTCCTACACAAATTAATAACAGGGTTGAGAACCGTATTCTTTCACTACCTTCACTACGGCTCAATTAGTGACATGATAGGACTTCTAAGCCCAAAACTCACCATAATCATCTCTGTAGCACGGACACCTCTGAAAAAAGGAGTGTCCGTGTCGGACACCAATACCGACACAACACCGACACTTGTGATTACATCCAATTTATTTATTTTTTGAAATTATAACCGGTGTCAACGTGTCAGTGTTGAGTCCGGTGTCTGTGTCCGTGCTTCATAGAATTAATCATTATTTATATTATACTAGTATACAAAATTACTCTGCCAATATATAAATTAGATAAGGCATTGGCAATGCATACCTCGAGTAGGCCTTCATCATCGGCGTCCATCAGATCATCATACTGGACCTTCAGCTTCTTCTGAGATGAATACAAGATTGTACATCTAAACCAGCATCCTCTAATGCCACTATCTTGACAGAGAAACTCAATCTTATCATTGACCTTAAACGGCAGTTCAGGCTTAGGTTCCATAACCTTAACACCCATTGTTTTCGACAGTTTCAGTTTCAGACTAGGGTATTTCGGTTCACCTTTTGACATCTCATTCACAGGAGAAGAGTATTGAAGACCAGACGAACCATTTTCAGGCACCAAATACTCCACAGAACTTCTATTTCTCTTAATGTAGCTCAAAGGATCATCTTGAGTGAAGTTCTCGCCGTCTTCCAATTTTGGATAGTTCGCCTTTCTTTTGGAAAGAGTAGGGCTAGGGCTGTTCAAACCTGCAAGTATAGGCTGGTTACTATAACCGCGCAGCTTAGTAAGTGCAAAGGGCTTGAGCTTATTGTTTTTAAGCTGCCTAAAGCATATATGGATCTCAGGTAAAGAGGTACGCGGCAGCAACTCAGCTTTGTATTTTTCATAATGCTTAGGAGTCAGAACTGTTGCAGGCCCATTGACGCACTCGGCGCTGATCACCTGAACATTAGGTGTGATGAAAACTTCACCCTCTTCAAGATCAAGGTCTGGAATCACATGCTTAACTTCCTGACCACGATGAAACCACCGAACCTTGACCCTTTTTTGCTTCTTTTTGTCTTCATACATATCTTCCAAGTAACCAAGATAGGAATTTTCATCTTCAGCCATAATATATACAAATGAATGAACCTATAAATTAGAAGAAATATTTCAGAATCATACAATTACCTCTGTATCCCAATAAACGTCGATGATACCAAAGGCCTATTTGGATTGACTTATTTGAGCATATATACTCACATAAGATCCTGTAAGACTGTTCGAGAGAGCTTATGAAAATAGTGTATGGCATTGTCCATAAATAGTTTTCAGCTTATTTTCACAAGCTCTTCACGATAGCTTACGAAAAATATCATATATAAAAACAGCTTTACATAAACACTTGCATGATAAGAGCTTATGCTATAAGCGCTTAACTAAGTTGTTTATCCAAATAGGGCCATGAGAATGACTGACATGTAACAACAAAACGAATTGTTTACTTACATTTATGGTTGTCCCTTTCCTGTCAAACCCGGAATAGTGCTTCAGCGATTTAGCACAAAACCAAGCAGTGCCTGACCATTCAATATCCGAGCTTTCAAATTTCAGCTTCTTAGAAATCTGCAGTGCAGAAAACACAGGCATGGTGAATTAATCATGTCATATAAAGATACAAAGGGAACTAATAAGAGATTGATTTTATTAGTCGCTGTTTCTATACCTGTTTATCAGGTATTTTTCTGTTATTAGCGGACATATCAAAAGATCCCAGTCCTGGAGCTATATCTGAACCATCCAGCAGTACATCTGTCAGAGAAAAAATGAGGTTGCTCAGAATAAAAGCGGTTAAAGAAGATTGACAGACCATGTTGTAGCAAACAAAAGACATGGCAAAATGTAATAATATCCATAAATATCACAAGGAGATTTGTGTAGAAAATCACCGAGTGAGATTTGCATTAAACGAGCCTCAAACAAAGTAGACCATAAAAGCGACTGACTACACTAAGTTTAGGTAGAGATTCATTAGATTGAATCAGGATTTATCACATTGAACTGAATCGGATTCATCATAATGAATTGAGATTCGTATCAAAAACATACACATTAGGTTCAGTTTTGCTTTGAGTCGAGATATGGCGCACATGTATCACAGGATACTGATATCACAATCCCAACGCAGCAACTTTACCAATAGATCAAGACCCGAGACTCGCGTAAATAAAACAAGAAAGAAAATTATTAGGGTTTGATCTCCAAAATCTAATCGATTCATTCGAAATATCCTAGCCCAACGCAGCAACTTTACCAGCAGATCAAGACCCCCAACACAGCAACTTTACCAATAGATCAAGACCCGAGACTCGCGTAAATAAAACAAGAAAGAAAATTATTAGGGTTTGATCTCCAAAATCTAATCGATTCATTCGAAATATCCTACCATGTCTAATGCATTAACTGTGAATAAAAAACGGAATGAAATAAAATTGACAGATCTACAGACATAAATTCAGAACACAGAACACAGATCTAAAACACAATAACAGATTACAGTGTAATACGAATGGAAATATTAGGAAGTTAATGAACAAAATGAACTGTACCCATTTGCTGTTGCATCCAACTTATGGGATTAAAATACATCTCTACTTCACTACCCTCTGTATCTATACTCTCTGTATCCATAGTGCTCTCTGTATCCATAATTACAATGACGGCCTCGGCAGTATCGAAGCACAGACTTGTGAAATTTTGCAATAGTGTTTTCAGAACTGCTTTAAAGTAACGCGTCAGTGGGATTTAATACTGCTCGAGAGAACGTATTACAGCACGTTACAAGCACGTGACCTTTATGTATTATGTCCCGTTACAAGCACGTTATCTTTACGCATTATGTCACGCATTATGTCACGTTACAAGCACATGATCTTTACATATTATGTCACGTTACAAGCACATGATCTTCACGTATTATGTCATGTTACAAGCACGTGATCTTCACGTATTATGTCACGTTACAAGCACGTGATATTTACATAATATGCCACGTTACAAGCAAGTGATCTTCACGTAATATGTCACTATACAAGAACGTGATCTTTTACGTATCATATCACGTTTAGCTCTGAGTGGTTCCTCGACCCTAAAGCCCTAGTTCTCTTATTATAACCTCGACCTTCCACTCTTACTCATTCTTAATCTTAATATTTGATTGTTAAAATAATTCGTGATTTTATAAATTACCTCAACAAAACAACATGCCATAAACTAGAATAAAAAACTAATCACAACAACTCTCGCATTTATTCCACCTACCATGAATGCAACAAGCGTGGATGCTAACATGGTGATCATTTATCGGCCATAATACCAAATATTTAAAAATATAGCGTATAAACTACATGAGATTGTGCTCAAGGAATATAAATGTATCATTTCTTATGATAGCTATACTAATAAAAAAAAAAAACAAATCAGCCAACAAATAATCAAAACCAATTCACATTTTCGAAATCTTTTAATCCCTCACTCTGAACCATGAATATGAAAATTGAAAGACACCTTTCAAGAAATAAAATGTACACAGAATACAACTTTGAAGTAAGCAGCCATGAATCAACAACCAAAGCGGAATCTTTACGTTGTGTTAGAGAGAAGACATGGGACAACCAATGTAAAACCTCATTAAACCTTATTAGCATGGATCATGGTTTTAAATTGTTGTCCGTACCACCATTGCAACCACAACGTAAAGTCTTTGGACTTCGAAGGTATTCACAACTACATCACGACCGTAAGCACAACTATATACACCACAGTTGTTCACAATTTTCTACAATATCAATAGTTGCTACGTAACCGCAAACACGATCACAGTTGAAAACCTTTGCATGGATCAACTATAAGGTTATCAAGAATCCTCATGGAAAATTCCTTTGCGGCCAATTAAGACATAAAATTCATACAGCACGGACTTAACAAAATTCTTTCAACAACTACATTATGTGTTTGATATAAAAACCAATGTAGCATTCGACAAGAGCACATGAACTAATGTATATACAGAAAAGCCATTCATTCATAAACATAACACAATTCAGCATGAATCCACAAACAATTATTCTTCACAAACAAATCATCAAAACACATGAGAATCAAGCAAAGTTACCTGCGCGACGCGATTGATTCTTCAAAACCAAATTATTAAGCCAGTCCACAACCTCCCTCCTCGCCCTCCATTTATAAGTAACATTGATCGATCCATAAGCCTGCAAAAACTGTTGAGGAACAACATACATCATGTGCCTCACACTCCTCTCCGTCCCAACAACAGCCAGCACAGAATCCCCAGACACATGTTTCAAGTAAAAATGAATCACTCGGTTCCCACGCTCTTGACATATCACTTGCTCCTCCCATGACACAAAAACAGGATCAATCTCATCACCAGACATCCTTCAAAATCCACCAACACAGCAACAACGACAACAACAACACTCTAACCAATATCACATTAAACCACAACAACAAAAAACAATGATAGGTTGTTCCTAAACCAACCCCAAATTGGTAAAGGAAAAACCCTATACCAAAAACTCAAACTTTAAACTAAATAACCAAACCGACAACAACCCAGATGGAAAAAAAAACAATTTTTTTCAAAAGCTAGATGAAATGGGGCAAAAGGGTATGATCAATATTAAACAAAGAGAAGAAAGCGTCATGGTAGAAAAACTAGAAGTGAAGTCAAACAATGTGGCCTTATAAAAACAAGCGGAAAAAACAAAAACTAAGAAACATCAAAGGTACATTCATCGTACTACGTCATGAGGTTTATGTTACGAGAAACAAAAACCCAGGTTTTGTGAAGTGGGGTTCAAGGCAATGGAAGAGAAAAAGACACAGAAAAAGAGACAGAATGGTTTTTCGGAGATGAAAAAGAGGGTTTAGAGAGAATGATTGAATCGTTTTATAGGGTTGTTGAAGAGAGTGAAAACGATGAAGAGTACGAAAAAAGCCTCACCTGAAGAGAACGGTGTTTTTTGCCGTGTGGTGAATCAAGAGGGGGAGGAAGTGGTAGAACCGGAAGGGTATTAAGGGAATTTCGCTGTTTTTGTGAGAGGGATATTCTGGTGCTGCAGGTGCATGTTTGTTCTTGACACGTGTCGTTTTCATGATTCTTTTTTTACCACTCGATTCCATCATTAGAGTGGGGGTGTAGCCTGTAGGGTTTTGTTTTTTTTGGAAGATTCTATACGACGTCGTTAGGTGATGGTTATTTTGTTCCCAAAGTCAAGGGTTTTAACCAAACTCTATAGTTGTGAATTGTGAATTGTCAATTGTGTTCCCTAAATGCATACTTTAGTTCAAACTTAGGACATGATAATAGTAATAATGCTTTAGAGTTTAATTGAAAAATGTGATGTCAAACTTAGGCAAGAACTATTGGACAAAAATTCTAACTCGGATATTTTTAGGGAATTAGGCCATGATCATTTTCAAAATGCAATTAATTTACATCTAATTAGGTGAAGTCACTTTAAAGAAATCTCTCTTTTTTATGTTTGAGTTAGTCACATAATACAAACTCAAGACTTTATTTAAAAAGATCAAACTTCTTTAAAGATTTAAAATAGTATTAAGGTATTGGATAAACAATAGTATTAAGATAATTTATGTATTTAAAGCATTAGAAATTAAAATGTACAATATTTTAATAAAATAACTTTTTATCATAAATCTTTAAAGGAGTATTTTTAGGATATTCATTTATCGTAATAGAGAGTTTCTACGACGACTTTCATGAATACACCGTCAATTTTATCTTCCGCACTAGAATAATAACTCTCCATTTGTGGGACTCATTTTCTGATTCTCAATAAATTCCTCATTTAATTCATTGGATCTTTTCAGCTACGTGTCGCAACCGTTCTTGTTGAGAAATCATATCATCGTGAATCATATAAACCACCGTGGTAGCTTCTAAGTTATCTTGATTGTTCATTCATCATAACACTGATCTTGTGACCGAAGCCGCCACACCATTCCTCGTCTCCACTCATGAAGTTCCTCCTCCTCCTGCTGGGGGAGGCGGTCTGGTACTAGTAACATCTCTAGCTAGTTCATATTCCTCGACTCTAGTACCTCCACTGGTCGGGGAATTTTCCAAGTCTTGTTATCCTTCCAACCTTTTCAACAATTACTCTAAGGTCAAACTTCTAAATAAGCTCAAATACAGACATAAACACCTAAGCCAAAAATGTTCCAAAGCCTTCAATAACTTCAAGCCACATTAGGGATACATAGGGCGAACGAACTCATAACAAACAATTACAAACTAGTACAATGGCAAAAGGAACGCCTTTTAAATAAATGAGAGATTCTTAGGTGTAGAAGAAAATAAGCAAAAAAAAATTATCATGAGTCGCCACACATTTGAAGTTGTTATAAGATGACAACCTTGGGGTTATGCTTAACGCGATGTCGCAGCACAGTATATAAGGGAATCTAGATCTCCATAACAATGTCATCCTCGGACCCTTCAACAATTACTCCAAGGTCAAACTTCTAAACAACTTTAACTACAAACACAAACACCTCAACTAGAAATGTTCTAGAGTCGTCGATAAATTCAAGCCACACTAGGAACACATAGAGCAAACGAACATAACAAACAATTACAACTTGGTGCAAAATCAGAATCCACACCTTTTAAATGAGAGAGTCTTGACCGTAGAAGAAAATCAACAAAAAGCTCTATCGCGGGTCGCCAAGAAATTTGAGGTGTTACAACTTATAGGGTGGCAACCTTAGGGCTACGCTTAAGATGATTCTCGATGATGTGACAACACGATACATAAAGGATTATAAATCGTCTAAACAATGTCGTCCTCGGGACCGTAACTCTCCCCTTCATGGTTCAGGAGGCAGAGATGACACTGACTCCATCCTCAAATATGTATGCCTTAGAAAATTCTCATCACATTGTTCTCATTTGAAGGAACCATCTACCCATCAGAATAACATATTCTTACTATACATTATTGTTGTACCCCAAATTCTACCCCTTAGATGTCATATCACCTCGCACTTACATTTAGACTTCAATCATGTGTGCATTGTTAACTAACCTTTTCGTTTTGAGTTGTTTATTTTTATTGTGGAAGATAGGGTTCACATAAAGAATACAAGGTATCCCTAAGACCTCTCTTGGCCCTAAATGCAACCATTGGAATCTACATGCATCCAAGAAGTCTTTTTCAACAAGAAATCAAATGCCTTTCATGTCAAGCTAAGTGTGATCCCAAGTCTTGAGAAATTATTCCATGTGTTAATGAACATCCTTGGAATCCACCTATGGGCCTTAAAGATTTTTCTCTTAAGTGCAAGAATTTTTCATTTGGATAAATATTCACCAAGGTGCAACATCTCAAATTGGTGCCATGAGAGGATTTGATTTTGTAAGTTGGAATTTCCTAAGTTTGTTCCCGTGGCATTTTCTTTTTTTTTTCATGGACATGTGATTTATCTCAAAATTCCATTGGGCCCAAAATGTTGTCATTTGATCAAAGGCCATAAAGTTATGAGAATTGAAAATGGTGTTCCCGTATGGTTAAGCAACAAGGCATTATGCACTTAATCCATTCCATGTGCCTCTTGTATTATTTGAAAAAATCTGAAGATACCTTGCTTGTAAGGCAATTGTGTGAAGTCACTAAATAATGCCTCTTTGAGCTCACTCTCTCCTGACAGAGCCAAAAGATTGTTGAGACACCATATTGGATTAATTAAATAAAAAGGTTCAGCATAAGGGATCAGTCTTCATGCTTAGGGAATCTGTAACCCTCAATTCCAACTCTTACCTCTTTTCACTTTCTCTCTCATGACACAATAAAAAGAGTTTTTGAAGTGGATATTGAACGATGAAAGTTACAGACCTGCACCATATCCTCCGCTGTGTGGTTCAGCATGGTGATCTCCAAGGTTGACTGAGATGCAAACCCTAATTTTTTCCCCTACGGATAAAGATTGTGTCCACTGTGCCTCCAATACCCGGACCATTTGATTTTGCCTATAAAAGGAGACCATTTCTCCTTTGTTCAACACACAGAAACACAACCACAACACCGAGAAAGATATAAGAAAACTCTCTCAAAATCCCTCCACCTCTCCATTTTTTTAGTTCTGCAAGTAATCCTCAAAACTTGCAAGGAACTCACCATTTTTATTCCCGCTGTAAACACTACAAACCATCAAATACCAACATCCAAACCCTTGGTGACTTGTGAGTCTTTCTGGAAACTAAAAGAGAGAAGAGGTGACTCCGTAGCAGTTAGCTTTGAAGGAGGGGAAGCTCGTCCATCATTTCCAGAAACTTGCACCCGTGAAGAAGCAGTGGACTTTCTCCACTAGGTATCACGCTCTCTTCCATTATGTTTACCATACCATGATCATATTCACTTCATACTGTTGCCATGTTTTTCTATCTTGTTAATGCCTGAGGCTGTGATGAACATTGTTAATATTGATTCTGTGATAGTTATCTTAAATCGATAATATGCGGTTGGTTTTAAAAAAGAAAAAATTGGGAACGGGATTCGTGTTTGTGTATGAGAAAACTGAATAAGAAAAAGTTTGTAGTGGCACTCGCCAGCATGCTTAGGTGGCGCCTGCCACACAAATAAAATAAAATAATAAAGCACACACTAAAAAACCACATGGCGCCTTCCATGGGTGGAGGTGGCGCAAGCTACCCTTAAGATGATGGAGGTGGCGCAAGTCACCCTTTACCATGAGGAAGTGGCACAACCCACATGGTTGGCACTTTAACTTGTTTTTTTATTTTACTTGTTCATCTCTCATTTCCATTTTAGTTTTTCCTAAATATTTTCAAAAACAAAAAACAAAGCATAACTTCTTTTTTTTATTCTCTGACTTTTTTTTTGTAAACAAAATCAATTATTTTTCTTAAAGACGTAAAAAAAATATTCCTTTGAAGTAGGCTGCAATTTGTGAATTTTGTTGAACATTGTTTCCTGACTTTAGACAAAGCTTTATCATGAGAGTGTTGTCTTTGTTTTTTTCTGGTCTCTGTTGTTCAGTTGCATGACCTAAACCTAAATGTTCTTTTTTCAAATTGTGAATGTCTTCTCTGCCATGCTTGGCATATTTATGTGACCACTGACTTTGAAGTGAGTTTTCTTGGAGGTATGTTGTGATTTGTTGAACATTTGCTTCTGACTTTGAACGAAACCTTATCATGAGAATATTATATGTATTTTGTTCTCTGTTGAAGTTGCATAAATCTAAATGTTTTGTTTTCAAATTGTGAGAATGCCTTCTCTGCCATACTTGTTAAGTTACATGACCACCCATTCTTGCTGTTTGCCATGTTCACACTTGCAAGTTCACTTTATGTGTTGATTAATGCTTACTGTTTTGGAATTCTTGAGCTCATATGTTCCATCCTCACAGTAACTCTTGTTTACAAGATGTTATCATTCCCCTTCCTTCCAAAGGAAAGTCTTTTATTGACCTCAAAAGTCATAAAAAGTTCATTACTACCTTCGACCTTATAGTCATAGGCACCCTCTCCCTTTTGACCTCATAGTCATAGAAATCTCTCATGGCCTCATAGTCATAGAGTTACATCTTCAACCTTGACCTTATAGTCATAGGTAACTTTTGACCTCATAGTCATAGGATTTCATATTGGCCTCATAGCCATCTCTCCCCTTTTGACCTCATAGTCAAAGCCTCTTTATTGACCTCATGGTCATAGATAGCTCATTATCACGTTTGCCTCATAGCCATTCAACCTTATAACTTAGAAATAGGTTAGAGTTTTGAACTCTATGTGAGACTCATCACTTTGAGTATTCACTTTACCCTTACAACTTAGGCTTAGAGAGTTTCCTTAAACTCTAAATGAGCTTATACTTATTTCCCCTTGGAATTTTGGCCATAGTCAATGGTTCCTCTCTCCCCCTTAGTTAGGTGAACTACGGTTGCTCTGATTCTTTAGTCAGATACGTAGGCACAAGATGCGACGTCTTGGCGAGCAAACTTAATGTACATACCCTTAGGTCTTTACCTTTAGCAGATACCTTAGCTAGCAAACATAACATAACACAAACTAAACAAGAGGTTCCTGTTGAGTACTACAGATATTAAGGGTGCTAATACCTTCCCTTAGTATAACCAACCCCTGAACCTTAGATCTCCCCCTTTTAGGTTTTCTCGATCTTGAACCTTTCCTTTGGATAAATCAAAGTCGGTGGTGAATTTCAAAGTCTTGTGATGCAAGTTGATTAATAGCTTGTTATCCGATTCTCACTGCAACAGAAATGGCGACTTCACTGGGGACATTTTGAGGGTTAAACCCACCTTGTTTTTGCTTGTTTTATTTTGCTATATTTGTACATTTGCTTGGTTTCTTCCGTGGGCATGGTGCTTTTGAGTGGTGAGATAAGTCCTAACCCGGACTTGAGTGCACTTATGATAGGACAATGGTATATTCAAGGTGGCTTTGAGGGAGTCGATTCCCAAAGAAGTTAACTTGAGACACCATCACTCAGTTGAGGCCCTCTTGAGAGTCTAGTTATGTTGAATGAGTCTATTCGTGAAAACGTGCTACTCTCGACATAGGTGCCATCAAAACTGAGAACCATAGTTATCTCTAAACCCCATTTGGCCTTTTAGAATGTAGTGCGGTGATCATGAGGGAGTCTATTTCTGAAATGGTTGTCACACGATACTACACTCAGACGAGATTCTCTTGAGAATTTTATTGATTACCAAGTCATTTGGGAAATCGATAAAATCTGAAATATGGGTTGTCGACTTTGGGAACTTTTAGAACCTCGTTCTACAGTTGATAAACCAATAGTACATACCAAATGGGAAGGGTAAACCATGGCTCAATGCTCATAACCTAAGCCTAAGACCCTTTTGTTTGTGTATATTTGTGAATATGTGTGCATCTTTGTGTGTGCTTACTTTACATTCATACATCATAAACATCATTTCATATCAGTTTCATGGAACTCAGACCTTCTTTTGTGAATATCATAGGGATATCATGGACAGTTCAAGAAGGAATACTGTGAAATATACTTTCAAGAGCTCTAAACTAAGTGACCTAAGGAGGTTGGGTGATTTGTTGACAGACCCTGAGGGATTCAAGGACAGATATGGAAAGTTGTGGACCTTGTTAAAGAAAGATGCCTACCCTTGAAGAGTATTCTCAGATAATCGGTTTGCCTATTAAGGACGAGTCCCCGTTTCCTATCTTCGAGAGAAACCCCAAAAAGGAAGAGATGGCTAAGAAAACTCACTTGGAGTTAGTGGACATCAAAAGCAATTTGACTTCCAAGGGAGGAATCTTTGGATTAACTGCTCAGTTCTTACTTGGAAAAGCCCAGTATTATGCTAAGCACTCGAATAGGGATGCATTCGAAGCCGTCTTCGCATTGCTCATCTATGGACTTTTCTTATTCCCAAACATTGACAACTTTGTGGACATGAATGCAATTAAGATCTTCTTGAAGAGAAATCTTGTACCAACTTTGCTTGCTGAGGCTTACCACTCGGTCCATTCAAGGAATGCCCATGGTGGAGGACAAATCACTTGTTGTGCTCCTGTGTTGTATAAATGGTTCGCGTCGCATCTATCGAAGGCGGGCGCATTTTGGGATCCTAAGAAGGGATGATGGTCTAAAAAGATTATGGCTCTTTCTCATTCGGACATCGACTGGTATAACCGTGTGTATGATGGAATTTTGATTACCGACAGCTGTGGAAACTTTGGCAATGTAGCTCTTCTTGGTATCAAAGGAGGAATCAGTTATAACCCTGTGTTGGCCCAACGCCAATTGGGGTACCCTCTGAAGGAAAAACCTCTGGGTATTCATCTGGAAAGCATCTTTTTTGAAGAATATGACAAAAATGAAGAACAGAAGAAGTTGATCTTGAGTGCTTGGGGTAGCAGGTGCAAGAGAGGAAGGAGTTCTTTGGGAAAACCTAACTGTGTTTCTTTGGAGCCCTACCTCTAATGGGTCTGAAAAAGATCCATTGAGCTGAAGATGTCGTACACTAGGCAAGAACCAATTGCTCTGAGGGAAGAGCCTATTCTGTATTTCATGTCAAAGGAGGAAGAGCTGAAGGTTCTCTTGAGCCAAGCCCAGCAGGCAGGAGAAGCCTGGAAGCTCAAATACCAGGTGGTTGTTGAGGAGAACTTAGAGCTCCAAAAACAACTACAGACCAAGGACGAAGAATTGCTTTCATGCAAGAAAAGAAAAGCCCATGAAGGTCCCAACACTCAGCCTACTGCATGGAAGTCCATCGTCGACAACCTCGTCATGGAAAGAGACCAAATGGAGAAGGAAATCAGAAGACTCAACATGAGACTCCTAGGAGAACTTCCTTAGGATTTTTAGCTTTTATTTATGACTCTTGGAAATTGTATTAACTTTTGTAATTCATCTTTTATTAATGGGAATGAGGTCTTTTGATATCCTTTGATGTTCCGCAAGTGTCTGAATTCCATGAAACGTTGCATTGCATCTTGCATTCTTTGCTAAGCTATCAAGATACTAATTTTGTTTTGCAGATCTTGTAGAAATGGATGCCACAGGAAAGAGAGTCTGGCCTTACTTCTTTGAACTCCCAGAATTGGAGCAGTTGTTATGGTTGGGAGACATGGTTGAAGACCAGTCAGCCTTCGCTGATAGATACGGAGTATCATTCCACTGATGAGAGTCCCGGTGACTGAAGGGCCCCTTGAGGTTCTGGTACAGCTATATCATCCGACATATCGTTGATTCGTGTTCCCTGAATTCCAGTTGGTGCCAACTTTAGAAGAATTATCTACTATGATAGGGATTCCTGTCAGGGGAGCTCCTATCTTTTCTGGGATTGAGGAAATGCCCTCCGCCAAAGACATCGTTAGAATAACAAGGATCAGATTGTCTGACATCCATGCTAATCTGACTAACAAAGGAGGAAAGCATGGATTGCCCACCCAATTCTTGCTGGAAAAGGCTCTTTACTTCAAGAACAGAGGAAATACTGCACTGTTCGAGTCAACCTTCGCTCTACTACTCTATGGTTTATTCTTGTTCCCAAATACAAAGAACTTTGTGGATGTCCAAGCTATCCAGATATTTGCGATCAACAACCCAGTTCCAACACTGCTAGCAGATGTCTACCACGCCCTTCAGACCAGGTATACAAGAGGTTGTGGACAAATCGTATGTTGTGTGGCTCTTTTCTACAAATGGTTCAAAACCTACTTGCCAAAGACACCAGCCTTTTGGGAGGTTGAGGACAACAAGCTCTGGTCCAAAAAGTTGATGGAACTAAAGCATACCAACATTGAATGGTATGATCCAGCTAACGAAGGAATTATTGTAATCCATAGTTGTGGGGACTGCCCCAATGTACCCCTTATAGGGAGGAATGGTTATATCAATTACAACCTTATCCTTGCTCGCCGCCAGCTGGGCCATCTGAAGAAAGGAATTCCAGATAATGAGGATATGCAGATGATGTATTATGAGAAAGAGGAAGGGTTTGAGATGAAGATGCGATTGGAGCGTGCCTGGTGCTAAATTAACAGACAACTATGGAGAGCTGAATACCCTGTCACTGAGGCCCACTTACAATGGTCTCGTAACATAGCTCGTGTGATGAGGAAGCCATTTCCTTGCCACAAATCGCCCACGAAGGCAAAGCAGAGGATGGTGGAAACTTTAAGAGAACTGGTTCTTGTGAGGGAGGAGACTAGGGAACGTATCAGTAAATTGATGAGAATGATTAATGGAGAAGGGTCATCAACTAGTGGATCCAATCCTTAGTTTCCTTGATGTTACTGTTGTTGTTTCCTTTGTTGTTAATGTTCCCTTTTGTTATTGTTGTATTTCTACTTATGTACTTGGAGTATGGAGATGCACTGCTCCTGATGTAATGTTCACCAGATTTCTGAATGAAGAAGTTTATTTTGTTGAAGATTCTATTGTCTACATTATTTGCAAAATCTCTTTGGTTTCTTGATAGTTTAGCTTGCATTTGCATTTGCATCCTCATTTGCATCATAACATGTGCATTTTTCCTTGTCTTTATCTCATGTCACCGTGTTCTCTCCAGAATCGTCACACTGAATCCTAGACACAACTACAACACTCGGGCCCAAGCTCGACTAAAGATGTCAGAAGTGTACGGAGAAATGGATAGAGTCAACAACGAATTGAATGAGATACGCGGAGGGATAGGGCAGATCTTAGAGGCTATTAACATCATGAAAGCAAAGATGGACACCCAGGCCACCGTGGTCTTCGAAATCATTACTACAATTGTGGAGCCTCCCGTTATCCCTACTGTGAACCCCACTTTGGGCATGCCTTTTGATTTCATACGGGCTACGGTTCCCTTGTCTACTCAGTAAACGGTTCCTATGGTTAATGAAACTCTGCAGGTCGTTCCCACCTTTGCTCCAGCAGCAGTACAAACACAGGTACACCTGGTTTTTCAGAACCCTCCTCCGGCTTATGATTACATTGATATGTCAGAAGAAGGGGATGATCAACACGAAAGGTTGAGAGAAAGTGTCGAGACAATTCAGAGAAAAATGAAAGCGATGGAAGGAAGCAATGCTTTCAGCACTGATATTAAAGACATGTGTTTGGTCTCAGACTTGGTGATTCCACCCAAGTTTAAACTGCCAAATTTTGACTTATACTCGGGCGTGACATATCCCAAGTTGCATTTGGTTATGTATTATCGAAGAATGGCTGCCTACATGAAGAATGACAAATTAATGATCCATTGCTTTCAAGACAGTTTAAAAGGGGCTGCTGCTAAATGGTACTTAAGTCTGGACCAGTCCCAAATCCGTTGTTTCCAGGATTTGACTGATGCTTTCGTAAAGCATTACAAGTACAACATGGATCTGGCGCCCGATCGTAGGCAGTTATTGAGCATGACCCAGAGCAATACTGAGTCTTTTAAGGAATATGCACAACGATGGAGAGAGACAGCATCTCAAGTTGAACTACCCTTGACTGAGAAGGAGTTGGCTGATTGGTTTATAGACACAGTGAAGCCAAAATTTTATGAGAGAATGATCAGCAGCGTCAGTGCTAATTTTGCTGATATTGTTGCAGTTGGTGTAAAGGTGGAGGTAGGATTGAAGAGTGGAAAGGTGATAAGTTCCTCGAGTAATTCAATTGGCCTCAATACCAAGAAAGCTCCTAGCCACTTCCACAAGAAGAAAGAGGGAGAAACTAATGCCATCATGGCAGGAAAGAAAAACAATCCTAATTGGAAATAGCCGATCTACCAACAACAGTCGATTCCAAACTTTACTCAACAACTGACCTACCCTATGCAGTATGCTCAAAAACCTTATATAGCAGCTGTAACACCTACCTTCAAT
The DNA here is from genome assembly GCA_022829125.1 of Lathyrus tuberosus. Taxonomy (NCBI): domain Eukaryota; kingdom Viridiplantae; phylum Streptophyta; class Magnoliopsida; order Fabales; family Fabaceae; genus Lathyrus; species Lathyrus tuberosus. The sequence goes on along the minus strand of JALAZF010000746.1, from coordinate 1,800,807 downwards.
CACCAAACAGCGCAGCAGGCGCCGGCTTATCAGCAGATGCAAAATACCCAACAATATCAACAGAGATAGCAAACTCCTCAGCATAACACTTCTTACAGAAGACAAGGAGGAAAACCTTCATTCCCATCCATACCTATGACTTACACTAAGTTGTATCCTTCTCTGGTGCAACAAGGTTTGATTGTTACTAGACCTATGGGTCCACCTTCAGAGAGATCTATGATGTTCCATAATCCGAATGTTACTTGTGCCTTTCATCAAGGGGCAGCTGGTCATGATTTGGAGGGTTGCCTTGCTTTGAAATATGTGGTAAAAGGTTTAATGGAGAAGAAGATCTTGACTTTTGCGGATAATCAGCCAAATGTGAAAAGCAATCCGTTGCCCACACATAGGGCCACCAATGCCATTGAAGACGAGAATAATGAGGTGTTATTAATGGACGCATCAAAGATACGGACTCCAATGAAGATCTTACATGCTAAGTTGTTCGAAGTTGGGTTGGTCAAAACCTGTCACAGTAATTGTGAGGGGTGCAACATCAACATCAAAGGTTGCCAATTAATCCAAAATGACATACAGAGTTTGATTAACGAAGGCTTTCTACAAGTATTCAGTAAAGGGAAGAAGGATGAAATTGCAGTAATTGAGTCTGTGTTTAACCTACCAAAGCTAAGAGAGCAAGTGCCTGTGTCCAATATGCTTGAGTCCGTTTCTGTGGTTCCTGTATTCAATAAGCCTATACCAGTTTTTAACAATTTTGAGTCTGTTGTTGCTTCTGCTGTCAATCACCCGAAGCCATACAACATCCAACAACCTATTCCGTTCAGGTTCAGAGGCACAAAGGTCGTACCGTGGATCTACGAGAACATTATGGGTAACAAAACATGCGAAGAAATGGTTCCAAGGAATGAGGTGGGAACCGCTGTTAAAGAAGCAGTTCCAAGGAATGAGGTGGGAACTACTGAGGATGTGACAAACATAGTTGGAATAGGAAAGATAACCCGAAGCGGTAGGGTTTACACCCCTTTATTCAAAGAAACCATGCCCAAGGAGACCGTTGTTTCTATACCCCCTAAGGACAAAGGAAAGGAGAAAATTAATAAGGAAGAGGATGATGAGTTCCTAAGAATCATTAAGAGGAGTGATTACAAGGTGGTAGATCATCTTCATCAGACCCCGTCCAAGATTTCCATCTTGTCTTTACTGGTGAATTCACCTATCCACAAGGCAGCCTTACAGAAGGTTCTAGCCCAAGCACATGTAGCTCAAGATATTACTACTGGACAATTCGATTATGTCATTGCCAACATTACAGCCTGTAATACGCTCAGTTTCAGTGATGATGAGCTGCCTCGAGCAGGTAGGAATCATAACCTTGCCTTGCATGTGTCCATAAAATGTCAAGAGGATACATTGGCCAGAGTTCTTGTGGATATCGGTTCATCTTTGAATGTGCTACCAAAAAGAACCCTTGAAAAGCTGACTTACCAAGGAGCTGTAATGAGACCCACTTCGCTTGTTGTTAAAGCTTTCGATGGCTCGAGAAGATCGGTGATGGGAGAGATCGAGTTGCCTGTCTTGATTGGTCCTTAAGTGTTTAACATCCTTTTCCAGGTCTTGGATATCAATCCTGCTTACAGTAGTTTGTTGGGTAGACCTTGGATCCATGGGGTTGGCACCGTGACATCAACTTTGCATCAAAAAATGAAATTTATGACGGAGGAGAAATAAGACCTAATGGTCAGCAACCTGTCCTCTTTTCGATATATTAAGGCTGATAAAGATGCTTTGGAAACTTTTTTCCAAGCTCTTGAGATAGCAAATACTGTTATGATTGATGATAACAAACCAGTGGCCTCCAATTGTCCATCTTTTGCTTCCTTCAAAAGCATCCAATATGCCATGCAACAAGGTATACCAGAAGGCTGGGGCAAAGTTGTAGAAGTTCAAGAAAGAGAGAAGTACCAAGGGTTGGGTTACAAACCGACTCTTGAGGAAAAAGCTGCTCCAACAGTGGGAAGGTCGAAGATAATTCAAGAAGTGTTTGTCAGTGGAGGACATCAAGTCCATGCCATCATTAAAGACGCTGAAGACGAAGACATCAACCACTTGGTTTTTCAGTGTGACGCCACTTTAAGTAATTGGGAGGCTATTGAGATCCCTACTTTGTACCCTATGCCAGAGTAATTTGTTTGCTTTTGTTGATGTTTTCAATTCCGTAGCCTTACCCGAGGCTATCGGATTATTTTGTATGGGCCACCGCTTTTAAAACATATTAATCAATGAAAGTGACTGTTTTGTTAAATTCTTTGTCTTTATTTTACTGCTTCTGCTTCTAAGGAAAAATGGCAATCTTTTCAAAAACTACAAAACTTTTTTTCTTGCATTCATTTTTGTGCATCTTTAATAAAATAAGTCCCTCCATCATGCAGAATAAATCCCAAACTTGTTGTACTCAATGACCCTACTCCCACTATTGATTTTGATTCACCTATTTATCAAGCTGAGGATGAGGAAGATTATGAGGTCCCTGATGATTTGGCAGAAATGTGTGAATATCAATACACGCATCTTCAACCACATGAAGAACAGGTTGACGTCATCAACCTTGGTACCGAAGAAAAGAAGAAAGAGGTCAAGGTTGGGGCAACGCTCGGGGCAGAAATCAGACAACGGCTAATACTACTTTTGAAAGAATATGTGGATGTGTCTGCTTGGTCTTATCAGGATATGCCTGGCCTTGATACAGACATAGTAGTTCATAAGCTACCGCTCAAACCCGATTGTCCTCCGGTGAAACAGAAGCTTCGTAGAAGTATACCTGACATGGCTCTCAAGATCAGATATGAGGTTAAAAGGCAACTGGATGCAGGTTTCTTGGCAGTTTCAAAATATCCTGAATGGGTAGCCAACATTGTGTCAGTAATGAAGAAAAATGGTAAAGTGCGAATGTGCGTAGATTATAGGGATCTTAACAAAGCCAATCCTAAGGATGATTTCCCTCTACCACATATCAATACTCTGGTAGATAATACAACTCGATTTGCAGTCTTCTCATTTATGGATGGTTTCTCAGGCTATAATCAGATCAGAATGGATCCGACCGACATGGATAAAACTACATTCATTACCCCATGGGGAACCTATTGCTACAAAGTCATGCCTTTCGGGTTGAAAAATGCAGGGGCAACTTATCAAAGAGCTATGGTGACTTTATTCTATGACATGATCCATAAAGAAATTGAGGTCTATGTGGATGATATGATTGCTAAGCCTCAGAGTGAGGAGGAACATTTGGACCATCTTCTAAAGTTATTCAAGAGGCTTCGGAAATACCAGCTGAAGTTGAATCCTGCCAAATGTACTTTCGGTGTTAGATCAGGAAAGCTGCTCGGCTTCATCGTCAGCCAACGAGGAATCGAAGTAGGTCCTGACAAGGTACGAGCTATTCAAGAGATGCCAGCTCCGCAAACTGAGTCGCAAGTAAGAGGATTTCTAGGTCGTTTGAACTATATCTCTAGATTCATCTCCAACATGACTCCTACTTGTGAACCAATTTTCAAATTGCTCCGCAAAGATCAGACTGTAGAGTGGAATTCTGATTGCCAACAAGCCTTTGAGAAACTCAAGAATTATCTGTACGAACCACCAATCTTGGTTCCTCCCATTCCTGGAAGGCCTCTCTTCATGTACATGACTGCTTTAGAAGGATCCATGGGCTATGTCTTGGGCCAACATGATGAAACCAGTCGCAAAGAGCATGCCATCTATTACTTAAGCAAAAAGTTTGCTGATAGCAAAAGCTGTTATTCACTGCTTGAGAAGACCTGTTGTGCTTTAGCATGGGCCGCCAGACGTTTGAGGCAGTATTTGATATGTCATACTACTTTTTTGATCTCGAAAATGGATCCAATAAAGTATATCTTTGAGAAGCCTGCTCAAACAGGAAGACTTGCTCGTTGGTACATGTTACCGTCAGAATATGATATCCAATATGTTGCTCAGAAGGCTATCAAGGGAAGTTTTTATCAGAGTACCTTGCAGAGCAGCCTGTTGAAAATTATGAACCTCTCAAGTTTGATTTCCCCGATTAAGACATCATGGTGGTAAAGGATTGCGAAGAGCCAGGCCCTGACGAAGGTCCTGAGCCCGGCTCTAGATGGAAAATGATGTTTGATGGTTCTTCCAATTACAAAGGATATGGTGTGGGTGTTGTGTTGATAAACCCTGATGGTGGTTACACTCCTTTCACATCAAGATTAGACTTTGGATGCACAAACAATGTTGCTGAGTATGAAGCATGTATCTTGGGTTTAGAAGCTGCAATTGATCTCAGAATCAAAATTTTAGAAGTCTTAGGTGATTCTGCTTTGGTTATCTATCAAGTCAAGGGAGAATGGGAAACTAAAGATGAGAAACTGATCCCATGTCGTGCTTATATTGTAGAAATGATCAAATACTTTGATGAGATTACCTTCCGTCATGTTCCTCGCTCAGAGAACCACATAGCCGACTCATTAGCCATACTAGCTTCAATGTGGAGAGTTAACTTTGTTAATGAAGCCCCGCTCATCAGCATCGAGCGCAAGACCTAACCAGCATACTGCCAGTCAGTTGAAGAAGAGATAGATGGAAAACTGTGGTTTCACGACATCATGAATTATTTGAAGACTCAAGAGTATCCTGCCAATGCTTCCAGTCTTGATAAGAAAACTTTGCGGAGGTTGTCATCCAAATTCTTCCTCAGCAATGACGTGCTTTACAAGAGAAATCACGACATGGTCCTGCTAAGATGTGTTGATAAACGAGAAGCAGACCTGTTGATGCACGATATTTATGAAGGAGCCTTTGGTATTCACGCCAATGGGCATGCTATGGTTAAGAAGATCTTAAGGGCTGGGTATTATTGGTTGACAATGGAAGTTGACTGTATCCAATACGCCAAAAAGTGTCATAAGTGCCAGATCTACGCTGATAAGATGCATGTTCCTCCGACCTTGCTAAATGTATTGTCATCTCCTTGGCCTTTCTCTATGTGAGGCATTGACATGATTGGAGCTATTCAGTCGAAAGCTTCTAATGGTCATCGTTTCATTCTAGTGGCCATCGATTATTTTACCAAGTGGGTTTAAGCTGCTTCTTATGCCAATGTGACCAAGCAAGTGGTTGCCCGTTTCATAAAAAACTATATCATCTGTTGTTATGGAATCCCTAACAGAATCATAACCGACAATGGGACAAATCTAAATAACAAGACAATGAAAGAGTTATGTGACAATTTCAAGATTGAGCATCATAATTCTTCACCCTATCGTCCCAAGATGAATGGAGCTGTCGAAGCTGCCAACAAGAACATCAAAAAGATCCTGTAGAAAATGGTCAAGACTTATAAGGATTGGCACGAAATGTTACCATTTGCCTTGCACGGATACAGAACTTTGGTTCGAACTTCGACAGGGGCAACTCCCTTTTCTCTGGTATATGGAATGGAAGTTGTCCTTCCCATTGAGGTAGAGATACCATCGTTGAGAATCCTGATGGAAACCAAGCTTGATGAAGCAAAATGAGTCAGAGAGAGATATGACCAACTGAACCTCATTGACGAAAAGCGACTGACCGCCATGTGTCACGGGTATTTGTATCAGAAGAGAATGAAGACGACATTCGACAAGAAGGTCCGTGTTCGAGAATTTCGAGTAGGAGAGCTTGTACTCAAGAAGATTCTGCCATCTCAAAGGGATGCTCGCGGAAAATGGGCACCTAACTATGAGGGCCCGTTTGTGGTAAAAACTGTGTTCTCATGAGGCTCTTTATTCCTCACAACGATGGATGGTGAACAACTCGCGCACCCTGTGAATGCTGACTCAGTACGAAAATATTACGCCTAAAAAGCCCGCTAAGTCGAAAACCAGAAATGGAAACTTAGGCAAGAAAAAGGTATCCTGGTGGGTCATAACCTATGAAGGAGACTCAGGTAAAAGTTAGGGATCAAATAAAAAAAGAAAGAGCTCGCTAGGTTGAAAACCCGAAAGGGCGGCCTAGGAAAAAAAAAGCGTCCCGGTGGACTGAAAACCCGAATGGGCGGTCCAGGTAAAAGTTAGGGATAAAGGCGTTTCACAGTGTCAAAAAGGGTTGTCACCTACATCCAGGAATTCAAGAAGAAATTCAAGTTTCATTTGTCCGCACCATCGACAAAAAATTTAGGAGTCTTAGTCATTAAGGAGGGTAGTGGTCGTTGAGTACGATGTAACCTTTTCCCAAATTGCCATTTTTCAATTGTAATGTTCAATGGAACTTCGCTATTGGCAAGTTACCATTCTAATGAAATCAGATTTTTGAGCCATTCTTTGTTTGATGTTCATCATTGCTCTGTTATTTTCCTTGTTATGCAAAACTTCACTTATTCATTAATAATGGTTTTGAAAGCGAAAAATGTTTTGAAAAAAATATTTTGAGAAAACACAATGAAAATATAAATTTTTGCTTTGGCGTTAGGGACGATTCAGTGAAATCAATTGCTTCCCTCAAAACTCTGGTTATGACGAAAACACTGATAAATCATCCAAGCTTGTCATTGAAGAAAGATTGACAAATACTTCCATGAATTAGAACATCTCAGTAATGACCAGATGCCACAATATAAAGGGATTCTCCCCTGTATCTTCACAGATGTTTGTTGAAAATGTGAAATTTCATTTCCCCAGTGAAGTAAGGACATTCCTGGATTGGCTCCAAGACCGATTACTTCCATATTTCAGTGTGACTCTTTGTAGTGGATGAGTCTTTCCTTCCACTCACTTTCCCCAGTCTGTCGTCTCTTATTAGAGTCATCTCTTGCATATCATTCAACATTCGCATCATACCATAGCATTGTACATCTTTGTATTTGTGTGTTTTGCTTGTTGGGTCCTCATCTCCCGAGACCTATATTTTTGCTAGTTTGTAGACTTTTTGTCTGTGTCTTGTTTGCGTCCGGTCTTTACCTACATGCACCAGATTTTTGACTCTTTGATCACTATTCCCCAGGAAGTCTAACCTGCAAACCTCGGTAATCACCTATCAGATATTTAACCTCCTTATATGGATACTTAAAGTCCAGTAATTGCTGGCATTGTTTTCCTTGGTCAGATATGAACCTTGGTCATAGACAAACCTAAATTTCAAATCCAGCTCATACTGGTATTTAAAGTCCAGCTCATACTGGCATTCAAAAACCAACGCATATTGGTCCTTTTATAAAAAATCCATCTCATACTAGTATCCAAAAAAATCCAACTCATACTGGTAGCCGAAGTCCAGCTCATACTGGCATTCAAAATACAGCTCATACTGGTATCCAAAAAATCCAGCTCATACTGGTAGCCGAAGTCCAGCTCATATTGGCATTCAAAATCCAGCTCATACTGGTATCCAAAAAATCCAGCTCATACTGGTAGCCGAAGTCCAGCTCATACTGGCATTCAAAATCCAGCTCATACTGGTGGCCAAAATCCAGCTCATACTGGTAGTCAAAGTCCAGCTCATACTGGCACTCAAAAATCCAGCTTATACTAGTAGTCAAAATCCAGCTCATACTGGTATCCAAAACTATTAGCCCTACATTGGTGTCCTGTCTAACTCATATTGGTACCTGGGTCCAATCATTAATGGTTCATTAGCCTTATTCCCAGCTAAAGTCCAGTCATCTTTTCATCTGGCACGCAAGAGTTTGTCTTTGTCTTTTCTGACCTTTCTTGAAGATCCCGTTTGAACAGTATAAGAAATCCCCAGAAAATCCTTTGTTGATGTCTATCATTTTATTTCAAATTGATCCTTGGTGGAGATCATGTCTTCTTTCTGGTTTCATACCCAGTAAGAATATGTCTTTTCCCCAATGTCGTCCGGTCACATATGAACCTGTCGTTCATCTCTCTGGATCTTTTCCCAATGGAGAGCTCCTCTCTGGCTCCTATCTAAAGTAAGGACCCGTAAGGGTTTCCCTCTTTTACCTTTCTATCCCCAGAGTCTCCCCAGTGAGTATATATTGTCGGTTAACCTGTATCCCCAGTGAGTTTTCCTCATGGATACTAACCTTCATCCTTCCCCGACAATGCCGGCCTTTGGTGGTTTGCTATTTATCTCTGGTGTCTTATTTTGTCTGCATTTTTCCACTATCATGACATCATATCATCATACTAGAGTTCATAGCATGTCAGCATATGCATGTCTATTGCCTGTCCTTAGCATCAGCATTCCATCTAAGGGCAAAATTTTCGGTTTGCTATATTTAAATACCTTTCACCTTGATGTCCCGAGGATTTCCATTCCTCGTGCCATCCGGTAAAGCTATTTAAATAGGGGCAACTGTTGTACCCCAAAATTTACCCCTTAGATGTCATATCATCTCGCACTTACATTTAGACTTCAATCATGTGTGCATTGTTAACTAACCTTTTCGTTTTGAGTTGTTTATTTTTATTGTGGAAGATAGGGTTCACATAAAGAAGACAAGGTATCCCTAAGACCTCTCTTGGCCCTAAATGCAACCATTGGATTTTACATGCTTCCAAGAAGTCTTTTTCAACAAGAAATCAAATGCCTTTCATGTCAAGCTAAGTGTGATCCCAAGTCTTGAGAAATTATTCCATGTGTTAATGAACATCCTTGGAATCCACCTATGGGCCTTAAAGATTTTTCTCTTAAGTGCAAGAAATTTTCATTTGGATAAATATTCACCAAGGTGCAACATCTCAAATTGGTGCCATGAGAGGATTTGATTTTGTAAGTTGGAATTTCCTAAGTTTGATCCCGTGGCATTTTCTTTTTTTTCATGGACATGTGATTTATCTCAAAATTCCATTGGGCCCAAAATGTTGTCATTTGATCAAAGGCCATAAAGTTATGAGAATTGAAAATGGTGTTCCCGTATGGTTAAGCAACAAGGCATTATGCACTTAATTCATTCCATGTGCCTCTTGTATTATTTGAAAAAATCTGAAGATACCTTGCTTGTAAGGCAATTGTGTGAAGTCACTAAATAATGCCTCTTTGAGCTCACTCTCTCCTGACAGAGCCAAAAGATTGCTGAGACACCATATTAGATTAATGAAATAAAAAGGTTCAGCATAAGGGATCAGTCTTCATGCTCAGGGAATCCGTAACCCTCAATTCCAACTCTTACCTCTTTTCACTTTCTCTCTCATGACACAATAAAAAGAGTTTTTGAAGTGGATATTGAATGATGAAAGTTACAGACCTGCACCATATCCTCCGCTGCGTGGTTCAGCATGATGATCTCCAAGGTTAACTGAGATGCAAACCCTAATTTTTTCCCCTACGGATAAAGCTTTTGTCCACTGTGCCTCCAATACCCAGACCATTTGATTTTGCCTATAAAAGGAGACCATTTCTCCTTTGTTCAACACACCAAAACACAACCACAACACCGAGAAAGATATAAGAAAACTCTCTCAAAATCCCTCCACCTCTCCATTTTTTTATTTCTGCAAGTAATCCTCAAAACTTGCAAGGAACTCACCATTTTTATTCCCTCTGTGAACACTACAAACCATCAAATACCAACATCCAAACCCTTGGTGACTTGTGAGTCTTTCTGGAAACTAAAAGAGAGAAGAGGTGACTCCGTAGCAGTTGGTCTTTGAAGGAGGGGAAGCTCGTCTATCATTTCCAGAAACTTGCACCCGTGAAGAAGCAGTGGACTTTCTCCACTAGGTATCACGCTCTCTTCCATTCTGTTTACCATACCATGATCATATTCACTTCATACTGTTGCCATGTTTTTCTATCTTGTTAATGCCTGAGACTGTGATGAACATTGTTAATATTGATTCTGTGATAGTTATCTTAAATCGTTAATATGCGGTTGGTTTTAAAAAAGAAAAAATCGGGAACGGGATTCGTGTTTGTGTATGAGAAAGCTGAATAAGAAAAATTTTGTAGTGGCACTCGCCAGCATGTTTAGGTGGCGCCCGCCACACAAATAAAATAAAATAATAAAGAACACACTAAAAAACCACATGGCGCCTGCCATGGGTGGAGGTGGCGCGAGCCACCCTTTACCATGAGGAAGTGGCGCAAGCCACATAGTTGGCACTTTAACTTGTTTTTTTTATTTTACTTGTTCATCTCTAATTTCCATTTTAGTTTTTCCTAAATATTTTCAAAAACAAAAAAAAGCATAACTTCTTTTTTTGATTCTCAGACTTTTTTTTTGTAAACAAAATCAATTATTTTTCTTAAAGACGTAAAAACAATGTTCCTTTGAAGTAGGCTGCAATTTGTGAATTTTGTTGAACATTGTTTCCTGACTTTGGACAAAGCTTTATCATGAGAGTGTTGTCTTTGTTTTTTTCTGGTCTCTGTTGTTCAGTTACATGACCTTAACCTAAATGTTCTTTTTTCAAATTGTGAATGCCTTCTCTGCCATGCTTGGCATATTTATGTGACCACTGACTTTGAAGTGAGTTTTCTTGGAGGTATGCTATGATTTGTTGAACACTTGCTTCCGACTTTGAACAAAACCTTATCATGAGAATATTATCTGTATTTTGTTCTCTGTTGAAGCTGCATAAATCTAAATGTTTTGTTTTCAAATTGTGAGAATGCCTTCTTTGCCATACTTGTTAAGTTACATGACCACCCATGCTTGCTGTTTGCCATGTTCACACTTGCAAGTTCACTTCATGTGTTGATTAATGCTTACTGTTTTGGTATTCTTGAGCTCATATGTTCCATCCTCATAGTAACTCTTGTTTACAAGATGTTATCGTTCCCCTTCCTTCCAAAGGAAAGTCTTTTATTGACCTCAAAAGTCATAAAAAGTTCATTACTACCTTCGACCTCATAGTCATAGGCACCCTCTCCCTTTTGACCTCATAGTCATAGAAATCTCTCATGGCCTCATAGTCATAGAGTTACATCTTCAACCTTGACCTCATAGTCATAGGTAACTTTTGACCTCATAGTCATTGGATTTCATATTGGCCTCATAGCCATCTCTCCCCTTTTGACCTCATAGTCAAAGTCTCTCTATTGACCTCATGGTCATAGATAGCTCATTATCACCTTGGCCTCATAGCCATTTAACCTTATAACTTAGAAATAGGTTAGAGTTTTGAACTCTATATGAGACTCATCACTTTGAGTATTCACTTTACCTTTACAACTTAGACTTAGAGAGTTTCCTTAAACTCTAAATGAGCTCATACTCATTTCCCCTTGGAACTTTGGCCATAGTCAATGGTTCCTCTCTCACCCTTAGTTAGGTGAACTACGGTTGCTCTGATTCTTTAGTCAGATACGTAGGCACAAGACGCGACGTCTTGGCGAGCAAACTTAGTGTACATACCCTTAGGTCTTTACCTTTAGCAGATACCTTAGCTAGCAAACATAACATAACACAAACTAAACAAGAGGTTCCTGTAGAGTACTACATATATTAAGGGTGCTAATACCTTCCCTTGGTATAACCAACCGTCGAACCTTAGATCTCCCCCTTTTAGATTTTCTCGATCTTGAACCTTTCCTTTGAATAAATCAAAGTCGGTGGTGAATTTCAAAGTCTTGTGATGCAAGTTGATTAATAGCTTGTTATCCGATTCTCACCGCAACAATTATTGACATAGGATTCCCAAGTCTTTTGAGAAACCTATGAATCTAGACAACTATGACAGAATATGGGATCTGAATAAGCACATTGAGTATATATATATATATATTATTCTCGACTATTATCACACCAAGATCGTACTAAAATGAAAATTGTTTGTGTTAACTTCGAAAGGACCCTCGTGATATGGTTCAAAACCAAAGGTGAGAACTCTATAAATTCATGGAAGAATTTGTGTGTAGTGATATATTTGTAAATGACTTATTAGGGGCAGCAGGACTACAACCGCCCGTGATAGGAGACTTTCATCTTCCGCCCACAATTAGGGACTAGCTCGCCCTAAGAGCTCTCTACTCGTCCAGTCATGGGAAATGTGGGAAAATGTGTTCCTCGATTAGAGAAAAGTCATGGTCAACAGGATAATCTACATCTCCCTAGTAAATAGGGATTCAACGGTCCACCACAGACTAAGCGGGCGATTATCATTCTCAAGGAAACCCTAACTCCAGGCCCCAGAGCCTCTATAAACATCTCATCCATAGCACGGGAAGCTCTACTGTAACATCCTTAATTTTTTTTATGAACTCAATTTTAAGATTACTAAATGTAACAAATGATTGTTATAAATTTTATTATTATTATTATTATTATTATTATTATTATAACAACCAAAAGGTAGAAATGTGATAACTACCAATTTAAATAAAAGGAAAATATAGAATACAAACGATCTCATGCATGAGCTCATTACTTTTCTTAATGCGCAAGAAAAAGAAAATGTGGCATTTACTAGAATACTCTACAAAATAATTTTATATTATTTTTCTAGTAGTATAAATAGGGGAGTCACTACCCCTTATTTTTCACTTCATTTATCCATTAAAACAAACTAGTTTTATGTTGTTTAAACTCTCTTTAGTGAAATTCTAAAATTAGCAAGATTCTAGTAGTATTTTTCTTCGTTGTCGGTAATCCGTTATAATGCAAAAAATTTAGTATTAATTTATTTTAACTACTATTTTATTATCATTATAATGTTCAAATATTTTTATTTATTCAAAATGTTATTAAGGTCGTACTCTTGGTAAATTTTAAAACCTATCAAATATAAACGAGGGTATAGTCTAATTAACAATTGAATTCAATAAATATTTAAGGTTTTAAAATAAGATTTTATAAGTTATAATTAATTAATTATACATTATTATTTCCAAACAACCCGACGATCGATGCAAATTAGGTTCTTTTCAAGATTTGACAACGACGTCGAGGAAACTTTCGCAATGTCTTCAACAACAAAACAAAAGGTGGGGGAAAGATTTCGTACACATTGGGACAGTTAGCGTAAAATAATTTAATATATATGTGTAGTGGTGCCCAAAGTCCTATTATAGATAAATAAGTAAGGAGAACATATTCTCGAATAATGATTTTCAAAAATCACTAAACGAGGTTAGGTCGACCTTAATTATTTATCATAGGAATAATCTATGACAATTTGAGGTTGTATTGTGCTTGCATTATTTGATTAATTGCCTAAATGTTTATTCATTAATACTTGAATGAATGTGATTGTTAGACTAAGAAAATGATCTATTACTCCTTAAGGCTAGAAACAATAACATTGTTTGATATTAAGTGTCAGATTCCCATAACAGAAGGAAGTTGGATACATTGGGTAGTTGTATTTGGTTGGGTTTTGGCTAAGACAAGACTTTGTCAACTATGTCCTTTACAGTTCGCCGCTCTTTCTTGGGAAGTCAACCCTACACTATTTATTGTATGAATTGAACTTACTATGTAGTCGTAAGGTTGTGAGGTGATTTAATAATAAAGACTTTTTGAGGTTGTTAATAGTAATTGGAACTCAACGTAGGTGTTTAACGTACGTAAGAACTGAAATGATGAATTCTTGAAGTTTAAATTACTACTTGGGGTTAGAGTTACCATAATATGATTGAGAGTGCATATAGTGTGCATTGAGGAATGTGCAATACCACTGTCGTGTGTATGGGCACACGAGGTTAATCAACTGCCTAAATCTTGACGAGGATTATTACCGCGCGTTTGACGAGATGATAAGATCTTGGTGGATTTTCTTAGGGGCGATCGAATTATAACACTTATGCTCCATGTGAAGTCAGGTGGCATAGCTCTTGGTAATTGGGAGTACGTTGGTGGCATGTGGTATTGTGATATCTGATATTTGTAAATGGGATAGATACCCTTGACAGCGTTTAGTGGCTCTTGATATTTGTGCATATAGTTCAAGGATGCATTAAATAAACATACATTGAATAGAGATATAGACAACATCATCATCATACAACTATGAATTATATGATTCCAACAACAACAATTGCAACAATGCATTATTCTAACATCAGTCACAACATAAGAAATTAATCAAATCAAACAATTACCAATTCATCAAAATTATGAATAGAGAAAAAAAGCACAAACCCTACATGGCATAATCTACCCACCATTATCATGTTAACCCTTAGATAATTACAATCATACCCTTACCTTAGAGTTCTTGCCAAAAGCTTCACAACAATGGAGTTTCTTCTCTCTTTCCTGCCCTAGCCTCTTCTTCTCACTATCTCTTGTTTTCACGACCAGACAATTCTATCTCCCAATTTCCCTTATTTCTCTTTTATTATAATATTATTATTACTACTTTCACTAATTAAAATAATAATAATAATCACTAATGATTTAATTTAATAATATTCAAACAATATTATAATTAACTAAATATTACTAATATAATTTAATTAGTCTTATTCACCATACCACCAAGTTCTACACTATTGGTCACACACCCATCAACCCTTAAAGTCTAGCCTAAAGACCACTACCCCACATTCAAAGTAGCTCAAACACATCAAAGCAAGACACAACCATAATTATCATATAATTAAAATAAGGAAAAATAAATAAAATAAGTCGAGCGTTACAACTTCCTGTTCATACCCTCGAGTACAAGACTTCCTGCTCATATTCCACGAATCCAAGACTTTCCTGCTTAGACCTACGGTCCAAGACTTCCTTGCTTAATCAACAATATGAGCAAGGCTTCAATGCTCAAGCACATAGCAGAAGACTTAATTGGCTCAGGATCACAACAAGAGACTTTGATGCTCAAGCACATAGCAAGAGACTTTGATGCTCAAGCACATAGCAAGAGACTTTCTTTCTAAACTACTAAGCAACCTTTTTTAGCATAATAGACAACAAGGTGTACTTGATATACAGCAGAGGTATAAGGCAATAACTATAACAAAGATCATAACACTTAAAATTTCTAAGATATTCATTGTTTGAGAAATCTTAATGCTTTGTACAATTTGCAACATATAACAGAAACTCTGCATACTCGATGTTATTGTTGATCTTGTTATTCTTCCATGTTGATAGAAGCGTGGGTTGCTTCTTTTCTTCTTGGCCCTCTTTATTTATTCCTTGTTGTTAATCCAGATTGAATCTTCGGCTACTTAAATATCAGATACAAAAGAATAGTTGTTGGAAGAGATAACTTACACAAGTGTCTTTGTTACTCCATAGTACTAAGAGACGTTAAAGATAGATACACAAAAAGATCTTTATCCATTGTGTAACTCTTTTAACTGTAGCGTCTTCCATGTGAGTTGTACTATAGATCCGTTGAGAGTGGAGATATTTGTAAAGTATCTTAACTCTCCTTGAGCCACGTGAACACAGACTCTAGCTGACAAACTTAAGAACGTCATTCAGTTCTGAACCATCAGAAGCCAATAACTCAACTTCTCTCAAATGAGTTCTTTTAACAGATTCTGAGTAGATTCACTTTAAGGTTTGGAACCTGCATACTTAGAACACATATTAAGTGATCTTGAAGGTTGATCAGAACCTGAAGTGGGCCAAGAGAAACGCCTGTGATGCTGGGTGTGTGAGATGAGGAGGGAGGTGTACCTGCAAGGCACTCCGATGCTAAAGTAAGAATCAGGTGATCTTGAAGGCTGATCAAAACCTGAAGTGGGCCAAGAGAAACGACTGTGACGCTGGGTGTGTGAGATGAGGGTGTACCTGCAAGGCACTTCGATGCTAAAGTAAGAATCGGGAGAGAGAAAGGCAAGTACAAAAGTATGTGTTTCTTAGGATGATTTTGAATACATGACCCTCTCATTTGAGAGGGTTTTTATAATGCCCCCAACACGTGGCCAATGATCCCTACTTTTGGGGTGAAATAACTGTTTCCTGAAGAATAGGTAACTGCAAAAAACTAGCCGTTAGGACGGGGAGAGGTGCTTGAAACTAGTCATTGCTGCGGGCACGGACGCAGTTTCGGGCATAGGCGTCGTGGCTGTTTCTGGATGGTAGAGTCGTGCATGACGGGAAGGAGTGCTGAGGAGGAGCAGGAGACCTTGTAGTCCCTCTGGCCATATGTGCCCGGTAGAGGGGTAGAAAGGTAAATGCTACTCCTTATTGGATGAACTTAGGCATTTGGGTCGTTCTAGGAGCAGAAGTGGATTGGGCCATGCCTAGTCATTGGTCCAGTCTGGAATAGGAGCCCCCAAGTCGTTGCTCCCGAGCATGGGAGTGATGACTTAAGAATAGCTCACAGTACCGGGGAGATCTGGACGAAGTCTTCATTTGTCGACGAGGTGGAGTTATTCCGTGATACCCGGGGGATTTAGTGCCCGCAGGATATGTAACGTTGTTTGGTGCGCCCGGCGTACGGGGAGACCAACGGTTGAGGTGATCTGAAGCGATGAGACGCCACGTGTGCCTCGAACCTTGTGTTGCATTAAATGTGTCATGATGGCTAGGCTAGGGTCATGATGATGCCCCTACCCGCGCGTGCTCGTGCACGTGCCTTCAGAATGCTTATAAATAGAGGGAGAAACTGCTCATTTGCACTTTTTGCTTCTCTCTCCTTCCTCGCTCTTCTTTATGAGTTTCCAGTCAGTCGCGGCCGTCAGCCACCTTATCAGCCACCGTACAAAGCTCTGAGCAAACTCTCCGACCCTTCAAGTCTTCCCCGGCCCTGTAAGTCACTCATTCCCAGCTTTGTTTCTAGCTTTTATTGATTATGTTTTGTTAGAATATATGTGGTTAGGATGACTTTAGGTAGAATCGTAGTGTTTTCCGGCGGTCGTTGGTGGTAGAAGATGGCTTGGCCACTCTCTGCTGCTGTTGTGGTCGCCGGAGCTTTCAGGAACTATAGATTTAGGTCGTTTTCTGGTGTCGTTGCGATGATAGCGCGAGTGTAACCGGCGGAGTCCTTGAGTTTTCCGGCGCTCTTATGAACTTTCTGATGAATGTATGAGTTTTCTGGTGGAGCTTCAACTGAAAAACTGGGTAGCAGTTCGGGGAGAATCTCCCCGTACGTGCGGGTGGGGTTGCCTCCGGGCATCTCCTCGCACGATACTCTCGTGTCATTTGATTTAGGGCTTAGGTCGGGGACGTCATCCTTGGCCCTTTGCGCACCCTTTCACTTGACTAGCGATGGAAGGGTGGATTTAATTTTGCAGTCGAATTCACTTTGGTCATCTGCTTTTCAGGTGAACGAGATGGCGCATGAGCCCAAGAAAGAGATTCTCGTAGACTCGTCCGAGGAGAGCTCCTCGGAGAGTAGTGATACTGAGGTTTCAAATGCCCCCAGCGAAGTCAAGGAAACTCTCGAGCATTCTTCCGCGGGGGAATGGACAGTTGTGGAGCCTGCCGAGCACGCTTCCATTTTTGCTTCCTATACCGGGGACGTTTTCACAAATGTAGGGCCAGAATGGGAGTGGAAGATGCACTTCCTTAGTCAGAACGACTGCAAATGTACGGATTACGGTGAGAGATTCTCGATGTACGAGTATGCTTTTAAGGACATAGGGCTGAGGCTGCCTTTCACCGACTTCCAGCGGTCCGTCTTCTTACATTTGGATCTAGCCCCGTCGCAGCTGCACCCTAACTCGTTGGCGTTCATCCGCACTTTCGAGCTGACCTGCGAGTTCCTGAAGATAGGAGCTACCCTGCCTTTGTTCTTCACAATCTTTCACCTTCAAAGGCAGGTTTCAGGGAGAAAGTACGATTGGGTTTCGCTGAAGCAAGCAAAGAAACTGTTCAAGCCCTTTTCTGAGTCTATCCGGACCTTTAAGGAGATGTTTTATATTATTGAACTTGTGTCAGAGAAGGCTCAAGATACCACATACGCATGGGCAGTGTCAACGGATGAGGACAATAATGATCTCTATGACGAGCATGGGAAGTAGTTGGCGGACAAAGTGTTTAAGTCCCTTTCTGCTAGAGCGGGGACCATTTCTCCCAAGGTACTGACCATTACCTTGCCCAACTGGAGATGTTGGACAAGTAAGACAGGGCAGGGTACGCAGCACGAGTGAACTATCTTAACAGCTTCAAGCTCGCGGAGTGCTGGACGAAAAGAGGGGACCTGATTTTCGATGTCAACGGTGGGCAAAGAAAGGAACATCGTTATATCAACACGAATGAGCTTTTAGAGTGTAAAACCCATGCTGATGCCTTTAAGTTGCTTGGTAGTTTTTATTTTTTTAGCTTTCCTGGATCATAATTTCTTCGGTTGCTAACGTGCTTGTTGCATTTTTGCAGGTGAAATGCCTTCTGCTCACGAGAGGATGGTGAAGAACGCTATAACAAAAGGCAAGGCGAGCGCGACCAACCCAAAGCCTCGGTTTACTCAACGGGTGCCTCCTCCTCAACTGGTTGCGGGGACCTCATCGCTTGTTCCTTCTTCTGCCCAGGAGTCTCCTACACCTGGTGCTTTAAGGTTTAAGCGAACAAGCTGGTGGCTCTCAGCCGGGCGGCGGAGAAGAGCAAGTTTGAGCTTCCTCCCTATCTCTATGATAGGAAGTTCTTTGAGGGCTCATCCCTGATAGTTCCCTGGGCAGAGTCTTTAAAGCTCGAGGGCATGGATCGACCGAGCAAGAGGGCAATGCTGGCGCAAGATGCCTCTGTGTTGATTCGGGTACTGGAGATGGCAGCCGTTTATGCCGAGGAAGACTCCTTCTCTGGAGCAGAGCTAAAGAAGGCCCAGGCAGCGATATCAGCCCTAGAAGAAAAGGTGAAGAAGGCCAAGGAGGAGGCCAAGGCTACTGATGACGCGAGGAAGAAGTCCGAGGAGGAGGCTACTAGACTGAAAGGGGAGAATAAGACCCTGGTTGCTAAAAAGAAGGTTGTCGAGGACCTAGTCGAGCAGATGAGGTATGCGGCGGCCCCGACAGAAGACGAGCCTGAGGAGGTGAAAGTACTGAAAACTAGGACTGAGCTGGTTGCTCGTATTGCGTGGGTGGAGGATGATGTATACACCATCAGGGAGGAGTCATCCAATAACGCAGTGACTCAACTTAAGGTGATGAATCCAAGGGTCCAGATATCCAAAAAAGGGACTAATTTTATGGGCCATGTTGAGGATGGCAAGATAGTTAATCTAGAGTTCCTCCAGATTAGTGATGAGCATGCCCGTCTCCTTAACGAGGAACCTCAGCCGGCGCCGCCTATCCCCGAGCAGACTGAGCAGATGGAGGAATGATGTCTCCTTTCCTTTATGTTGTAATGTATCCGGCCTGCGTGCCATGACTGATGTAATTTTATTGTTGTTTTGTGTGGGGCGTGGCCCCTTTATCGTGTAACAAGTACAACCATGACCCTTGTGGTCACTTAATTATTTTTGATATGTATGTATCCGATCGTCCTGGGCGGTTTTGTATGTTGTATATTCGCGCATGGCTTTATTTGCTGTTTATTTTTACTAAGTGTTATATCTTTGCTCGATACACGTGTGTGCCCGTAACAGGGATGCCTTTAATTCTTTTATTGCTTTAGGGAATTGTTCGACTTAGATGTGTTCGGCAGTGAGGGGGACTGGTCGAACGACCTGGGGAATTTCCGGGCATGATAGCGGAGCTCAGGTCGCGTTTGAGGCCTGAGTTCGCGATGTGAACTTCCCATCGCGAGCTGGGGTGTTCTGCCTATCATGGTACTTTGACGACGGTGGGCTCGGTTGAGGAACCTCCATCAGGCAAAGACCCAGCTCGATCCTGAGCGGGATCCTGCCTTGGCTGGTATGCGATGCTTGTACCTGGGCGCGCATCGTAGTCGGGATGTTATGTTCGTTGCTTTGACGAAGCAACCTGACAATTAGTGCCTTAGCTATAGTATTGTTTTAGCTTTTCGACGTTCCATGGTCGAGCAAGTTCTTCCCCGTTGAGGTGTTCTAGGTAGTAGGCCTCATTCTCCGTCTTTGCTCGGACGCGATAGGGTCCTTTCCAGTTAGCGGCGAGTTTGCCTTCCCGAGAGTCCTTGTGGTTCCTTCTCAAGACAAGGCCGCCCACTTGGAATTCTAGCCGTATCACTTTGGCGTTATGCCTAATTGCAATTTTATGCTTCAACGAGGCTTCGCGGAGAGCTGCTCCCGATTGGACCTCTTCGACGATGTCAAGCTCTTCTCTTAGTGCCTCATCGTTTGTCTCCTCGTCTAAAGGTGATTCAGTATGCCGGGAAGGCACGTGTATCTCGATGGGGATCACTGCTTCAGTCATGTAAGCCAGGCGGAAAGGGTTTTCCCCGGTCGAAGAGTGGGGTGTAGTGTGGTAGGCCCAGAGTACACTGTGCAGCTCCTCGACTCAGGCTTTCTTTGTTTCGTCTAGCCTTCGTTTGAGGCCTCGTGGGATTACCCGATTTGCTACTTTGGCTTGCCCGTTAGTCTGGGGGTGTTCGATGGATGCAAATTATTGTCTCGTGCCCAGTTGAGCGACGAAATCCTGGAACTTCCTGTCCGTGAACTGCGTCCCATTGTCGGTAACTATTGCTTGGGGAATGCCAAAACGTGCAAGGATGTTTCGCTTGTTGAAACGAAGTATGTTGAGGGCCGTTTTGGCCAGAGCCTCTACATCTATCCACTTTGTGAAGTAGTCAACGCCTACTATTAAATACTTGTTCTGGTTTAACCCTACTACGAATGACCCCAGGATGTCCAGGCCCCACCATGCGAATGGCCACGGGGAGGACATAACTTTGAGATCGTTAGGCGAAGCCAGGTGTATGTCCCCGTGCCGTTGGCCTTTGTTGCATTTATTCACGTGCTCTTTTGCATCCTGCTGCATGGTTGGCCAGTAGTACCCTGCTCGAAGGGCTTTTCGGGCGAGGGATCTTCCCCTGAGATGTTGGGCGTTGATTCCTACATGGATCTCGCGCAAGACGTGGGTGACCATCTCTTCCTCGACGCATTTGAGTAAAGGGATGGAGAACCTGTAACGCCCGATTATTCAATTATTTATTTAATTAAATATTTTCCGTTTTAATTGTTGAAGCTGTGTGGAATTGTTTAGTTGAATTAAGTGGTAGAAATTAGAATAATACTAAACTATATTAATTGGGCCTATTTAATTGGTTGGAAGTAGTAAAAAAGGAGGTGTAAGAACTTAAGCCCAATAAGATTATAGTATTATTTGAATGGGTGTTAGTTGTCAGAATAGGGATTGAAAGAAGGATGGGCAGTTGGAAATACAAAGAGGAACGTAGAAGTTACAGAAAGTAGAGCAAGGGTTTTGAGAGAGACTTCGGAGAGGCTGCTAGAGCAAGATTCCGACCGGAAATTTAGAGCGACCTTCAATCCAAGGTAAGGGTGGGGTTCTGACTCTATAATTGGGTTAATGATGAATGATATGTGGGATTAGATTTGTAGGATTGCCTTGTGTGTGTTGTCTGTGCATGTTGCTTACATTGTCGGTGTATGTTGATTTCGTAATTGATATTGGAAATCGATAATTGGTTGATGCTGTTGAATTTAGTCATGAACAAT
Source organism: Lathyrus tuberosus (assembly GCA_022829125.1). Classification (NCBI taxonomy): domain Eukaryota; kingdom Viridiplantae; phylum Streptophyta; class Magnoliopsida; order Fabales; family Fabaceae; genus Lathyrus; species Lathyrus tuberosus. The sequence continues at coordinate 1,779,385 of JALAZF010000746.1, read as the reverse complement.
GGATGTAAGTTAATGTGAGTATAATCATGGCCCTAAATTATGTGTATTGAGATGGTTGAAAGGTTAGTTTGTGATCGATCAGAAAGAGAAAATTGGAAGAATTGGAGAAACAGAGAGGGCGAAGGCTAACAGGTGGGACGCCCGTCTGGGAGGCATGACGACCGTCATGGCCTTGTTGTTACGACCGTCACGCAGGTTACGACCGCCACGGATTGGTTACGACCGTTACGCAGAACAAAAAAAATAAATTGAGATTTCTGGTTGCTGTATGTCTGTAGGCGTAGTATAATTAAACTTAGCAAATGTGTTTGCGGAAAACATAATTAATTTGATATTCAGTAAAATTAACAGTAGACAATTTTGCATAATTGAACTCAGTATAAGTAGCAGTAGTAAATAGTTTTTCATAATTATTGAGTGAGAATCACTGTAAGTGTATAAGTAATAGTATTAATAATATGAAACTAGAAGAATAATAATATGACAGTAGTGGTAATAAAATAGTAGGATAATCAGTAAGTAAACAATAGCCTTGTTGTGTTGTGCCTTGGTGCTGAATTTTGAGTTGCAGGTGATGTTGTGTCGTGTTGAATTGCCTCTATTACTTGGCAAATATTAAGTTGTAGGCCGGTGGCCAAAGTTGAAATTATTGTTAAGTTGCAGTTGTGTTGTTGTTGAATAAGTTGATGTTGTAGTTGTTGTCGCATGCATAGCATAGCATACCAAGTTGGCCTGGATTGGCAAAATTACCAAGTTGGTCTGGATTGGCAAAATTACTAAGTTGGTCTGGACTGACAAAATTTAAGTTGAAGGCTTATGCCTTGTTAACGTCAATATTAATTGGCAACTTTCTAAGTTGGGAGTTCTGCTCCAATGGTACCACATGCATATTACGAGTCGCATTTCAAAGTTGCATAATTATGTTGTTATGTTGTTATCATATTGGTTGATGTTGATTGTGAGTTGTGAAGTGGTGATTTTTCTATAATCTGAACTATTATATTATTAATCATATATTCGATTATATTGTTCGATATCTCACCCCTTCTGTGTGTGGTGATGGTTTATACGCCATCCTGCAGGTAATCCGGAGTGAAGGCTTTCTACCTTCATTAGTTCGAGTCAGTGTCGTCGCTCTGATACGTAACACTCGGGGGGAATGAACGCTATTTGCAGTTGTTATTGTTTTGTTCCGTTGCTGAATTTTATGTTGATTTTATTAAACCTTTGTTATGTTGAAGTTAATTTGAGTTGGACAAAGATGTTTCTCTTTTAAATTGAAGTTAAGAATTCCGCTGTTTGATTAATGAAGTCATTTGATTTTAAAGACAAAAAGTTGATGTTGATGGTGTCTCCGATTATTTTAAAGTGTTATGTATCTGTGTCTTATGTGATTGAGGTTGATGTTTAAAGTTGAAAATGTGACATCCTATTTATGTTGAAATTTTATTACTCTGATTTTATTAAATATTCGATGGGTAGAATTGGGGTGTTACAGAACCCACGCCTGTAGAGCTTGTCTTCGACCAGGACGTAGGAGCAGGCTCTGTGCCTGACTATGCTGGCCTCTTTGGGGTCGGACGGAAGTTCGTCCCTAGCGAGGTAGTTATAAACGAGGGTCATCCAGCAGTTGTTGGCGCCGATGACTTGCACTTCGAGGATCATGGGGGTCTTCTCGAATGTTGGGTCGAGGAAGCACCTCCTGGATGACGGACTTGTTTCCGCCTTTTTTCTTCGTGCTCGCTAGTTTAGACAATACGTCTGCTCTGACGTTATGTTCGCGGGGAACATGTTTTACTTCTACTGTAGTGAACTTCGTCATTTTTTCTTTGACCAGGGACAATTATTCGGATAGGTTGTCATTTTTGGTCTGGTATTCTCCTCGAACTTGAAGGGCCACGAGTTGCGAATCGGTGCAGATAACGACTTCTTCTGCTCCCAGGTCCTCGGCCAAGCGCAGACCGGCGAGGAAAGTTTCGTACTCCGCTTAGTTATTGAAAGTAGGGAAGGATAAAGTGAGTGATACCTCGATGATGATTCCCTCGTCGTTTTCCAAGATGATACCTGCCCCACTTCCTGTCGAGTTGGATGTTACGTCAACGAAGATGGTCCACTTGCGCGCCCCGCAGGTGGGGGAATCTGTGAACGTCATCTCTGCGACAAAATTGGCCAATTCCTAGGCCTTAAGGGCCTTTCTGCTTTCATACTGAATGTCGAACTCAGATAACTCCCATGACCATTTAAGCATTCTACCGGCCATATCTGGTCGTCCTAGTAGTTGTTTTACGGGTTGATCTGTTCGGACCACGATCGTGTGGGCCAGGAAGTAGTGCCTCAGTCTTCGCACAATGTTAATGAGGGCCAGAGCTACCTTCTGTATTTGCTGGCATCTCAGCTCTGGTCCCTGCAATGCTTTGCTTGTGAAGTATAAAGGCTTTTGCCCGTCAGGCATTTCATAGATGAGGGCGGTGCTAACGGCCCCGGTTGCTACAGTGAGATAGAGGTACAGAGTTTTACCGTTATCTTGCCGAGAGAGGACTGACGGTTCTGACAGTGCTCATTTTAGATGGAGGAGATCCTAGTTGAATTCATTCGTTTATTCAAACACTGCCTCCTTGCGGAGGAGTTTGAAGAAGGGAAGAACATGCTGGGCAGACTTGGCCATGCAACGAGACAAAGAAGCGAGCACCCCGTTGAGGGATTGGATGGACTTCTTCGATTCAGGTGTTGGAAATTTGGAGAATGCCCTGCACTTGTCGGGGTTGGCCTCGATTCCTCGTTCTATCAGATAGAAGTCGAAGAACTTTCCCGCCCGTACCCCGAAAGTGCATTTCTTTGGGTTGAAACGCATCCAGTATTTCCTGGTCTGTTCGAAGACCTTTATTAAATGGGTCGTGTGATCGGTTTCCTCGTAGGATTTCACGATCATATTGTCCATATAGACTTCGAGCATGTCGCCTATTTCTCCTCAGAAGACCTTGTTCAAGCGGAAGGGCATTACGTTGTAGTAATAATTGCTCGATTCGGTCATGAAGGTCGTGTATTTTTTATCACTTTTAGCCATTGGTATTTGATTGTAGCCCGAATACGCGTCCATAAATGATAATAGTTTAAAACTAGCAGAGATATCAACAAGTTTATCAATATTGGGGAGGGGGTATGCATCTTTTGGGCATGCCTTATTGAGATCAGTATAATCAACACACATACGCCACTTTCCATTAGATTTTTTGACGAGTACAACATTGGACAGCCAAGTGGTGTACTTGGATTCCGAAATAAAGTTTGCCTCGAGGAGGTCTTTTACAGCTTGTTCTGCAGCCTCCGTTTTCTCCAGAGACTACTTTCTCCTACGTTGTGCTACTGCTTTGACAGCGGGGTCAATTGTGAGTTGATGGAAGGCGACAGCATGATCTAAGTCGGGCATTTCCGTGACACTCCAGGCGAGCAAGTCTGCATTTTCTTGGAGGCAAGCTTTGGTTTATTTCCTTGCTATGTCAGGGAGGTCGGTCCTTATCTTTACTCCTTGTTGAGGGTCATCGCTGAGCAGGATGAGTTTAAACTCTCCATCTGGGATCAGGAGCATCGGATGAGAGCCGTTGCTGGTGCTGGTCGAGGCGGATGAGCTGCTCGGGAAAGTTTGGTCCTTCTTCTGATCATCTTCAGAGAAGCGGCTGTTGAGGTCAATGGAGTCGACGCGTGGCAGTGGTTTGGCTTCCTCTGAGCTGTTGGGCAGGGCTGGCTTATTGGACGTATTTGGCTTGGCAGTGATGGCGTTGAGTCCCTTAGTGGCCGCTTCGAAGCATCTCCGTGCAGCCTCAATGTCCCCGTGTAAGGTGGCGACCATACCCTTCGAAGTGTAGTACTTCATTTTGAGATGGACAGTTGATGGCACGGCCACCAATTCGGCCAAGGTTAACCGCCTGAATATGCACTGATAGAGAGACGGACAATCAATTACTAGGAACTGAACCTTAATAGATATGGCCGTCTCTGCGGATCCAAAGGTCACAATTAACTCGACGTAGCCCCAAGGTTTTGTGACCGACCCGTTGAAACCCTGTAGGTCAGAACCCACGTAGGGAGTGAGGTGCGATTCATCCAGCTGGAGGTTTGAGAACAACTGTGAGTACATAATGTTGACCGAGCTGCCTTGGTCGACTAAGATCCTGCAAACATCAAAATTTGCCATCTGGGCTCTTACGAGCAGCGGAATACTTGCGATTGGGGCCCCTCCGAGGAGCTCTTCCTGGTAGAAAGAGATGGGGACTGATTCTTTTCGGGCCTTATCGGGTGTTGTAACCTTGTTGGAGCTCGTGCTGAGCAGGTGCTTGAACTTTCTTTTCACGGAGCCCACGGTGACTTTGTTGAAGCCCCCTCCAGAAATAACCATTGTAGAGGGGAAAGTTTCCTATGGGCTATGGGTTACGAAATATGCGGGAGCATTGAGCTCCTCGGGAACATAGAAGTCCTCCGGTCGTAATATACTCATGGCGACTTGGAGGTTTGTCTCTTCTGAGGAAGGCACCTCTTCCTCGATTTTCTTCTTTGTAAACTGTTTTAGGTGGCGTCCTTGATTAGTATTTCTATGGCATCCTTTAGGTGGATATAGTCTTCAGTGGTGTGGTCGTGACTCTTGTGGAAATGGCAGTATTTCGACTTATCGGCATTTGGCTTGGCTGGAACCTGCTTAGGGAATCGAACCCCCGCTTGTTTAAACTCCAAGTTAGCACATTCGGAGAGAATCTTTTCCCTGGAGACAGCCAGGGAAGTGTAATCATGGAAGCGGCCGGAGGGCCTTTTGTTGTCTCGGGATTCCCAAGGACGATCTTTGCGTCTTCTCTCCCCTCGACGGGATGTCGAGGGCTCGTCGCTTTTGGAGGCCCGGGCGCTTACTTGATGGCGTGAGGCCCGGGCGGAGCTGGCTGCCACTTTTTCCTCGTACTAAATATACACTTGCGCCTTGAGGAGGAAGGCGTTCAGGCTCCTTGGAGGTGCAAGGCCAACAACTTTAGAAAATTCTGAATGGGGGCGAAGTCCTTTTTCGAGCAGAAATTTCTTCATGTCATCGGGTGTAGGGACTTACACTGCTTCTTTATTAAACCTCTCAATATATGCCCGGAGAGGCTCATCCTTCCCTTGAATTATGGCCTCAAGGGAGGCTTCGATCTTTGGATCGCGGCGTGATGCCGTAAAGTGTCTGGAAAACATTCTTCCCACTGTTTCCACGAGGTGATGGACTCCTCGGGCAGTTGTTTATACTAGGTCATTGCCCCTTTCAGGTGCGTGGTAGGGAATAGACGACATTTGATGGCGCCCCGGATGCCACGATAGTCTAGCAGCGCATCAATATTTTCGATGTGCTCATCTGGGTCTGTTGTTCCGTTGTAAGTGCCCAAATATGGTGGTTTCTCCAAGCCTTTGGGGAGGCGCGTAGCCAGAAACTCCTGAGACAATGGGCCGTGGGGCTCATCGTCGTTGCTAGAGCTGGTCCAGGAAGGGGAACGGATGCTTCGCTCGGGGACATGGCGGCGACTTCTACGGGGAGAACATTGATCTCTCTGGGTTCTTTTATAGCCTGGGGAATGTTGGTTTTATGGTGAAACGTGGTCACGCTTCCGGACAACATGGGACTCTGGTTCCTGGCGCATCCGACGATCAGCTTCCCGCCGGGGATGTGGACTTTTGGATCATCGTCGATCTTTCCTCGGCTGAGGAGATCTTGGTCGGGCAGACTCTTCCAACGCCCTAATCCTCTCGTTTTGTTGAAGGATCAAGAGGTTGGTCTTGTTGATTGCTTCAAGGAGGGCCACCACGGCCGGGTCGACGTTGGGTGGAGCTGGAATGAGCTGGAGGGCCAGCGAGGGCTGGTCGTCAATACGATCAGTACGAGTGGGGGAGGGAGACATAATAGCTCCGTCTCTCAGACGACGGGTGTCTCCTCTGAGGAAGGATGTAGATCCGTCAGCATTAATTTTGTTGACGGAGAGAAAAGAAGGATTGCGAGTATCTTGGACGTTGTCTTGGCAAGCCATGATCATAATCTTGGACAGAGGGCTGTTTTGATCTTGAATCTGAGGTGGATGTTAAGACGGGGATAATAAGTTCCCACAGACGATGCCACTGATCTTGAAGGCTGATCAGAACCTGAAGTGGGCCAAGAGAAACGCTTGTGATGCTGGGTGTGTGAGATAAGGAGGGGGTGTACCTACAAGGCACTCCGATGCTAAAGTAAGAATTGGGAGAGAGAAAGGCAAGTACAAAAGTATGTGTTTCTTAGGATGCTTTTGAATACCTGGCCCTCTCAAATGAGAGGGTTTTTATAATGCCCCCAGCGCGTGGCCAACGGTCCCTAATTTTGGGGCGAAATAACCATTTCTCGAAGAATTGGTAACTGCCAAAAACTAGTCGTTGGGAGGGGCAGAGGTGCCCGAAACTAGCCGTTGCTGCGGGCACGGACGCAGTTCCGGGCATAGGCGTCGTGGTTGTTTCTGGCTAGTAGAGCCGTGCATGACGGGCAGGAGTGCCGAGGAGGAGCAGGAGACCTTGTAGTCCCTCTGGCCATATGTGCCCGGTAGAGGGGCAGAAAGGTAAATGCTGCTCCCTATTGGCTTGACTTAGGCATTTGGGTCGTTCTGGGAGTAGAAGTGGATTGGGCAATGCCTAGTCATTGGTCCAGTCCGGAACATTAAGTAACACCATTGTTGTTTCAATACTTTGTTATCATCAAAACCTAAAGGATATATGTCATGAACAAATATTGTTCTAACAAAATTAACAAATCAACACCAAACCATAGTCATTTAACTGATTTACAGTTCTAAGTAAGGGTGGCAAAACGGGGCGTGGCCCGCCGGGCCGGCCCGGGCACCTGCCAAAAAATGGCGGGTTGGGTTGAGATTTTGGGCCCCCCGCCCACCAAAGCTCGCCCCGCTAAAACCCGCAGCCTGCCAAAACCCACCCCGCCAAAATCCGTCGCCCGCCAAAGCCCGTCGTACCTATTCGTTCAGCTTATCCCACCTTAAACCCGCCAATTTTTAGTTAATTCTAGTAATTCCAATTCTTGATGATTTTATTTTATACATTTATTTGAGAATATATGCAATATTTTTTGAAGTAAAGTTTGTTAAAAAGATGCTTTATAAAAATTGTTCTAAAAAATAAGTGAAAAATCTAATTGAAATGTAAAAACAAGCCTATTAATCTATTAAAAGAATGAAAATAAATAAATAAAAAAAGTAGGCGGGCAAGCCCGCCGCCCGCCAACCCGCCACCTTGACGGGGCGAGCTAGACTTTCTTGCCATTTCCACTTGGCGGGCTTGGCCGCCCCGCCTTTTTTTTGCGGGCTTAAGGCGGGGTGGGGCGGGGCGGGGCGGGTGGCCCGTTTTGCCACCCCTAGTTCTAAGTGCTAGTTATTGATTCAACTTATTTCTATTTACTTACTCCATTCCACGACAGTTCAAATATAGTTCACACTAATATTTCAAGATTACTAACAGTTAGAATATCATGTGACATAGTTTAAATTAACTAACCTTGTAACACTCATATATAATACATGTCTAGAATATACATATTATACATAGTTGTAAAGTTGTAACTAAAATACATAAGTGTTTAGTGGCAACATTGTACGTATTACATGCCCAAAATAGTATTACAACCATGACACAATACACACACACACACACACACACACACACACACATATATATAAGGTTCATATCCTATAAAAATGTCATTTTTATGTAAGAACATGAGAATGAATCTGAATAATTAGATTTTAAAATAAATTGTAGAGATTATGTCTGGTTTTTGTTTTTCTCTCTCCTCCATTATTAAAATAAATTATGGAGAAGGGAAAAAAACTGACACATAATCTCCACCATTTATTTTAAAATCTAATGGTTCAGATTCATTCTCATATTCTCACATAAAAATAGCATTCTCATATGATATGTTCCCAATATATATATGGGAGGGGATCAATTGACATCGGTGTCAAACATTAACTTTGACACCATATCTTATCTATTAAATAATATTTGATCCAATGATTTTTATTAACCTAATTAATCATTCATGCGTCAAATATTATTTTGGACATCATACGTCAAATATTCTCGTTAAATAGTATTTAATATAATGACTTTTATTAACCTAATTATTAATTCAATAATTACATGAGTTTATTTTGTTTGTTTGTGAATTATTTAGTTCGAGTTTGTTGAAATTAAATGTCAAGTTTAATTTGACACTAGGGCTGGAAATGAGTCGAGTCGAGTCGAACTCGCCTTAGCTCAGTTCGACTCGTTAAGAATTAGCCGAGTTCGAGTTCGAGTTCGAGTTCATCACAGACTTTTTTTTCAGCTCAAACTCGACTCGTTAAGAATTGGTCGAGTTCGAGTTCATCACGAACCTTTTTTCAGGTCAAACTCGACTTGTTAGAAGTTCACAAATATCTCGGTTCAACTCGTTAGGTTTATCTTGTTAGGTTCAACTCGCTTATTTCACAGACTTAGAAGTAATTTTTTAAAGTCTATTTTATATATATATATATATATATATATATATATATATATATATATATATATATATATATTTGACATTTTAAATTAATATTTTTTAAATAAAAAATATAGAAATAAAATAAAAGTTATAAGATTGGAATTTATACGATGTTAATTTTATTTGTATAATTTTTCATAGAAATATTTTACTCACTTGAGAATATAAATTATCAATTAAAACCGTTAGATTAAAAGAAAATATGAGACTAAGATTTAGAACAAATCTTTAAACCTACTCTTAAATACAATATAATTTATCTCATATATAATCGAATTGACTCCTGAACCTAACGAGTCGAACTATGTATAGTTCAAGTTCAGATCATTTAGTTAACGAACTTAATTTTTAGCTCATATTCAGCTCATTTGGTTCATGAACCTAGTTCAACGATTTAATTTTCGAATCGAATTTCGAACTATTTTCGAGTTGGTTTGGTTCATTGCCAGCCCTAATTTGACACCAAATTGTTCCTTAATTTTTTTAAGATGAAAGACCTAAGTTGATTGATTTGAATACGAATTGATAAATTAAATCAATACACTTTATATTATTTTAATATTAGATATAATTTTTTTAATGAGATATTTTTTAAAAGAAAACTCTCTCTTTATTTTTAATTTTCAATATTATAAATTTTAATTAAAATTAAAATTTATTAATTTAATAATTATATGATTTTATTTTTGTTTAAATTATTATAATTTATATTATAAAGAGAAGTCCTTTCTATTTAATTATAAGATTAAAATATTGCATTTTTTTAAATTAACATTATTATTTTTAAATCCTATAAAAATACCCAAGTGAATTATTGACTGTAATAATAATAATAATAATAATAATAATAATAATAATAATAATAATAATAATAATAATAAAACAAATAATTTTGTTAAATTCTATATATATATTTTTAATAATAATAATAATAATAATAACTATTATTATTATTATTATTATTATTATTATTGTTGTTATTGAAAAATATTTTCAAAATAATGATTAAAGATATACTTTTTTAAAACAAATAGTAATAGTAATAACAAAAATAATAATAATAATGATAATAAAAATTATAATTATTTAATATTATTATAATTATTGTTATTATTATTATTATTATTATTGTTATCATTATAGACAATAGTTCACTGGACTATTTTTATAGAATTTAAAAAAAAATTGTTTATTGATAACTTAAAAAAATACAATATTTTAATCTTATAAATATGTTTAATTTAATTTAAAGCACTTTATTTCATAATATGAATTGTAATAATTTAAACAAATATTTTTTTAATTTCTATAAAAATACCCAAGTGAACTATTGACTATAATAATAATTATTATTATTATTATTATAATAATATTAATAATAATAAAAACAAATATTTTATTTTAAAATTCTATAAAAATATTTTTAAAAATAATACTAAAAATACTAATAATATTTATCATTATTATTTTTAGTATTATTATTATTCAACAAATATTTTAAAATAATAACTAAACAAATATTTTTTAATACAACATTTTTTTATCATTATTATTATTGTTATTATTATTATTATTATTATTATTATTATTATTATTATTATTATTATTATTATTATTATTATTATTATAGTCAATGGTTCACTGGAATATTTTAGTAGAATTTAAAAAATATATATTTGTTTAATGTTTACTTAAAAAATATACAGTATTTTAATCTTATAAATATTTTGATTAAATAGAAAGAACTTCTTTTTATAATATAATTTATAATAATTTAAACAAAAATAAAATCACGTAATTATTAAATTAGTTAAATTATAATTTAATTAAAATTTATAATATGGTAAGATGATCTCCAAAATAATTGCACAGTGGATACGACACCCAAAATAACAAAAGAAGTAAAGACCTCATGCTACCTTCTCCTTACCCTTCGCCTGATCAGAACCACCTGAAAAATAATAAAAAAATATGGGGTGAGATAATAATCCCAGTGGGTTCCGTATCTTTTGGGTCCACTCGGCTTTACAGGGTTCTAAACATCATCTTAACTCAAGTCACAAAGAGGAAAAAACTTGAGTTCACCATTCTTGCACTATATGGAAACATGTTGCTTGAGTTCACCAACTCAAACCATCACTAATCGGAAACCATACCAAGACATCTTTCCCCGACCAACCATACGTCTAGAGTTGTCGACATGGGTCACAGATCCTTGTATATGTAAGCTAAGATTGCACCTAAGAGGGGGTGAATTAGGTAATTAGAAAATTTTCTGGATTTTTGTCGATTTTAAGTTTTACTTTCCTAATGATTACTATGTGGTGAAAAACTGTAAGTGCGGAAAGTAAACGACTCATGGATATATCCTGATTCCCCTCACAGTCCAAGAGTACTCAAGTCCCCTTTCAACATGAAAGAGATTTTTAATATTGTTAGGACTTAGACAAGACTCTTCCTAGCCTTTCTATACAGACACTAACAAATCACACCAAGAACAACCTCTTGGATTTTTCCACTAAGTCCAATTGAGAACAATCCTCTCAAAATGGACCTCTTGTTTCCAAAACTAGGGCAACAAGGAATACAACTTTACAATCTTATTTCCAACAATCCTGGAAAAATAAGATGTAACAATCAATGTACAATCTGAATTTTTTGTAAGTATGTAAAAGATGGATATTTAATACTTATCAATCAAAAGATTGATCTTCTCCTTGTAACACACAACTCTCACAATAATTATACAAGTGTTCTTTGTATGAGATGAAACTTGGATGCTTTACTATGAAGGTTTATGCATAATGTTTCTCTCTAAGAAAATTATGTTTGAACACTTAGACAAAGCTTTAAAGTTTGAAAGAGTATGAATGATTGGTTGAAAATTTGCAAGGAGGTGAGTTTGAAAATCTGAAAGTAAGAAGTTTATATAGCCTCTAAACACCTCTTCAAAAGAGTGCAATTAACCAAAGGATGTCATGCTTCAAATGCAAGAATTTAAAAAAGTTTCTATGAAGAGATGCAATATTTTGGGCTTCTGGAACAGTGGTAATCGATTACCACTATTAGGTTAATCGATTACTTGCTTTTAACATTCAGAATATTTGAACATTTTAACAGGGTAATCGATAACCCAATTAGGTTAATCAATTACTTCAGCCCAGAAATGAAAAAAAGCATTAAAAAATGATGTGTAATGAATTTTAAGATGCATAAATTCACTCATAATGGTTATGGTATGAATGAGGGATAGTTTGAACACTTGCACAATCACATAGAGGTTAAGTGTTATACATTTTCCTTTGTGCTAGTCAATCTTCATAAATTCATCAAGACTTGATTTAATATTTGACACTTTGTTCTTGAACTTTTGTTCTTGAGCTTGAAGACTTGATAATTCCTTTTTGTTAATCCATCGTTGAATTGTAGAAAATGTGTCGTCATCAAAACCTTTGAGAAGTCACGTCTTCACATTCTCCCCCTTTTTAATGATGACAACCACTTCTTAAAATTTTGTTCCAACCTTATTTCTCTAACACAATGCTCCCTTTTGATTAATGCTCCCCCTAAATCCATGATTTCTAGAGAGCCTTTAAAATCTGCATTTTTTGTTAGAGAAAAGCATACAACAACATAGAATTCTTCTTCCCTTTGTCATTAACAAAAAGGATGGGAAAAGACAAAAAATAAAGTGTTCATGTTGTATAACAAGAATATGTGTGACAATTAGAACATACATAATATAACAAATATGTACAACACACAAGATATAGAACATAGAACATTATATTATATTAAGTGCACAAACAACATATTACGGAACAAAATACATAATATAAAGTACTTAGGATAACTTAGGACATAACCTTAATCAAAACATAATCTTAACATAACTTAAAAATTAGAAACTAAAACATAACTTAGAATAGAGTTTAAGACATAAACTAGTACTAGAACAAAAACTAGTGCAAACATAAGACAACATGATCAATCGCTTTCGAACATAACATCATCTTCCTCTTCATCATTACTCTCTTCACCACTTTCCTCTTCATCATTAGGTTCTTGAATGTGGGATTTGGCAAAGCTCCTCATCATGCGCCTCATAGAAGTCATTTCAAATTTGTGTTTCCTTATGGTTAAGATTCATGGTAGCCTGAACACATCTTATTGTAAAGAACCTCATTGGTGTATTGATAAGTGCAAATTGTAACTATTTTTGTATATAAGTTTTGTTGCACTTATCGATACTTTTTGTCAATATCGTTCGAATAAACCCCGCTTTGTTTGTAAATACGTTTAGTTTACGTTATAGAGTATATTTTGCGTATCATGTAAATATCATTGATTTTAATTGATTTTCTCTAATTTTTTTAGGTATTCAAGCAATGATATTTTGCCATTGTTGTATAGAGCATTGAATAAGTTTTTCGACGCTTCTGACTGTGCGTCAATCCGAGTTACGGTTCAGAAGTTGTGGTAAAAACAAGTCTGGTGTGAAAAAAGGGACCAAAGTTCGCATTGCGAACTTCCCAACAAATGCTCCCAGAATTATGGCAGTAGAAAAAGGGACCAAATTTAGCATTGCAAACTTTCTAGCGAATATTCGCTTTGCAAATAAAACTTCGCATTGCAAACTTCTGCAGAATTGCAGAGGCGGTTTAGCTGTTCTGAGGCACTCAAGTGCCAATTTTTTATGTTCACTCAGCGAATAAAAGTTTGCTTTGCGAACTTGACTGATTTTTGAAATGTTATTTAAGTCATTTCATTCATTTTTTAGGTTATGGTTTTGGGGTTTTTTGCTCCCAACTCCATCAAACACATTCTTGAGTAGATTTAGCTTAGAAACAACACATGAAGTGTATATCTTGACGATCCGGAGTCGAATCCACTTAAATCGAAGTTGACAAACTGTGAGATTTGTGTTCTTCTTCCTTCCTCTCTATGTATTTTTCATTTGTTGGGGTTTTATATGTAAGTTTATCTTGATTATATGTATATTTATGGATCTTTGTATAAAATCTCTTTTACAACTCTTAATCGATGTCATCTTTGATTTAATCTTTATCTTAATGGGTTTGATTTGCTATAGACATATACTTTTCGAACTAGACCTAAGATGAATGTTTATTGGCTGTGGGAAGTGGTCTAATATTCACATGTGTGTCGGATCTTAATGCTCCGTGTTGTTGAGTTGCGTGAGACATCACCTCCGAGAGAATGCGGTTGATCTCTCAATGTTTGCGTTAGACATAACCTCTTGTTGTGAGTGATACGTGGGGATTTTGACGAGTGATTTAGGTGGTGTGCATTTGATCCATATATTTTTTAGTACATGATGGGTAGAACGAAATACAACTCCTGACGAGTTTTCTCGTGTCTTAAGAATGTATTAATTTTCATGTTTTATGTCTTTTTTCTTTTGTACTTTTATCCCAAACCATTTAAACCTGAGCTTTGAGACATAGAGATTGTCGAACGACATTCTTTCCCTCGAACCGATCTCTGTGGACACGACATAAATCCCGAAGGGAATTCTTCCAAAAATGATATTTTTGCTTGCCGCTTTACCGCTCCAACATGTATCCACCTTCCGGAACTGGTGGAGTATAGGAGGATGAAATTGGATCCTTGTATGCAAATTTTCCATCGGGACCTTTGATGATGTCGGTGTTCCTAGTCACCGTATCCGCATTAATCTCACAAGTTCTAGCTGTCATAACCGTTGTTGGTTCCCTTTGAAATAACACTCCACTAGACTCCAAATTTTTTGAAACAATTCTACCATATGGGAGACCGCCCCTAAGAGTTTTTTATGCCTCATGTGGTGCATTATTACATAGACCCAATTCAACTTCATTTCATTCTTGATAACATGGATTAGTTGAAGTTCAACATCAATCACTTGAGCATGGTTTGATGTTTTGGTACCAAGACATAAGCAGGGATGTAATGTAGCATCCTATCGCTTACGATTATGCTTTTGGAAAATTTCACCACCCTAGAGGAATCCGGATTTTGTTTACTCATAAGTTCAACTTGTACTCCTCTAGAGATTGTAATAAAGTATTCCATACTACTAAAAAATTTCCAAGCTTCTGTATCGGGTTGAACACCATGACGGATCTCTTCTCCTAGTGGACGATTCCGGATACCAAAAATAAGTCTTTTGGATTTGACAGTTTATGTGTGCTCTTCTTCCACAGGGTCAGAATTTCCTTCTCCTATTTTCTTCTTTCCTTTGTTTTGCTTTGGAGGAGCCATGCTGTCGCACCCTAATTTTTAACCCTAAGATCCCTTTTTTTTTTTTTTGCATAACATCTTTAGGTCATGCGGTCTGTGTGTGCATATTTATTATGGCTAACTAGTTTGTGCAGGTGCGGTACTTTCAAATGCAATTTCTCACAACCAAGTACCTCGAAACGTGATCATCTGTTCTAATTTAGAGAACCTTACGGTTGTCTGCCGAAAGTTTCAGTATATGATCAAGGTTCTCCTTTCATTGATGTGGAGCACGATCGTTTGAGGACTAGTTATTAGTTTTGTGGCCAATGACGTCACAGATCGTATCTTCTTGGGTTGTATGTCGGGTTCGTCATCACTCAAAACCTTTCTCTAATTGTGCAAGTATCAAAATTAAGTTTTATCCAATGAAGATTTTAGTGGAATCTTGATTTTAAGGAAAAATTTGGATTGGTGATCCATGCGCAATATGCTTCGAAGTGTTAAGATTCAAAAGACGTGAATCAGGTCTAGGTTTCAAAAGGTCAAGTCTCAAAGTTGAACAGATCCTTCAAATTTGTGGAACTCTCCTTGTGGTTATAGGTTGTACGATGGATTGTTGGTTTATGGCTAACCGTCACGGCAGTTGCGGCACGAGATCATACTCTGAGGTGTGGTTCAAATTTATGGATACGTTCCTAGCCTTTGTAGTGAAGTGTACCGTTGATGATAAGATTTGTATTACGGGCCAAGTTCTTTCTCATGCAATACTTGTTTTGCAAACCACTGAGATTCCAACAGCAAGCTTTTATTATTTCCATGCACCCATACATAGAGCATATCACGACTAATCATGAGGAGACATTAGAGTATTTGGGTCGCAAGTTTAATTATTCACACAATGGGTTCTCTTCAGCCTAACATTTGAAATTTGGTATGAAATATACAGTAAAATCCATTGATTATTTACAAGTTCACCACAAAGTTCATTGTTTATCAACGGAAATGCTGGAACAGTTTCTTAATAAAGGGGAGATGCTTTGGCAGTGTACTTAAAACATGAGTGAAGATATGCTTAAAAGCGCGCGATGTTGTCTTGGAATGGCAGCAGGCGTTTGCACATTTTGATAATCTGTCCCTGCGTCATTAGTAATAATCTGTCCCTGCGTCATTAGTAGAAGAGATTCAGGACATCATAATGCTTTCGCGCTACGGTATTCTAACAATAATTGCCGATACATACTTGAAGCAAAATAAAATCAGGATCGTTTTGAATCAAAGGAAACCTTTGCAGTTTGAGTCACAGTTGTTACGATCAACCCCGTCATCGATAGCTCCGGTATTCACAAGACACCATTTCCATATTCTTGGATGCTACCCTCCTTTTGATCCCCTTCACAATTGTCTTCATTAAGTTATAAAAAGCCAGGACTCAGAACATATCGCCTCATACTGCCGGTACTAGTTCGTCAGCATCCGACCGTGTAGTCCGAAGCAAACAACTCTAGCCCACAAGTTTTGAAGGCAAGACGGCTACATCTTACGGCCCTGCATTAGAACAAATCGATCAAAATAAATGTTATTCAGCATCCCGAGAATGTAAAAAGTATGGGAAAATATTTGAAAAAACTCAAGTTATGAGCATTATGGACGTTACAAGCATCGGAGATGACATTACACTTTCATCTGCTGGGAAGCATTTCAGATCTTTTGCAGGTTGGATAACTTCCTATAACTTCTATTCAAGGCGTTCTGAAAAACAAAATTTACAAAGCATTCGCAAGCCATTGAGTCTTCCACAGCCTGCAACAATAATATCACATATTAAGAACCATTAAGAAAGTTGAAAATTTGAAGAGAATTGCTAACATTCACAAGCCAAATACCTTTGCGCCATTTGTTCTACATGATTCACTATTATGACCTCTGAGTGCATTCAAACCAAAAACTGAACAGTACAGGAACCTCCATCATCCTCTGTTGTTTCCGTAACAATGAGACTGCGTAATTAAAAAATGTGTTTAGAAGACATTGTGACTCTGCTTAAGCATTTCAACAAATAACCATCCAAACCTACTCAAAATTCGTCCCAAAATAATGAATCGTAAAACAAGGAAATGATTAAAGAATCACTAGAACACAATCTGACATAATCGAGACATTTATCACAAATCACAAACATGCTCACCAAGTTTATTCATTCCAAAACAAAATCAGACACTATCAAGTTTCCAAAACAAGCTTCAGACAACATTTCAAAAAAACATTCCAAAACCGCTATGCTCATAACAATTTTGAATTCTTTCCATAACCACGCATAAAAATGCTGGACCAAAAAAGGAAAAGGATCGAAGACAATCAACTAGAAATGGAAAGGACTATCACACAAGATCAGCAGGCTATTCAATTTCGAAATTAGAAATTCAATGTCCTGAAGCCTATAAATTAGACGCATTTCACAACAATCAGACACGGGGGGAAATGACTACCAAAGAGCTCCACCAAAATCACTCATATACAAACCTTCCTCATCCAATTTCATCAACCTCAGAAATACATTATCACAAACTCAAAAGAAAACCGTATTGAGGAAATTCATACCTGAAGAACATACACGAACAAAAAGCCATCAAAGAAATCACACCACATCACATACACGCAAAACAGAGCAGAACCCCTCACGAATCAATACTCTAACCATCCACCCAAAACTTACACAAACCAATCATCAATCAAACACACCAGAAATCAGTCACCAACGGATCATCATACACGGTCAGAGAAAGAAGAAGAGAACTTATTCGTGAACGGAGTCTTCCTTGAAGGTCTCGATTGCTTCTCCTCACCTTCCATCTCCGGCGGCCATTTTCTTTTCGCTTTACGCTCTAATCTCTGTAATTTGTAATCAAAATCAAAACATTATAGTGGATTATGGGATTTAGGGTTTCTGCGGGGATTTGGGTTTCTATTTGTTGCCGTTGTTGATTTAGGGTTCGTGAGAGGGTTTGAGTTTCACGGCGGAGTCTAGGGTTGAGGGTGGCGGCGAATTTTTGATTTAGGGTTTCAAACCCTTTTGGCCGAGAGAGAACGAACAGAGAGATTGAGAGAATAGCGAGAGAGCCCAACGAGAGAGTGAGAGTCCGCTTGTGTTTTTGCTTTGTTTCTAAGTTATTTTGATTATCCTGTACACATTCACACACACTAAGATCTCGTGCACCCTTTCGCCTCACCCGTTAGACTGGCAATGTCTGTAGATCCAGAGGTTGAGATTTGAGGGTCCACGGTGGACCCTTTCTCCCTCGCAGCACCTTGTCCCTCCGTTTTAATTAATCTTTTTTAATAAAATAACCTAAAGATTAAAATAGAGCTTTACAATTAATTTGTTAGTGAAATTATTATTTTTATATAAAACATAACTAATCTTAAAAATAACAATAAGTGTGTAGAAGTTTTTTTTGAAAATAACTCTTTATTTAAAAATCACTCTTTAATGAAAATATAACTAAAGAAATAACTAATTAAAACTTTTGTTAAAACCTTTTCTTAAATTAGTAAAAGTCTTTCTTTCTTTTTATGAAACTTTTCTTACTAAAATACTAAAATTAAAATCGCTTTTTAATAAAAAAAATCTTTAGTAAAAATCTTTAAGATATTAAATTAAAATATTTTTTATTAGTAAGAAAAACTTTATTAACATTTTTTAATATAACTTTAAAACTAAATAATAATTAAAACTTTAAAAATAATTAAAATCTTTTTATTAATAGGAAAACCTTTAACTTTTTCAAATTAGTTAATATAAAAACATAATTCTAAAATAATAATAAACCTCTTATTAGTCCAAACTCTTTCCTTAATGAACCGTCTTTTTAGAGTCCCTCACGTTTGACTGTATATGCCTATGTGCCCTTTTATTCATCTTGTTTGATATGCCTTGTTATTGCTTATCTTGATGTATGCTTGTTATTATCATTTTAAAACCTTTCAAAAATATATAAAAAAATCCTCGATCCAACGTCGAGCCATCTTCCACCCATGTAAGTCGAACGCCTTCGGGCATCGCCATAAACCTTTGGTCACTAGACACAAGACTAGCCCACTTTGCTAGCACCCTCGCTAAAACTTATTATAATCGATTGCATTAATATCCAAGGGAAAATCCCATGCATGATAATCAAATTATTGTGCACGGTGCATATTCATTTGCATCATACCTCCATTTAGGTTTTATACCTTTAAGATAAGCATTTCTTAGACAACTTTAGGATAGATTCTCCTAAGTTAGTCCCTCTTAATCTTGATTAGACAATTAAACATCTTAGATCACCTGATTCTCCCCACAAGAGAATTAGATGTGAATCATATCAAAGAAGGGACATACAATCCCATACCCCACAAATACAAACAATTTTCAAAACTGTGGTGGTTTCTTAAGATGATGACTCATCTCTTCTCCTAAAACTTTTAAATAACCTTAGTATCCTTCAGGGAAACTACATGTGCTCTGATTCCCTCCCGACAGGATATATAGGCACAAGAAGCGATATCTTGTCGAGCACGCTTAGGAATAAAATTCTAGGTCACCTACGCTTAAACCCTTAACAAAATAAATAACATAATAAAACAAGAGGTTCCTGTAGAGTACTACAGATATCTAGGGTGCTAACACCTTCCCTAGGTATAACCAACCCCCGAACTTTAGAATCTTAGTTTGCATTTGCATTGCATTGTGGGTAATTCTATCTTTTTCCCTTCCCTTGGATAAATCAAAGACGGTGGTGAAATAAAAGAAATGAGATTCAAGTTAATATAATAGCTTGGTATCCAATTCTCACCGCGACAGAAATGACGACTTCACTGGGGACATCTCATAAGAGGGTTCCCCCTAACTTGTTTAATTATGTTATTTGTTATATATTTATATCTGTTATGCTTGCTTGGGTTGTCACTTTGTGTGGTGAGGAGTCATATACCCGGACTTGAGTGCAATTATGATAGGAGATGATATGTTCAAGGATACTTTGACTGAGTCGATTCCTGAAAAGTTGAGTTGAGAAAATCATCACTCAGTTTAGGTTCTTTTGAACTTAATGTTGTTTGAATGAGTCCATTCGTGAAAACGATATTATTTTCGACCAAGAATCCGTGAGAATGAGGACCGTAGTACCTTTAACCCAACTTGGCCTATTAGGATGTAGTGTGGGGACTATGAGGGAGTCTATTCCTGAATTAGTTGCTATGCGATACTACACTCAGACGAGATTCTCTTGAGAATATTATTGACTACCAAGTGATTTAGAAAATCGATAATATCCGAAAGATGGGTTGTAGACTCTGGGAACTTTGTAGAACCCGTTCGGCAGGTACATTTGAAACCATAGTACACACCTATTGGGATGGTTAGACCTTGGCTCCATGCTCATGACCCTTTCAAACCTAGGACTCTTTGTCTGTTTGATTGCTTGTGTGCTTTGTGCTTTGTGTGTTTGCATCCAGGCATTCATAAGCATCATATTATAAAGATTCATGGAACTTAGTCTTATTTGTAAACATACCATAGACTCCGAAAAAGAAAGAAAACGTTGAAGTACACTTACAAGAGTCATAACCTGGACGATCTAAGGGGACTGGTGACCTTGCTGACAGATAAAGAAAGATTCGAGACCAGATATGGGAAGTTATTATCTCCATTCTACTACTGTTTCCTTGATTATCAATTGGTACCTATCCTTGAAGAATTTCCTCAGCTGACGGGGTTACTAATTCAATACCAGTATTCATTTCTCATATTCGGTTAATATTCAAGCCAATATGACTACAAAAGGAGAAATTCTTTAAAAAGGCTACTCTAGTCCTTAATCAATACCTTGGAGGCTCAATTGAAAGAAGAAGTCAAACGAAGACCGTTGGAAGAGTCTCCTTAGATCCATCATTATTAGCTTTTATTTAGCTTTTCCGTTATGAGTTTTGGAAAGTGTACCGACGGGTTATTAATAAATCTGTTTTAATATTCTGGATATTGGTTATCGTAATCGTTTTTAATGATTTTTTAAATCGAGTCTCTTGATATTCCATGATGATTATAAATAGCTGAGTTCCATGAATCTTGTTGCATCATACGCATCATTTGCATTTGCATTCCTTTGCATTCCAGGTTCTCATTCGTGTCTCTCTTCTCAGACTCCGAATCATCGATACGATACTCGAGCCGGTCGTAAGAAAATGATGGATCATTTGGAATAGGAAAACCAAGCACTCCGAGCAGAGATTGCCACTCTAAAGGCTAACATGGAAACTTTTTCTACTACTATGAAAAATCTGATAGACACTCAAGAGCAGGAAAATCAAGAACTTCGCGACGAGGTTGCAAACTTAAAGGTTACAAGAGGAGCCTGATGGATTTGGTCAAAGAGTGGGTCATATCCCAACGCCAGGATGGTTCTTCTGCCTCCTCCATTAATCGGCCAGTTGAACGAAGTGGTGAATATAGGGACATCCCTGTGCTCTACGCTAATATGTTCCCTACCCTCCTACAATATGGTTTGATCAAGAAGGAAACTCCATTATCCATCCCGATGACCCATAGGAGTTATCTCAAAGCTAATGCTTTCTGTGCCTTCCATCAAGGGGCACCCGACCATGATATCGAGGAATGTTATGTCTTGAAGGAGAAAGTGAAAGAGATGGTTTAGAAGGGAGTCTTGTCTTTCAAAGTGTGCGAACCCTAAGTTGAGATCCATCTCTCACTCGAACAAGAAGCAATCCCCTCCTTGCACATGGTGGATTGATACCAATGACAGTTTCTTTAAGGCAACGTCTCGTCATATTTTATGCTTATTTGTTCTTTTCATATGCAATTTTCTACGATTGTTAATGCATTTGTTTTGGCGTATAAGAACTTGTTTGTTTTGAATAATTAATGCAATTATAATGTTTGTCTTAAAGAAATCCATTCGTTTCACTCATTTTAAACACTCTTTCTATTTTATAATGCCAATACTACTCCAATCTCTTGCCTCGGCAGAGAATTGAATGGAGGATGACGAAAATCAAACGCAAGATCTCTCGTTGTATGCTTTTGAATAAAACTCTGCTAATGATATGAGGCATTGTTTCAAAATCCCAAACACCAGAGATATAAGGCGATCACATCACCTTAGTATTCACAACAACATCGCATGCTCCATACAATGCGTAACCTCTTAGCTAGACAACCACTTGCTCATGACACACACCTAGGTATCATATGCACAAGAATTTCCATCTATATCATTTTATCACATCCTAATTATCTTGTTAATTCATTCCATTAATTACTTCCAATTTTTCCTCACCAATCTTTGTAAATTTCCAATCATATTATCATTTAATCACAAGCAATAATTCATAGATGTAAAACATGCATAATACCCACAAACCATAATAATTAACATAAGGTGAGTTATAACAAGGCTAAAACATGCATATGAAACACTCCAAACAAGAGACAAATCATTTTCCCAAACTCTGTCACGGTAGCCCGGGGAGCAGCCAGCGAGGCTGGCTCGCTTTTGGTTCACCCAGCGAACTCCAGACGAGGCCCTGGCAGTGGAAAAATTGCATCATGGTCGCACGGCGAGCAGCTAGCGATCTACCTCTCCTTCAGTTCGCCAAAGCTTGCCCGACGACTCTGACAGAAAATAGCTCGCCTCATGCTCGCCAAAGCTCACCCAACAAGAACGTCATTTTCTGCATAAATTCAACAGGGGTTGATGGCAAGGAATAGGGTTTAACCAATAACCCATACTTGATTCATCCACAAGAAGAGCATCAACATATTATCATAACATAATCACATTGAACCATTATAAGTATGAATTAACAATAAAATCATAGAATTTCTCATGGTAATGAAAGAAATGCATCAACAATAAAATATTATCAAATAATATCTCATAATCTACAACCCTAACTTCTACAACTTAATGTTTCTACCTAGAACGCTAATGAGATGAAGAAGTTGTTGGATGATGAAGATGAAATGAGGTTGATGAAGTGATGATGATGAGCTCCAAGTTCCTTCTTCCACTAGGTTTCTTTCTTTCTCTATATCTTTCTCTTCCAAGCCCTTCCTACTTTGTTGGACTGAAATGATACATAGAGATATCATGTAGGAGAAAAAAATGTTGGTAAGCCTTTGTGGTAAAAACATGTGGTCACAAGACAAGGAAAAATTGTGTGGGTAGTAAGTAATTTCAAAGGTCTAAACAAATATATTAAGTGGTACAATACTTAATATTTGTTCTACTAGAGTAACTGAATCATTATTAATGTTATCAAAATGTCTCTTTTGTACCAATTAATAAAAGGTCAATCTTGAGTAATATTAATTAAGTCAATCTGAGCTCACTAGTTACTCTAATTATCCCAACTGATAACTTTTAGAGCATATAGGAACTTAGTTGATCCCAACTTATATGATTTAGAGTATTTAAGGAAACATGGGGTATTACAAACCTGGTTCAACTCACTAACTCACTGTTCTAACTTTGTTTTTCTTCACATCCAACTAACTTTTGTAACTGTTTCCCATTTTTTTTACATACTGCATCATATATTAATTAGGATCAATAAACCAACTCATAATGCCAAAATTCAACAAGTCATGCTATACATATTATCACTATTCAAAATCATGACATCAAAATCCATACACTAGTCAAACTTAGCTTGATGCAATCTATGTAATCTAAACAGAAAACCAATGTACCACATACACACATAGTTCTATTCAAATCTATTGGCCTAGGAAGACATTGATTTCTACTGCATTCAACATATCACAAGCTAACAAGCCTTGACATAATTGATTGTAATTAATCTTAACACAAATCTATCATTTCCAATTCAACCCATAGCACCATAACATAATTAGCATTAACCAAAGCATACCATAACAATTCCCATTAATTCCATAACATCAGACATCACAACAATTCACATAGCATCTAACTCAATCATCCAAATAACAAAAAATAAGAAATCATGTTGGTAACTAGTTAAACAAAGTGGTTAACCGGTTACACATGCGTGTTATCAATTTTTCACAGTTCATTTCCAAATCAAGCAGCTTTTCATGTTGTTCCACAAATTAACCAACTCAAAATAATAATGGTTCAACTTCAAACAGTCCACTTGATTAATTACTATCCTCTTAACAGTTTATAACTTTTAAACCAATATTAAATCAGAAACATAATTAACTCACCGTTTATTCCTTTTTTATCTAAGAATCCAATAACAAGTTACTGACAAAACAATTCAATCAATTTAACAAACCTTCAATTCAATTCAATTCAATTCATCACCATTCAGCATAAATAACCTAACTGGTTCTACTAACTAACTTCAAATTTAAATCCATTAGCATACCATAACTATCCTATTTGGTTTTAAAATAATTCAGCTAAAATTCTAAACTAACTCCAAACTTCAATATGATCCACCCTAATAGTTTCAACATGCCTCACTAATTTTTGCACAATACAACTAACTTTAACTGTTAGTTTCATAGCTAAACTAACTTCACTAACTTCCAATTCAAACAACTAACTGTTACTAATAGAAACTTAACAAAGTTAACATGTCTTAACCAATTTACCCTTGGATATAACTAACTTTAACCCTGCTCTAACTCTAACAACCACTGCCCTAATCCTCTGCCCAATTCTATTTTGATTTTCATCTGTATAAACATTGGTCCAGTTCATTCATCTTCAACATCAATCACTCTGTAGAATTCACACCACTCTCTCCCAATTCTACTCTCAATCACTCCCTCTGATTTTTCTCTGCAACTTCACTCACCAATTCCTCAATCACTCTACTCTACACTCTCCTATTCACACGCAACAACAATAATGATACAAAGTTTCACAATCTAAGGACTAAGACTCAAGAAGAAGAAGAAGTAGAAGAAATTTGCGCAAAGGAAAGGTTGCAGTCTCAAGTAGTTACTTAAACACCTATGGTATTCTCTACATCTCCATCAACAATATCTGAGAAAAGTCACAGTCTCTCCTATAGGTCACTTCCACTTCTTGCTCTTTTTGCTTCAAACACTTCACCATAATGTAGCTCTTGCCGAGGGGAATCAAAGCCCCAAGGTGGTATGACTTGATTCCCCTCTGTTGTCATTTAATGTTCATCTTCAGATTTAGGGTTCGTATGATTTTTGGTGTTATTTGGGAAATTGGTGGAGTTTTGGGACGGATTGATGTAAGAGAAGGATGAAGGACATTGATAGGGTTGGAATGGTGGTGTTAATGGGCACTTTGGACCAGCTCCGCCACCTATGGCGCGGTACAACAAACTCCGGTGAAAGGATATTTGAGAGAAAGAAAGAGTAGTAAAATGGGAGGAAACGTGAAATAAAAGTATTGCTGAAGACTTCACTCCCTCTACACATGTATGTCGCACCTCAAAAAATACAATTGAAAATACGACCCTCGCGCAAAAGGAGCAGAAGAAATTTGGTTTGACAGAGTCTCCACCAAAATTTATTTATCCCAAAAGAGAAAAAGGAAAATATCGAGAAAACCTTTAAAGATAAGAACATGGTCATCGCAACCACATTCTGGGTTCGGGACTCGGTTACGTAAGAGGAAGGTATTAGCACCCCCTACGTCCGTTGTACTCAACGAGAACCTCATAATTCAAATTATGATGAATGTTAGCTAAGCTTATTTGTTTTCTTCTAAACGATTAAAGCGAAAAAAGGTACGATGAAAGAGTTCGATGCTAAGGGGAAATGGGTGGTTTTAGACTAGGGTGCTCGCCAAGGATTGGAGCCCTTGTGCCTACGTATACTCATTCAGACGAGAATGAGGAATCAGAGTGCTCGTAGTTCGACTACGGGGAAAAGTTTGGATGGGAAAAGGTAGACGCGAAACGGCAGAAAAAATAAAAAGGTAGCTCGCCAAGATCATCGCAATCTTGGGCCTACGTATCTTCATTTGGACGAGAATGAAGAATCAGATTGTTCGTAGTTAAGCGTGCTTGGGCGAGAGTAGTACTAGGATGGGTGACCTCCTGGGAAGTCTTAACCAGCTGTCGCACCTCGAAAAGTATCAAATAAAAAATACAACCCTCGCGCAAAAGGCGCGGAAGAAATTGGTTCAACAGAGTCGCCACCGAACTTTATTTATCCCAAAATAGGGAAAGGAAAATATCGAGAAAACCTTTAAAGATATAAGAACATTGTCATCGCAACCACATTCTGGGTTTGGGAGTTGGTTACGTAAGAGGAAGGTATTAGCACCCCCTACGTCCGTTGTACTCAACGGGAACCTCTTAGTTCGAATTGTGATGAATGTTAGCTAAGCTTATTTATTTTCTTCTAAACGAGATAAAGCGAAAAGGTGCGATAAAAGGGAATCGATGCTAAGGGAAAATGGGTGGTTTTAGGATAAGGTGCTCGCCAAGGATTAGGGCCCTTGTACCTACGTATGCTCATTCAGACGAGAATGAGGAATCATAGCGCTCGTAGTTCGACTACGGGAAAAGGTGTTTGGACGGAAAAGGAAAGGTTGACGCGAAATGACGGAAAAAAGAAAAGGTAGACACAAACGGAGGAAAAAGAAAAAAGGTAGAAAACGGAGGAAAAAAGAAAAGGTAGCTCGCCAAGATCATCGCAATCTTGTGTCTACGTATCTTCATTCGGACGAGAATGAAGAATCAGAGCGTTCGTAGTTTGTGGAACTACGACTGGGTTGGTTTGACTCAGAGGTGACAATTGTTTACACACGAGTAAGAGAACTCGCAACCAAACAAATGAGGAAAAAAGATAAAAGACTTCATCCCTCTTCATTTCACCTTGAAAAGAAACTGTGTTTGAACATTTGCAGAAATAGTTTGAATGTTGTCGAGTTAGATGTCTTTTAGAGGTGTCAATTGCTCACACACGAGTAAGAGAACTCGCACCCAAATAACTGAATAAAAAATATCGAAGACTCGACCCCCTCCCTTTCACCTTGATAAAAGTTTAGATAGTTGTTGTGTGCTTTGAAGTTAGATTGAGAAAAATCCACTTGATGTTGGATCAAGGGTTTGATTCTATTCACGAACGATTTAGAAAAGAGGTTGATTGCGAGGAAAAAGGCACTCAGCTTAAGAGTTTGTTTTGAAAATGGCTCGACGACGAATCGAGGATTTGTAAAAAGAGGTGTGAATCGAGTCTAGTCCCTAGGGGTGCTTCTAGTAACAAAACCACGACGAAAGGTGCGAGTGTTTACATTAGGTTGATGGCGATGCTAGAGAGCAATCGACTTACAAGGGTGTTTTGAAAATGGCTCGACGACGAATCGAGAATTAGTTTGAAAACGGTTTAGTTTATGCTAATCCCTAGGGGTGCTCCTAGTAAACAAACCACAATCAAAGCAAAGCGAGTAAAGTGCGTACATCGAAAAGGGAACGGGGTACATGTAAATTACACGGGATTGCAAGAAATTAATGGGGTCATTGTAAGGTAGCCCAAGAGGAAGCCGTGTGTGTGCGAGGTGTCCTAAACTAAGCCATAAACAAGAGTTCAGACAAAAATCTCCTTGCTAGGGTTTCTATACAAAGTCCATACTCTATGCCTCTGAATAGTAACCAACAATCCACCAATTGAATCTTTTTAGGGTTTCAATAGTTTTATATTGTTTTTGTGTTTTCGAATAAGAATGAACAAGAAAATGTTAGATGAACAAGATATGAATAATATGACAATGACAAGATAATATGAATAATATGATTATAATATAGACAAGATATATTGATGGAAAAATAAAGCAAGAGTATATTGAACATAAGTTAAAGTTAGTGGTTAGTGATTAATCGTTAACTGTCAATGATCGGACAAATCGGGTCCACTATAGCGCTAAACCATCATTGCACGATCTATGACGAAGATCATGCTATAGGAGGTCACGCAAGAATGATATTTATGCTAAGACACGATGGAGAAATGATATTGTGAATCGTTCTCAACGAATCGAGCCACACGAAAAGGAAAAGCAGACGGTCTCGTCTTAATAAAAAAATTTCGTCGATTAATCAAAGGTAACCTATCACGATCCCAAAGTATAGAAAATGATCTTGATGATCATTCACTACAGATTTGAAATAATGAAGGTTAAACAACCTCGATAACCAACATTCACGATATCAAAGACTTCATCGACCAAAGGAGAATAAAAAAATATAGATAAAATCAAGTTAATATGAAATGAAATGGAATGAGAAAATGGTCTAATCTTAATCATGGTTTTTCATCGATGAATTGACAATCCATGATTTTTAGATGTTCATCGACCAAAAATAAAATCGAAATGAGAAATAAAATATTAATAAAAGTGGATTGGATCAATCATGATTAATTAAAACAATAAAACCAAATTATTAAAAAAAAAGTATTTAGAAAGATATCCAACTAGAAAATAATTGAGATAAAATAATAAAAACATAATAGAAAAATGGAGTGTGTATATTAAATCTATGGGGTGGTAGAATCATATGGGCTTTTCATAAAACAAGGGTGGTATGAGGAACAACATGGGTCTATGAAAAACCCATCAAGCCTACACGGTCCAACAAAAAGTCCAAAGTGTTTTTTGTTTATGGGAAATGAAAGCAGCAACGTAATGAATTTTATCACTTATTATGTTTTTTAAAACAGAAAAAAAATGAAAAGAGCATAAACTCCATCCAAGAAATTATGGCGGTGGTGATCAAATAAGAAGAGAAGAGCAACACGGTTCAAAATAAAACAACATCAGATTTCCTTAAGATAAAAAGAGTGGATCCAAATCAAAACAATATCAATGCAAAATCATCACCCTCTTTCTAAAGGCACAACGTCAGCAAAACAACACAGTTCCAACCTTCAACTTTTTCGCGGATTCTGTCTCAATCTTTTTTCCTTGCGTCTTCTTGTTCGATTTAGTTCTCAGGTTTGTGGGTTTCACTTTTGATTCAAGTTTGGTTTAGGGATTTAAAACTCTTCTCATCTTCTTCTCTTTTTGGATTTGTCTGTTCATATGGGTTTTGTTTTGTTTTGATGAAGAGAGTTTTGGGTTTTGTGGTTGAGAGTCGGTGTTGTTGTTTGGTGTTGTTGCGTTGAAATTGGAGGTGAATATGTTGATTTCGGTGAGGTTGAACGAAGGTTGAGGAGGTTATTGAAATATTTGAGTGAGGTTCAGAATGAATTTTTGCAGGGTGTCTTTGGTTCTATGGAACTTATCCAAGAGTGAAGAAGGGGATTGCTCTTATAGGGACTGAGAAGGGTGAATCGGGAAGAAAAATTGTGAGCTGGAAATTGGTGATGTGTGTGTTGTGCGAATATTCTGAGCGTTTTCTTTTTGTTAAAAATGGGGATGTTTCAAAATCTGAGATTGCGTGGAGTCTGTGTGTAACATTGTAATTGTTTTCGTAACGGTTTTTTTTGCTTTTGCTGATATGGTTTTATTGTTGCAGGTTGGTTTTGGTTATGTGGGTCCAATTTGTGAGGTTGTAGCAAATCATTTTTGTCATGTTGCTTGCGTGAGAATGGCATGATGATTTTGTTCTGCAGGTTGGCAGTTTGTGAATTGATTTTTTTTGTGCTCATATTGTGCGATGCGTGGCATGGTTTGCCGTTTTGGTGTGTTGCATCATGTGTATTTTTGGTTGTTTTGTGCAGGTATTGAAAAGTTTGAAGTGGACTGCTGAAGGTTGCTGTGGTGGTGGTTTTGCATTTGGAAAAGGTTTGGGGTAGCGAGTGGTGAAACTTGCGAATGGTGCGTGACTTGGAATTTTCACGTTTGGATGTGTGACGTGGTAAAGGTTGAGGTATGAGTGTTGCGATTTGAAATTGTGCTGAATGGTTTTGTATGAGATGGACGATTGCGTATTTGGCTTATTATTGGTTTGTTGTGTGCAGGTGTGAATCATGGCTAGATGTTGACTTGGTATGGAAAAGCTTTGCGTAGGAACTTGGCAGAAAAAGTCTTGACTCTCCATTTATTGCTTGGTGTGTAGTATGGCTCATGGATTTTTGTAACTTTTGTAGATGGACCCCCTCTTTTGACAATCTTGTGGTTGTAATATGGACTTTTCTAAATGTTCATGGGCTTTCTGTATCTTGATCCACACTATTATTGTTGCAAAAACCCTTGCAATATAATGAATTTTTGTATGATAATAAAATGATAATGGGCTTTTTTTTTGTAAACTTTGAATTTGATATTTGCACCCTCGGGTTTGAACAAAGCTTATGGTTTGTAGTGTAATGGACCTTAACAATGTAATTGGGCTTAACAAATATATCTTTAATCATGCTTAAATTGTCTTTGCCATTTTGAATTTGTTTGAAACCATGACGAAATATGACAATTAAACCTTGTATTTCCATTAAATTGAATTCAATAATCACGCTAAAATCAAATTCCAAACATCTTGAATTCTTCTCGAATGAACTAAAATCTTGGAATGAATTTGAATCAAAAGTGAATCAATCTAATCTTCGCCACTTGAATACTGATAAACCAATCTTTTACTATGAACCAGATAAGCAACAAATGATTGCATTACAACTGCACCAAAAAACCTTAATTGAAAAGCACAGGTTCCACATGATTCTCCATCATAAAATATCTGAACCTAGCACAACCTAATATCTTGATCCATACACTTGTAACTGAATCAACTCCATTTTAACTAAGATCAAATCAAATTCTACTGAACCTCAACCATGACCTGACAACCTTTTGTGAAACTTAACTCACCCTTGTAACACCTTGAGCATGAACAAAAATCTTTTTGGATTTTGTGAATGACGGTTAGTGGATGGAAGTACAAATGAAGGTAATGTACAAGTAGGACAAATTTGGGGTATGACAATGTCCTTTCGCATTGGGCTTTCAGAGGCCACAAGGCTCATGGATTTACTTCCCACATCCCTGTGTTGGCCATACATCCTCTTCTGAACACACTAAGAGCAAGCCAACACATTGGGCTTTCCACTGTTAGGCTTAACGCCCTTCTTTCTATTCACTCCCTCCCAGGCCAGATGCACCCCCTGCAAATTTGTGTTAATTCTTTTGTTTTTTTTTTAATTTTCTTTTCTTTATTTATTTTTTTCATATTTTTTAGCATACGTGTTAATTCATGAAAAATATAAAAAGAGCTTTTAAAACACATTAAAATAATACATTTTAGATTTTAATTAGGCATTAATTAGGATTAGTTTTTAGAATTAGTTCTTTAATTTCCAATTAAATTCATTAGAAATTAGGGTATTTATGTTAATTCCTTTTTTTAATGCTTTTAGTCTTTAATTAATTCCATGTGCTTATAATTCTCAATGTGATCATTCCCCCGGATTAATTATTTGTTCAAAGTTATATTTGTTCAATTGATTACATTTGTCTTAGACTTGTCCTAAATAATTTTCCTGCTTCCCATATCCAGTCAAGTGATCATAAGTCCCTTGATCACTTGACTGGATTAAACCTTGGTAATTGCACTGCACTGGATCTCTCAACACAACTCAGGCTCTACGTACAAGACTCTGAAGACTCTGGACAACAAGACCTTGATCACTGCTGAGCTTCATTCCTTCAAGCACACACTGCCTTTGCAAGACACTTCTAGTATTGCAGACACTTATCAGTTGTGATGCGAATTGCGGGCCACGAGCCTTAAGTAGCAGATAAGGAAAAAGAGGCAGTATTCTTATCCTTATTCTGAATATCTTTAGATATGGGACGTCTGACCCATTTGTTCAAAGTATTCACCTTCATTCATAGACTTTAGTGTAATTCAAATAAAATAACTTTCAAGCTTTTTTCCCCACAGACATCTCAACAATCTTCATCAACAATACCTTTCCCTTTGAACCCAAACACAATATTATTTGGACATCCATAAATTCTTTGGGTTAATCACCTCATGGTTAAACACTCATCCCTGAACAAAATGATAACTCGAATTCGTATCGTATTTTCTGACTCATTACGCGCACTTTTAGTACCGTTTTATCGAATCTTTCATACTATTTGCTTTGATTTATTATGTTTTCCTTTGTATTTATGTCGACAGTTGTTTAATCGGCAAGTATGGAAAAAAAAGAGCGAAAACAGAGCTAAAGAAGGAAGAAAACAGCAAAAATGCAAGTTTTGGCCTTCCCAACTGAATGGCGCTCGCCATTTGCCCCTACAGAGGAGAAAGGCGTTCGCCATGTCCCAAAAAAGGAGGGAAATCACCTTTTGAACTAATGGCGGTCGCCATTAGGCATACGACGGTCGTCGTTTGTGGCGGGAGCAGTTTTTCAGTGACAGTTTGACAATTTTGCTTGTTTGAATTCAAAATCGACCCAGAACATCTTGGAGCCAAATTCCCTATATAAATACACCCTTGTAGGTCTGCATTTGGATCCGGAAGTTGCGCGGAAGCGCTGCCGAATCACGTCTTAAAATTAAGCATAAATTTACCGTTCAAAACAGTAATTACTCACACTGAGGAATTGCTGCAACTTTGTAGTTTCTATTTCCTTGTACTGCTGTATTACTGAAGAATCAATACAAATTTTGCCGCTATTTTCGCATTCGAGTTCGGTTTCATTTATTTTCCCGCATTTACAGGTTCTTTATTTATCGCTCTATTATTATTATTATTATTATTATTATCGTATTCTATAATTGTTTAAGCATGATGTTCTTGATTGTATTTACCATGTTTAGTTTGTTTTCATTTAATTGCATGTCTAGTTAATTTGTCTTGAGTCCGACGTATGAGAACCGTCGTTACCGACGGGACTCCGTAGATGTATTAAGTACGAAATCGCGATTGTATGTCGTTTTGGTTATAATTTCTATGCATAATTTAAGTAACTTTGTCATGAGAGTGAGAAGTTATTTAAAATTGCTTTGTCATGAGAGTGAGAAACATATAAAGGTTTGAGCCGAGATTCGCGAGAGCATGAGGAGAGAACCGGATAGTAGAAATTAGGCATCATATCTAAATACAGCGAGAGCGCTTTAGATGTTGATTAGGATATTGTTGGCTTTCAAATAGTGTTTCTTAGTTACCGGGCGAGCGAGAGAAAAATCTTGGGATTAAGAGATATGGCTTTAGTTAAGACCGCTAGAGCGTGAGGCGGAGCCTTTAAGTCGATATATTCTACAGAATAGGCATATAGTCATAATTAGTACCCGTATTCTACAAGTCCCTTAGGAACACGGAATCCATATTTCGGGCTCGTTTTATCGTTATTTTCAAACCTTTAGTAATTAGCGTTTATAATTCCGTTCGTACCATTTTAATCATAGCCTTAGCTTTACAAAGAACGATAAATTACAGTAGGTTGATATTGGTCTCTGTGGGTTCGAAAATCTTTTATATTACTTCGATAAATCCGTGCACTTGTGGAGCATCAATTTTTTGGCGTCGTTGCCGGGGACCAACGGTCAATATTGTGATTCCGTGATTGCATCGTATAGACTAAGGCACTCTTGTTTGAAAAGGAAAAAAAACACTATGTATCACCCATATTTCCTTTACAATTACCACTCCCAATATTTTGAGGAACCACAAGAATCCTATAATCCCGACCTTG
The DNA here is from genome assembly GCA_022829125.1 of Lathyrus tuberosus. Lineage (NCBI taxonomy): Eukaryota > Viridiplantae > Streptophyta > Magnoliopsida > Fabales > Fabaceae > Lathyrus > Lathyrus tuberosus. The sequence goes on along the minus strand of JALAZF010000746.1, from coordinate 1,745,981 downwards.
AATTATTGATGGAGGATTTCAATGCGACGCTCACTCACTCTCAACCAAATTTCCTATATGATTACCACTCCCAATACTTTGAGGAATCGCAAGAATCCCATAATTCCAACCTCGAAAAATTAATGGAGGATTTTATTGAAACAACAACTAACTCTAGGCTTGAATCCATGATGGAACGCTTTGTGGAGACACAAACTCTTCAGAATGAAGAGTTTAGAAAACAACACCTCGATACTTATAAAACCTTTAGGCAGATGAACACTGTGGTTGAGTCCCTCACGACTCACACTGAGGCATTAGAGCGAAAACAGAGGTGAAGAAGGAAGAAAACAGTAAAAATGCAAGTTTTGGCCTTCCCAACTGAATGACGCTCGCCATTTGCCCCTACAGAGGAGAAAGGCGTTCGCCATGTCCCAAAAAAGGAGGGAAATCACCTTTTGAACTAATGGCGTGATAACACTAAAATACACTGTATATTTGGCTCCGATTTTACATGATTTTTGTTGTTTATTTGTTATTTTCCTTTGCTATTATGGTATTTTGTTTTACTTTCAGATACATTGCCTAATTTGAGCTTACAGTAAGAAAACAAGGCAAAACAGAGCTAAAATGAAGATTTCTTGTGTAAACTGTACACTAGCCGTTTCACTCAGCGGACGCCAAGGAGGACGTCGTTGGCATAATGACTTCACTCACACGCCAACGGTCACAAAAGACGTTTCACCTTCCAAACCACACTCGGCGGACGCGGAGCAGGGGTCGGCGGGCGCCGACAGTTATAAAGGGGAAACGGTCTAAAACGTTTAAGGCAGTTACACCTGAAGAATTTAGTTTCTAAAACATTTTTTCATTATGATTAGAGGCAGTTACAACTTCGAGTTTCCTATATAAGGACTTGTATTTTCACTTTCTAGATATCCAATCTTAGTTTTCAACATAGGCATAGAGTTCACTTTGTAAAGCAATAATCCGTCATATCGAGGGGTTATTGCACTATAGTTGTTAGTTGGATTGGAGCAATCATAGTTAGGAGCTATTTACTTTCCCGCAATTTATTTTCCAGCATCTGTACCAGATTCAGTCTCCGCTTTGGAGCAGGTTTCGTTTATAAAATACAATTTATTTTATCCGCATCGCTTTTATATTATTTATTTTCCTGCACTGCTTTATATTCGTTTATTTTTCCGTCTCTGCCATTACCTTATTATTTTATTTATCTGTGTGATCTGTGTCGCTTGGAACTGAACTTAAGCGTGACACTTGTGTTCACTCTCTCAAAATACACTCTCACACTTCGCACATTTTTATTTTAAATATGTCTTACTTTGCAAATCGATTTATTTTTATGTTCTCTATTACTATGTCTAGCTAAATCCCTTGTGCTGGGATGTGAGGATCATCGTTCTGACGGTGCTCCACACAACATCTCTTTAGAAATACTTTAGGGGCTGTTTTTGATTTTAATTAAACTCTTCTGAACTTCAATTGATCGGTCATTACGTAAATGAGACCGTGTTTTTGTTTGCGTAATGACTGTGACTAGATCGGGTAAGATCGAAAGTCGTCCGACACTTTAGGAAAGAGTTTGTTAGTTGTTAATTAATAAATACAGCGGAAGCACTTTATTGATTAACTAGGAAAGTTTTATATTATTAGAAAGATGTTTTAAAACTATTTTCGGACGCGTTTATAGATTTAGGATCCGGTTGGCCGAGCATATGCCGGAAACCCTTTGGCATAAAATATTTTCAATCGAAAGCACTTTTTAACTAAGTCTTAGAGGTAATTACATAAAAAAGGACTTTATCACTTTAACGCAAGGAGCGACCGGTGTAGCGTGAGCGGCTGGTATAGATTAAAGGTTAGGTCTGGTTCCGATCACGCTAACGCGGCGGATCCTTTTTAATTAACTCTTTTTCAAAGAAGAAAATATTGCCCCGTAAGTGTTACTATTTAGATGATAGGAGTATTGTTTGATTGATGTGAATTACATTCCAGTATAGTATTTATCTGATTTATTTCTAATTTCGTTCTATAGAAAACTTTTACTCTGATATTCATTAGCCTTAGATAAACACCGTAACAATAGTAATCAATAGATTGACATTGGTCTCTGTGGGAACGATAAATCTTTTATACTACTCTGACGTAATCCGTATACTTGCGGATAACACGCATCAAGTTTTTGGCGCCGTTGCCGGGGACCAATTACGTCAAAATTTCGTACCCTATTGTTACACCGTCTAGACTAAGGCATCCCTTAGCCGGTAAATGCGAGGAACTCGCAGTACCGGAAACTTAGTTGATCCATTAGAAGAACCTGAACATTACGCCCGAGCTCGTCTTTTACTTCGAAAACTTAAAAGAGCAATGGCAGAAGAAGAAAACGCTAAACCTCTTAAGGATTTCGCCTTACGCTCTAACGAAGAACCACATTCTAGTATAGTGAACCCGACTATACCGGCCAATAATTTCGAATTTAAACCATCTCTGTTACAACTAGTACAACAGAACCAGTTCGCAGGTCTTCCTACGGAAAACCCGAACCAACATCTTAAAGTCTTTATTCAACTAGCCGATACCTTAAAAGCGAACGGAGCTCCTCCCGAGGCAATACGTCTAAGACTATTTCCATTTTCTCTCAGAGATAGAGCCCGATCATGGTTAGATTCCCTTCCAGCCAACTCTATAACCACTTGGAATGACCTAAAGAAAGTATTCCTTGCTAGATACTTCCCACCGAGTAAAACTGCTGTCTGACAAAACCAAATAACCCGATTCACCCAAAGCGAGGGAGAATCACTTTTCGACGCTTGGGAAAGATATAAGGAGCTATTAAGAGCATGTCCACATCATGGCTTAGAAGAATGGCTCATAATCCATACCTTTTATAATGGACTCAAGTACAACACCAAGATGACCACAGACGATGCCGCTGGTGGTGCTCTAATGAACAAACCCTACGCCGAAGCTAGCGCTCTCATTAAGGATATGGCACAAAACCATTACCAATTGGGGACCGAACGAGCACAAGTAGAGAAGAAAGAAACCAAAGGAGGTGTGTATGAAGTAAGTTGTTTTGACCATATGAACGCAAAAATGGACGCTATAGCCCAAAAAGTAGAAAACCTAACTATCAACCCCACAACAACTGTAGCAGCAGTACAACCTGGATGTGAAATCTGTGGAACCCTAGGACATACCATGGCTGAATGCAACCTGCTAGCCAAGAGTGCCACATATCAGGTTAATTACGCCCAAGGAAACCCTTATTCAAACACATATAACCCTGGATGGAGGATTCACCCAAATCTTTCCTATAAGAATAATAACCCCACTCAGAATTCAACACCTCAAAGACCACCCGGTTTCCAAACTCAAAGGCCCAACCAATCTGCAACATATGCTCCTCAGAAGTCAAATCTTGAGAAAAAGATGGACGAATTCATCTCAGCTCAATTACAGCAGAACAAGGAGTTCATGAACCAAAACATTCACATAAATGGACTAATTACTCAGTTGGGTACTAAACTCGATTCTGTAATTACTCATAACAAAATGCTTGAAACCTAAATCTCTCAAGTAGCACAACAACAATCTACTCATGTTACACCTGGAGGGCAATTCCCTGGACAACCTCAACCTAACCCTAAAGGGCATGCTAATGCTATAGCCCTAAGGAGCGGGACCACTTACAATGGGCCTATAAACCCTAGGTTGAATAATCTGGAACCTCCCAGGAAAGAAGTTGTGACCACACCTGAGAAAGAAATTGAGGAATCAGTGGAACCTGAGAAATCTAAAGATACGGAAGTTAAGGAGAAGGAGAGAAAAGAGAATGAAAAAGTTTATGTACCACCTCCTCCTTACAAACCTCCGATTCCATACCCACAAAGATTTAAACAAACCAAATTGGATAACCAATATAAGAAATTCATAAAAGTGATTGAGAAACTCCATGTAGAGATTCCATTCACCGAAGCTATTACCTAAATACCATCTTATTCCAAATTCCTTAAAGACATTCTAACCAATAAACGAAGATTAGAAGATCCTAAACCTATAGAATGTAATTCGATCGCTGAGAATAAGCTTGCTAAGAAAGAGAAAGACCCAGGAAGTTTTTCTATACCTTGTGTTTTGGGAAACCAAGTTATAGATAAAGCACTTCTGGACTTAGGAGCAAGTGTAAGCTTAATGCCTTTAGCCGTTTGTAAAAGGTTAAACCTAGGAGAAATACAACCAACTAGGATGTCTCTCCAATTAGCCGACAGATCAGTTAAATATCCAATTGGCATTTTGGAAGACGTCCCAGTTAGACTTGGTCAACTTTATATTCCAACATATTTCGTAGCAATGGACATTAAAGAAGACGATGAGATCCCAATCCTTTTAGGTAGACCCTTCTTATCAACAGCTGGAGCTATAATTGATGTCAAAAAAGGAAAAATGACATTCGAGGTAGGTAATGAGAAAGTAGAATTCATACTATCCCAATTCTTAAATGCACCAGCCATAGATGACTCATGTTATGTCATTGATATAATTGATGAATGCATAAGAGAATTAGATAAAGAAGAGCCTGTGGAAATCATCAAACTACCTTCGATCCCCATTATGGAGGACGACGGATTCGAACGATTATCTAAACCTTACATTGATAACAGTCTTTACGAATGCTTGGCACTTACCCCAGATCATATGCCATGTCCGAAAAAACCATCAATAGAGCTTAAGGAGCTACCTAAGAATTTAAGATATGAGTTCTTAGATGAAGAATTAAATTGCCCAGTCATAGTCAGTGCCACGTTAGATGGTCCTGAAACCAATCAACTCTTAGATGTTTTAAGAAAATATCCCTCAGCTCTGGGTTATAAAATTTCCGATCTCAAAGGAATAAGTCCTTCTGTGTGTATGCACCGAATTATGCTGGAGGAGGACGCTAAACCCTCCAGAGAACATCAACGAAGGATAAATCCTATAATGAGTGACGTTGTAAAAAAGGAAGTGTTAAAGTTGTTAGAGGTTGGAATAATATACCAAATATCTGATAGTAAATGGGTAAGCCCCGTACATGTGGTACCTAAGAAAGGAGGTGTCACCGTTGTACAAAACGAAAAAGGAGAACAAATAGCCAAACGTGTAGAAAATGGTTGGCGGATGTGTATCGATTACAGAAAACTCAATAAGGTAACTAGGAAAGATCACTTCCCGCATCCATTCATTGATCAAATGCTCGAACGTTTAGCTAGGCATTCTTACTTTTGTTATTTAGACGGATACTCTGGATTTTTCCAAATACCCATTCACCCTGACGATCAGGAGAAAACAACCTTTACATGCCCCTATGGAACATTTGCTTACAGACGAATGCCATTTGGACTATGCAATGCCCCAGCTACCTTCCAACGCTGTATGATGTCAATCTTCGCAGATTTTCTTAATGAGATCATGGAAGTATTTATGGACGATTTCTCGGTATGTGGATCCAGTTTTAAAAACTGTTTAACAAACCTCGAGAAAATCCTGGAAAGATGCGTAGAAGTCAACCTTGTTCTAAACTGGGAAAAATGCCATTTTATGGTGACTGAAGGCATAGTACTGGGACACATAGTGCCCGAAAGAGGTATTGAGGTTGATAAAGCTAAAATAGAAGTAATAGAAAACCTTCAACCACCCAAAACCATTAGAGAAATCCGAAGTTTTCTTGGACACGCCGGTTTCTACCGACGCTTCATTAAAGACTTCTCCAAAATAACTAAACCATTAACCAACTTACTTATGAAAGACGCCGAATTCAAATTCGATGATAAATGTCTTGAAGCCTTTAAATACCTAAAACAAGCACTGATTTCCGCACCTATAATTCAACCACCTGATTGGAATCAACCTTTTGAAATTATGTGCGATGCTAGCGATTACGCTATAGGCGCTGTTTTGGGACAAAAGAAGGATAAGAAATTCCATGTAATTTACTACGCCAGTAGAACTTTGGATGCGGCTTAGCTAAACTATGCCACAATCGAGAAGGAACTCCTGGCAGTAGTCTTTGCAATCGACAAATTCCGATCCTATTTAGTAGGAGCAAAAATCATAGTCTACACTGATCATGCTGCGATAAGATATCTATTAAGCAAAAAGAACGCTAAGCCTAGATTACTGCGCTGGATCCTTTTACTTCAAGAATTTGATTTGGAAATCCGAGACAAGAAAGGCACTGAAAATGTGGTCGCTGACCACCTCTCAAGGCTTGAATATCTGAAACCAGATCTTGTTCCTATCAATGATGATTTCGCATACGATAGATTAGTAGGAGTAGTTAGAACCATCCACGATGATCCTGACCCTTATTTAGAAGTAGACATTGAAAGAGCATTCGCAATGACAGCCGTACCTTGGTATGCAGATTTTGTTAATTATCTAGCAGCTGATATCATACCTCCTGATCTAAACTACCAACAGAAGAAGAAGTTCTTTCATGACGTAAAACACTTCTATTGGGACGAACCCCTTCTATTCAAGAGAGGCGCAGATGGCATTTTCCGTCGCTGTGTCCCTGAAGAAGAAGTTGAAAATATAATTAAACATTGTCACTCTTCACCATATGGTGTGTTAGTTCTTGTGTTGGCTGGAATTTTGGTAAAACAAAGTTGAACAATGTTGATGTCATATGTCTGATGTCATAACATTGGTTCTTATCATCAGCTATTGCAGGGGTGCAGTTTTGTGGTCTGATTTTATTCGTGATGTCTTGACATCAGTTGACAGAACATCAGAAAACCATCTGTGTGGTTTTTGATTGCAGAATGTTAGGGTGTTGAAGAGTTAGAGTGCTGAAGAGTGATGTCACATGCGATGTCTTGACATCACTATACCAGAACATCAGTCTGCTGTGTTTTTAGGACTGCGCGTGTTTCTGTTATTGGAGAGATATTCTACTGAAGAGAGTGAGAGATTGTAGGCAAATATCTTGGTAAAGATATATTCTGGTGCAATCATAAGTGGAGCATATCTTGTTGCTATTTTTAGGGCTGAAAGATTTGAAAAGATTTGAAGATAAAATCTGGTTTTAAATTCAAATCAAATCAGATATTTGGAGAAGATCTTGCAGCTGAATAGTGAAGATTTAAAAGATACATAATATCCTGGAAATATTATGTGGAGCTGAATTTAATGCATAAAGATATGGAGAATATTTAGAGTTAATTATTGAAGATTTAAATTGAAGATTTGATTGAAGATCCAATTAATAGCAGAATCTGTTGGAGATTTGGAACAGAAGATTTGATATGATTTGAAGGCCCAAATCCAGTTGGGAAATAGGTTATAAATAGAAGCATTGTAACCTAGTTTTGGTAAGCCAGCCATCATGTAGATTATAAGGGCTGTGTTGGTTGATGAACCACCCGGTTTGTGGGATGGTCATCGTGTTTATCTCGAAGCCTGTAGGTAAGAGATGTATTGTTCTTGGAGGAAGCTGTTAAGCAACTCTAAGTATTGGTCTTAGTCATGAGGGTCATGTCTAGGTATTGTCATGGAAGTGTGTCTTCCAAAGTCTATGTAATAGAAAAGTTTAAGGAATCAAGCTGTTGATGCAGTGACGGTGTAGTTGACTGCTAGACATCATCGAGATGATTGGAAGAGAGATAAAGTCTCTTACCTAGGGAGGACTTAGGTAGAAGGGTCATTGGGTAGTGATTAAATTAGGTAGATTGTCAACTGGTCTGTTGAGTCTGTAATTTGATACTACTAATAGTGGACTTCCTTCCTGGCTTAGTATGCCCCCAGATGTAGGTTAGTTGAACCGAACTGGGTGAACAATTGATGTGTTCATTTACTGTTTCTATTATTGCCTTGTTCAGCAGATTGCGATGTTGTGACATTGCACAAGACATCACACATCTGTACCAGAATTTCAATTGGTATCAGAGCAGGCATCCTGTCTGTTTCTGGATGAGATCTAGGGAAGATACTTTCTGGTCCGTGAGTAAGGAAGATAGTTATGGACTTGGTCAGCTCATAGAAGTGGAGATTGGAGTTATCAGGCGTGTAGCTTTGGTGATAAGCTGCCTTGTAGGTTGAATCCTATGTTGATCTAGTGCACATGAAGTGTTGTGTTTATTATGTTGTGCCTGAAGGATATAGAGGAGTTTTCTGGTATGTGTTCCGCTGCGTATATATATATATCTGATGGAAAATTCCTGATGGTTATGTGTTCTCCTCTGAAGATGTATCACATGGTGTGGTGATACTTGAGGATATCTTCAACTAGAGTTGCCTAAGATACTTGTGGTTTATCCCAAGTCCACTCATAAAGGAACTCTTGTATGAGCTTGTTGAAAAGAGATCTGAAGAAAGTTAGAAGCCATCTATTCTTGCCTTCAACCCTACATGGTCATTCCCTGGGCTGTGTTAAATGATCTTTTGGTGTGTTTCTGTGAAGAGAACTTATGTCCTACCTGATGTTAGAACATAAAACCAGCAGATTATGCAGTATCCTGTCAGCATAACAGATGCTTGGGGGCTAAACATATGTGTATTGATCACATCTGTTTGGAACCTACTCTTGGCTTGGAAGAGGAGGCATCTGGGTTGTGTGTCTAAGAAGGTTCCTTCAAGAACATGTCTTAGATATGTACATTGGTCAAGAGATGATCAATATAGTGTCACTCATTGGATAAGTGAGTAGGTGTTTAAAGACTGTATGACATGGAAGGCTTTGAAGACCAATCCGAATAGTGATTCCTTCCTTATCTAGTTTCTTGATGGTAAAAGAAGAGGGTGGAGCCAAAACAAAAGAGTATCACTGTCAAATCTTTCATGCGGGAGTGAAGATCTTGATAAGTTATCTCTTAAGCTTAGTCATGGTGGCCTAACTAGAAGGATCTTCCTGGTTATGATAAGATAGTTGGTTCTGATCATGAACTAGAGGAAGTTTTATCAAGAAAGGAGCTGAGCTTAATATGTCCATTCTAATGTCTCGACATCGCGCTACACATCAGCAGTTTTAAGGTAAATGCTGAGTCAAAGACCTGTTAGACTGTAGCTGTTTTGAAGGATCACTGAAGCTGTGAAGTTGAACAATTTGTGAGATGCTGTTCATATAAAAGGTAGTAAGCTTGAGCTAAACAGTCTGAGGACAATATTATAGGGAAAGTGCATCCTAGAGTTTGTGTTCAATAGCAGTGTAAATCAGCCTGGGGTCAATTGGTATCTGCATTAGTTGTATGGAGTGAACTCTTCCAGCTTTGAGGCTTGAAGGATTGGAAGTAGCAGATTGTCTATGGTATGGCTTTAGATGCAGAAGGATGGCAGTTATCACTCTTAAGTTAGACAAAGGTCTGAACCTTGTGCTTATAAGAAGAAGTTTCTGGAAGAGTGTGTTATGCAAGTTACTGCAGTTTTGTTGGTCTAATCTTGGAAGTTGATCAGATGTTGATATGTTCTGATGTGTCCCCTACATGTGATATGTGTGGATTAATATGGTCGTAGTCTCCAAATCCATTGTAGAAGTGTTTAATGTGATGAAGACTGTTGTCAGAACTGATGTTGAAACATCATTCCAGTTCTTTGTTCTCTCAGCCAAAGAAAGATAGTTGTGCTCTTGGTGAAGTATTAGGTCAAGCCAATTAGTGATCAGTGGTGTGGATTATTAAAAGAGGGATCAGCTAGTGCCACAAGTGTGCAGGAAAAGAATGTCGTACCTTGTGTGAGAAGGTAATCTTATTCTGTCTAAGGGTAAATACTTTGACGAGAGACTGAGTATTTGTCTAGAGAATTAAGAAAAGCTGTGGCCAGATATTTTATTTTGTGGGCCACTTTATGGTTGAAGATGACAACCTGAGGTAGCCTTATCAGCTGACTATTTCAGAAGTGTGTGAATGAAGAAGTGAGCATCATCTGCTGGCTCTTTGTAAAGACCTTGTTGGAAGCTTGGCAGTTGTCTGATGTGAGTGACGACATGAATTATGCTGTTGAAGATGCAGTCTATGAAGACATCATATTCTTGATGGTTAGAGCTTGGATCAGTTTATTTCTGATCTAAGTAGTTTGGAGCATGGGGTTTGCTCTAGTTGTGAAGGTCGAGGATAAGTGACAGTTATCTCTGGCTTTCTACTGACGGCTCTACTAAGGGAAGTGGCATTCTTTGGTATAGCTATGGGGTAGTCTTGGACTACTTATTCTCTGAAGATTCAGATGTGGTAGGTTTGAAGTCTTTGGAGTTTCTAAGCAGGATGGAGGTTGTCTACTCAAACTTGATTGTTGGATCAAGTCTATGAGAGCATGGAAATCTGTTTCTGCAAAGGGATGAGGTTCTTCTGAGTGGCAGAAGGTTGAGCTGAATTCAACAGTTGGATGTTCTGACATCTAGCTCAACATCAGGAGTCTCAGCTGGTGATGTGGCACATCAGCTAAAGATAGGGTGATCTACAGGAATGATAGGATGCTTCAAAAAGATCGTTCTCATGGCAGTTTGCGGGAGCTGCAGGAAGGAGAAGATGTTCATGGCTTAGGGAGTCTAAGTGTGTTTGCTTTTGAGCAAGTGGAGCATGTGACTTGAAGATCAAGTTTCCTTGGTAGATACCTGTGTGAGAGTTCTGACAAACGTGAAAAAGGTCAAAATGTGGCATTTGACTGTTTTCATATGAGGATTCGTGAATGAGGTGATCAAAACTGTGGCATTTGGTTAAGCTCAGAAGTGGATTCGAAGAATCAAGATGATCAGAGTGTGACAGCTGGTTATCATTGAGGTTTGTCTTGGAACAAGTTACTCTTGGGCAGAAGGGTGATGAGTTGAAGACTCAAGGAGATTACTCTTCTTGAAGGTGGTTGAGAGTTTATTTCTCTAGTTCTTTGGATTACTATGCTATAGTAAGTCCAGTTGGTGGAACCTATCAAGAATCATGGTGATGATATCTTGGCGTGCGACAGATGTTCTAACTTATGTTGGGACATTATCTGGTTGAATATCCTTGGTGAAGGAAAATTATGCCCTGGTTCAGAAGATTGGTGCCTACATTATGCCTAAGGGGAGTCTACCTAATCATACGGGAGAATGATGAAGTAGAAGGTCTGCCTTAGATGGAGAATGTAGAGAAGACTGAAGTAGATCAGGTATTGATTGCTTGGAAATCTGAAGATGAAGAGTATGATAGGGAATGACTGTGTTATGATCAAGGAGTTCAGTGTTATCATTCCTGTGGATATTTCAGAGAGAAGTTGATCAGCTTGGCAAGATCAGATAGGGGGAGAAGTAGCCAAGAGTATCAAAGAGTACAAATGTCAGAGCATCAGAGCCAAGAGTACAATTGTCATAAGCTGCAGAGGATGTAGCTGATTGCTGTTGTTATAGTGCAGAAGTGCAGAAATTAAGGGGGAGAGAAGTAGGTTTGTTCAGCTATTGTGAGATGGAGATTAGTCTGCCTGCTCTGGTCTGAGTATATTGGTTGGATGACTCAGAGGTTGCTTTTGAAATTTTGTGCTTGCTGCTATGTTCAGAGTTTGTCAAATTGTGGCTAAAAAGGGGGAGAAAGTTGCCATGGTTCTTGGTTTGAGGGGGAGTTTTCCCTATGCTGGGGGAGTTTGCCCTATGCTGGTGTGAAAGTGAGTTTATGTAGCTTGTTGGTTTTTGTTGCTGCTGGTTAGTGAGTTTGTGCAGCGTGTTGAAGAGGTGTTGTTATGGCAGAGTTTGTTTTAGCCAAAATTAGCCAAAGGGGGAGATTGTTAGTTCTTGTGTTGGCTGGAATTTTGGTAAAACAAAGTTGAACAATGTTGATGTCATATGTCTGATGTCATAACATTGGTTCTTATCATCAGCTATTGCAGGGGTGCAGTTTTGTGGTCTGATGTTATTCGTGATGTCTTGACATCAGTTGACAGAACATCAGAAAACCATCTGTGTGGTTTTTGATTGCAGAATGTTAGGGTGTTGAAGAGTTAGAGTGCTGAAGAGTGATGTCACATGCGATGTCTTGACATCACTATACCAGAACATCAGTCTGCTGTGTTTTTAGGACTGCACGTGTTTCTGTTATTGGAGAGATATTCTACTGAAGAGAGTGAGAGATTGTAGGCGAATATCTTGGTAAAGATATATTCTGGTGCAATCATAAGTGGAGCATATCTTGTTGCTATTTTTAGGGCTGAAAGATTTGAAGATAAAATCTGGTTTTAAATTCAAATCAAATCAGATATTTGGAGAAGATCTTGCAGCTGAATAGTGAAGATTTAAAAGATACATAATATCCTGGAAATATTATGTGGAGCTGAATTTAATGCATAAAGATATGGAGAATATTTAGAGTTAATTATTGAAGATTTAAATTGAAGATTTGATTGAAGATCCAATTAATAGCAGAATCTGTTGGAGATTTGGAACAGAAGATTTGATATGATTTGAAGGCCCAAATCCAGTTGGGAAATAGGTTATAAATAGAAGCATTGTAACCTAGTTTTGGTAAGCCAGCCATCATGTAGATTATAAAGGCTGTGTTGGTTGATGAACCACCCGGTTTGTGGGATGGTCATCGTGTTTATCTCGAAGCCTGTAGGTAAGAGATGTATTGTTCTTGGAGGAAGCTGTTAAGCAACTCTAAGTATTGGTCTTAGTCATGAGGGTCATGTCTAGGTATTGTCATGGAAGTGTGTCTTCCAAAGTCTATGTAATAGAAAAGTTTAAGGAATCAAGTTGTTGATGCAGTGACGGTGTAGTTGACTGCTAGACATCATCGAGATGATTGGAAGAGAGATGGAGTCTCTTACCTAGGGAGGACTTAGGTAGAAGGGTCATTGGGTAGTGATTAAATTAGGTAGATTGTCAACTGGTCTGTTGAGTTTGTAATTTGATACTACTAATAGTGGACTTCCTTCCTGGCTTGGTATGCCCCCAGATGTAGGTTAGTTGAACCGAACTGGGTGAACAATTGATGTGTTCATTTACTGTTTCTATTATTGCCTTGTTCAGCAGATTGCGATGTTGTGACATTGCACAAGACATCACACATCTGTACCAGAATTTCATGGTGGACATCTAGGTGCGTCCAAAACATGCGCTAAAATACTTCAAGCAGTTCTTTTCTGGCCAACGTTATGGCGCGATGTTCATGCCTACATTGTAAGATGTGACAGATGCCAACGCACTGGGAACGTCTCAAGGAAAGACGAAATGCCTTTGAAAAATATTCAGGCGGTGGAAATCTTCGATGTTTGGGGTATAGATTTTATGGGACCTTTTCCATCTTCGATGGGAAACAAGTATATCTTAGTAGCCGTTGATTATGTATCCAAATGGATTGAGGCCATAGCTGCACCCACCAACGATACTCGTGTAGTCATTAAACTATTTAAAAACTATATTTTCCTTAGGTTTGGAGTACCTCGATTGGTTATAAGCGATGGAGGATCACATTTCATATCTAGGATATTTGAGAACCTATTAAAGAAATATGGAGTGAAACACCGAGTAGCCACACCATACCACCCACAGACTAGTGGACAAGTTGAAGTCTCAAATAGGGAAATAAAACAAATCTTAGAGAAAACCGTATCAATCTCTAGAAAAGATTGGTCCTTAAAACTACAAGAAGCCTTCTGGGCTTATAGGACCGCTTTCAAAACCCCTATAGGAACAACCCCATATCAATTAGTCTACGGAAAATCTTGTCATTTACTCTTTGAGCTTGAACATAAGGCCTACTGGGCCATAAAAACCCTTAATATGGATTACTTAACAGCCGGAGACAAACGAATTCTAGATATTCATAAATTAGAAGAATTACGCCGAAATGATTATGAAAATGCCATAATATATAAAGAGAGAACCAAAGCATGGCATGACAAAAGGATTACCAAAAAAGAGTTCAACTTAGGCGATCCTGTACTTCTTTTCAACTCTAGGTTACGATTGTTTCCAGGTAAGTTACGCTCAAGATGGACTGGACCCTATGAGGTCACCAAAGTCCTGAAATCTGGAGCATTTGAAATTACAAATCATTCGTGTAGTCCCTTTCTAGTGAATGGACAAAGATTGAAACCCTACTATGAAGGTTACATCCCTACTTACTACTCTGGTCACACTCTGATAGACCCACCTATAGCAACATCCACAACGTAAGTTCTTCAGTCGTCAAGCTAACGACGTTAAACAAGCGCTGCGTGGGAGGCAACCCACGATTTTCTTTTCGTTATCTTTCTTATTTAGGCATAGAATTTATTTTAGAAAAAATATATTTATTATTTATATTATTTTTCTAACGTGATTGACTTTTGCAATGTCTATGTTTACAGGTTACAGATCACATCATCTCAGACATTCCACACTAACTTTCTTTGCAGGATGCAGAGCTATGATGACATGTACATTATGTTCAGAGATGACGAACAGAGGAAGAAATACGTAGTCCTTTCTGAGAGACAAATCCTACCCACTAGGTACCCTGATCCAAACTGTCTAACAGCTTTAGGTATTGAGGCTAGTGTGAGGTACCTCTGTCACCAGCTCCAGTGGGATAAGTATTCTGAAGCTATGAATGTAACCTATAAGCATCTGACCTTAGAGTTCCTTAGTTCACTCATTTATGACCCTTATAGTGGAAGAGGATACAACAGTGGAAGCATAAGATTCAGACTATTTGGAAATGAGTATGCCCTTAACCACAAAGATTTTGCTAAAATACTTGGTTTTCAATATAGCTCGGATGCAATCCATTTTATGCATGAAACCAATGTTATGCAAGATGAGCTTGACCTACTCTGGAGCAAAATCACCGGTGGAGGAGGACCTGATCCTTCCACCCAATTAGCAAACAAAATCCACAACCCAGCTTTCCGTTATTTCCAAATGATCCTAGCTGAGACTTTCTTTGGTAGAAGTGAAACTGAGAACCAAGTTACTGCAGAAGAGATTCTGATGCTCTTTTGTACTGCTGAATCACGACCATTAGCCAGTGGTAATTTTCTGATGTATAACCTATATTTGAATGCTGCATCTTCTAGAGGACCCATCCATGTCAGCGGTACTATTACACACATAGTTTATGCCCTAGGTTTAGCCAATAAGCTAACTCATCTCACCTCTCATTGTGGGTACACCTTGATTGACATTCATCATTGCCTTGACCGTGGTCTTATCAAGAGAGCATTCTTTAGTGCAGATAACTTTAAGCTCCTAATAGACAACGAAGTCATTCACTACTTTGGTTTGCCAAACCATACCCGAACAAGTGTCCATGATAGAGCTAACTGGTCATACGCTTTGGAAGGCCAAGACGAGACACCCGTCAAACCAAGGAACCACCCTGTGCCTGAGTACCACCCTACACCCTATCCTGAAAGGACTACCGTTTATTCCTCTAACGTTAATCTGTAACGCAGGAACATATATTCTGAATTTGACGCTATGCGCAAGGAGATCATTTCTCTTCGCGAAGAATGCACCGAGCTTACCTTACAGATAGAGATCTCAGACGCAACAAACGCTTCATCATATGATCTTTTGGAGCAGGAGATTTGCGATCTCAAACGCCAGCTTGCAGAGGTACGGGCACCTTGTCCTCACATGACTCAGGGTGTCCGTCGTCAGTCTTCCTAGGAGATATTCAGGAGCTCTGGGGCATAACTCGTACTTTGTGTGGAGGAGATTTACCACATGCTTGTTATGATCGTTTATCTTTATGGTTCGCAATGCTGCCATCCCAAGTGTCGCCTTACCTTGTTCAACACGCACTGATGTGCGCAAAAGAGAAAACTGGCTCTATGATTTGAAGGCTGCTCCGATTTTAGGCCTATTACTTCCAAACGTCCCCGAGGACGAAGGAAATGAGACAGATGATGAATATGACCATATGGAGCAGTCCCCCATTCGTGTATCACCTGCACACACCCCACCTGTTACTGATCATCCTGCAGGTACCTCTTCCGAATTTTACATCACTCAAGAAATGTGGCAAGCACAATAAGCCGGAGAAGAAGAGCGTGATGGCCTATTCTATGCCATGTACCAACAACAGCAAGAGATGATGGATTTTATGCGGGAATCACAGAAATCCACTCTTGAAGGTTTCCAAGCACTTAAAGATCAAAATGTCTCTCTAATCGAGAGGATTGAGCAGATGGAGCTGTCACACACTACCCGACACCGCAGTAGGAGCCGTCGTTCCAGACGTCCAGAGCATGGTGGAGATGGCCCCAGTGGCCGACATGATTGAGTACCAGGTTTCACCTATCCCTTTCTCACTTTTATCGAAACATTGAGGACAATGTTCGGTTTAAGTGTGGGAGAAGATATTTACTATTTTTAGTTATTTTATTTAATGTTTTCTAGTATAGTTTAGTTTGTTTTAAAAATGTGCTTTACGAGTCATTTTTTGTGTAGTTTATCTATTCTTCCAATTCTTAAGCCTTAACAAAAAAAAATTTTTTTTAACAAAGAAACAGCATTAATTTTTGATAATTTGGGCTATTAGGACAAGTAAGATCAATTGCAAAGGCTTGGGAAAGCTATTTGAAAAATCGATATCGTTTTTACACCGTAAGTTTCTCAATTATATGAGCTTATCTAGATTTTTATTATACAGTGGCCTTAAAACCTCACCCTTCATCACTAACCCTTAAGTAGTTTATTTTAGCAGTCAGCACCATCTTAACCACCGCTAAGTGACAAACCGATGCAAATAGGTAAGATCCTGCCAAAGAAAAAGAAAAAGAAAAAGAAAAAAATAATAATTTCAAGAAGATGTTCAAGTATCTTCAGGAAAAATTTTTGCAAGAAAAAGTACATAAAAAGAATTGGCAAAAAGTATTAAATCATTGATAAAAAGGATCAGGATTACCACAGGTTATGTTCACCATGCGAGTGAAAGACAACTGGCTTAATGTGACTGCGCTTGAATGAAAAGGGGTAAGAAAGGAATGAGTAAGATAGGCCTAAGTATAATATCATAGTTTGGATTGGTTTGTATAGGAGAGAAACTTATGCCCGCAAATCGCAGAAAGTGTCATTACGATACCCTTGGTTCATGAGTTAGTACCTACTGATGTATTATTGATCAAACTTAAGTTCTTAGCCCAGATCGGATACGTGCATGTTTGCTGTTTTTCTTTTGTTTACTTATCAGAGTTTGCTTGAGGACAAGCAAAGGTTTAAGTGTGGGAGAATTTGATAACACTAAAATACACTGTATATTTGGCTCCGATTTTACATGTTTTTAGTTGTTTATTTGTTATTTTCCTTTGCTATTATGGTATTTTGTTTTACTTTCAGATACATTGCCTGATTTGAGCTTACAGTAAGAAAACAAGGCAAAACAGAGCTAAAATGAAGATTTCTTGTGTAAACTGTACACTAGCCGTTTCACTCAGCGGACGCCAAGGAGGAAGCCGTTGGCATAATGACTTCACTCACACGCCAATGGTCACAAAAGACGTTTCACCTTCCAAACCACACTCGGCGGATGCGGAGCAGGGGTCGGTGGGCGCCGACAGTTATAAAGGGGAAACGGTCTGAAACGTTTAAGGCAGTTACACCTGAAGAATTTAGTTTCTAAAACGTTTTTTCATTATGATTAGAGGCAGTTACAACTTCGATTTTCCTATATAAGGACTTGTATTTTCACTTTCTAGATATCCAATCTTAGTTTTCAACATAGGCATAGAGTTCACTTTGTAAAGCAATAATCCGTCATATCGAGGGGTTGTTGCACTATAGTTGTTAGTTGGATTGGAGCAATCATAGTTAGGAGCTATTTACTTTCCCGCAATTTATTTTCCAGCATCTGTACCAGATTCAGTCTCCGCTTTGGAGCAGGTTTCTTTTATAAAATACAATTTATTTTATCCGCATCGCTTTTATATTATTTATTTTCCTGCACTGCTTTATATTCGTTTATTTTTCCGTCTCTGCCATTACCTTATTATTTTATTTATCTGTGTGATATGTGTCTCTTGGAACTGAACTTAAGCATGACACTTATGTTCACTCTCTCAAAATACACTCTCACACTTCGCACGTTTTTATTTTAAATATGTCTTACTTTGCAAATCGATTTATTTTTATGTTCTCTATTACTATGTCTAGCTAAATCCCTTGTGCTGGGATGTGAGGATCGTCGTTCTGACGGTGCTCCACACGACATCTCTTTAGAAATACTTTAGGGGCTGTTTTTGATTTAAATTAAACTCTTCTGAACTTCAATTGATCGGTCATTACGTAAATGAGACCGTGTTTTTGTTTGCGTAATGACTGTGACTAGATCGGGTAAGATCGAAAGCCGTCCGACACTTTAGAAAAGAGTTTGTTAGTTGTTAATTGATAAATACAGCGGAAGCACTTTATTGATTAACTAGGAAAGTTTTATATTATTAGAAAGATGTTTTAAAACTATTTTCGGACGCGTTTATAGATTTAGGATCCGGTTGGCCGAGCATATGCCAGAAACCCTTTGGTATAAAATATTTTCAATCGAAAACACTTTTTAACTAAGTCTTTGAGGTAATTACATAAAAAAGGACTTTATCACTTTAACGAAAGGAGCGACCGGTGCAGCGTGAGCGGCTGGTATAGATTAAAGGTTAGGTCTGGTTCCGATCACGCTAACGCGGCGGATCCTTTTTAATTAACTCTTTTTCAAAGAAGAAAATATTACCCCGTAAGTGTTACTATTTAGATGATAGGAGTATTGTTTGATTGATGTGAATTACATTCTAGTATAGTATTTATCTGATTTATTTCTAATTTCGTTCTATAGAAAACTTTTACTCTGATATTCATTAGCCTTAGATAAACACCGTAACAATAGTAATCGAAAGATTGACATTGGTCTCTGTGGGAACGATAAATCTTTTATACTACTCTGACGTAATTCGTATACTTGCGGATAGTACGCATCATGGCGGTCGCCATTAGGCATACGGTGGTCGCCGTTTGTGGCGGGAGCATTTTTTCAGTGACAGTTTGACCGTTTTGCTTGTTTGAATTCAAAATCGAACCAAAACTTCTTGGAGCCAAATTCCCTCTATAAATACACCCTTGTAGGTCTGCATTTGGATCCGAAAGTTGCGCGGAAGCGCGTCTTAGAATTAAGCATAAATTTACCGTTCAAAGCAGCAATTACTCACACTGAGCAATTGCTGCAACTATGTATTTTCCATTTCCTTGTACTGCTGTATTACTGAAGAATCAATACAAATCTTGCCGCTATTTTCGTATTCGAGTTCAGTTCCATTTATTTTCCCGCGTTTACAGGTTCTTTATTTATCGCTCTATTATTGTTATCGTATTCTATAATTGTTTAAGCATGATGTCCTTGATTGTATTTACCATGTTTAGTTTGTTTTCATTTAATTGCATGTCTAGTTAATTTGTCTTGAGTCCGACGTATGAGAACCGTCGTTACCGACGGGACTCCATAGATGTATTAAGTACGAAATTGCGATTGTATGTCGTTTTGGTTATAATTTCTATGCATAATTTAAGTAGCTTTTCCATGAGAGTGAGAAGTTATTTAACATTGCTTTGTCATGAGAGTGAGAAACATATAAAGGTTTGAGCCGAGATTCGCAAGAGCGTGAGGAGCGAACCGGATAGTAGAAATTAGGCATCATATCTTAATACAGCGAGAACGCTTTAGATGTTGATTAGGATATTGTTGGCTTTCAAATAGTGTTTCTTAGTTACCGGGCGAGCGAGAGCAAAATCTTGGGATTAAGAGATATGGCTTTAGTTAAGACCGCGAGAGCGTGAGGCGGAGCCTTTAAGTCGGTATATTCTATAGAATAGGCATATAGTCATAATTAGTACCCGTATTCTACAAGTCCCTTAGGAACACGAAATCCATATTTCGGGCTCGTTTTATCGTTATTTTCAAACCTTTAGTAATTAGCATTTATATTTCCGTTCGTACCATTTTAATCATAGCCTTAGCTTTACAAAGCAACGATAGATTACAGTAGGTTGATATTGGTCTCTGTGGGTTCGAAAATCTTTTATATTACTTCGATAAATCCGTGCACTTGCAGAGCATCACAAAACTTCTCTGCATACATTGCAGTGTGAGATTTGTGCTCAGGAAACCTTTATGCATTGCCTTGTGAGCTCTCTGCTCAGGCAACCTTCATGCATTTCCCTGTGAGCTCCGTGCTCAGAAAGACCTTTTTCTTTCTTGCCCTGTAAGCTTCGTGCTTAGGCAACCCATGCGTCCATGTAAGCTCCGTGCTTAGGAAAATCATTCATGCCCTGTAAGATCCATGCTTAGGCAACTTATGCATTGCCCTGTGAGCTCCGTGCTCAAGCAAACCCCCTTTTTTATAAGTTTTGATCCCCGGATCTAGGCAAAACCCTACAACTCTGCATTGGCTAATAACCATCTATTGGTTAACTCCATACTCTTTGGTTTAGATACACCTAGCTATGGATTCAAACAACACACTCCTGGTCCAAACAATACTTTTACAATAACATTTTCACCACATATTTTTCATTACAAACAAAATTTTCCCCATTCAAGCATCTTTTTTTTTAATTCAAGTAACTATTTCTTTTTAATTCAATTCAAGCAACTATTTCTTTTTCTTTTTATCACACAAAACTTTTTCAAAACAATTTTCTTTCATTTCATAAAAGAACTGTTATAATCCGTTCCTTAGTAGTCAGACTAAAATCTTAGAGCATCCAAACAAGGATCAAATCAGCTAAGGTCTATACACTTCTAGGATACGATTATAACTGTTCCCTAAAACCAACCAACACACACTTATTTTCTACCATGAACTACAGAGCTCTAATGTTCTCATTGCACTATGAGAATACGTAGGCACAAGGGTTTGAATCCTTGGTGAGCACATTAATTAAAAAATTATTTCCCCGTAATTAAAACCAATCGCAAGTAACCTTTAGATAATAACACACATCCATGCAAAGAACAATCAAAACGATTCCCGTTGAGTACATCAAATGAGGGATGCTAATACCTTCCCCTTGCATAACCGACTCCCTTACCCGTTTCTCTTCCCCTTGGATTTTATCGATATTTTCTATTTCCTTTAGAATAAATAAAATTTGATGGTGACTCTGTTGTATCTTCGAGCGTGCGATGCACTCGGGTATTTTTTCATGCCGCGACACTCCCGATTTGATAAATGTAGACGCAAGTTATTAAACAACAACAACACCAGATTATTTAACACGATAGAGCGAGCGGGATGATTATAATGGAGAATGCTTTACCCTAGACTTTGTGTAAGAGAAAGCACTAATAATCGAAAAATAAATGCAAGGACATTAAAATCCAACTCCAGCGATTGACCGAGCGCCATAAATCTTCGGGGCAAGAAACCATTTTCTCATCAAGGAAGTACTACCTAGTTGAATAAAATCGCATCTAAGTCGATTTTGTTACACATTTTTTAGATTTTCATTTAAAATCATACTATGTAATCCTTTCATTGTCGAGAAAATAAATGTTTTTTTTACCAAAAATCTTTGTTATATTATTATACGAAAGACATATCCGTTCTTGACTTGCACAAAGTCTAAATCTCAGACAAGAAATGTATGTTGTCATAAACACCGTGATTCAGTTACTAAAGAAATCAAATTAAGGAGTCAGTCTATCAAGGACACACAAACCTTGAACACGAAAATGGTTATATAGGATCACTCGTCTTGGTAGCTAGCCACTATAAAGCGTAGGAGGTGAAGGCCCCCTATGTCGACCTCGAACCAAGTTTTCACTTGGGGTTAGGGAAAAGGAGAAGACCCTAGGCCAGACACACTCCTTAGACACGTCCAATGAAAAAGCCTAGTGCAATCCTACGATGGCTTCAAGAGACCACAAACAGTGACCTCAAATCAAGGGCGGTAATAATAGGCATGATAAATGATGAGTTATAAATAATAAAGAGTCATTGCATGTTTTCAAAGTATTAAGATATCAAAAAATAAAGAAAACTCATACAAATAGAAGAGGTAACAACAAGAATGTTTCATTCATTAACAATATCCTACAAGAAAAGGAAATGAGGACAACCAATAAAATAATAGGGCACAAAAAAAAATCCTACAGCATACAATGCAAGCATCTTACCAAGAACAACCACTTTGTCATTCACTATTTCACGCTCATGATAAATTTTCTCCCTCAATATTTTGATTCAAGGGTGTAAGAATTCTACCTCCTTCAAGGAGTTCTTAAAGGATACATGAATAATGGAATAACTAAACTCAACACTTTTCGCGTATTCGTTGGTCACATGAACCTTTTTGGACCGCACCTTTTACAACTTCTACTCAGTTGCTTTCAAACTATTTTAGGCTTCACTTAGAGCCTTCTCCAACTCCCCGACCATCTTGTGGGAAGCGTCCAAATCCCTGTTTGCATTGGCCAAAGTAGTTTCCATATCAAATAACATCTTTCAGAGTGGTCAAGGTCGTTTATTTCTCTTTTATCCCCATACCTAACTCCTTCACCTTATCACTTAACAAAGATGGATACCCGTATGAATGCACCTCATTTCCCACTTCTCTTAGAAGTTTCATCGACTTAGTGAGCATGTGTAGGAGCATGTCCATTTAAACAACAAGCGCGTCAAGACATTTTTTTTGAGGATTTTCGTCTCCTTTTGAAGACTCTCGAGCGCCAAAACATCACCATTCCTTATGGCTCCAAAATCCAACAAAGAAAAAGCCTTGCACATTTGGTATGATATTTCCACCATCTCATCTTGACAGACCATATTTGTCTTACCCACAAAGTACATGTAATATTCTTCACAGGCATAAGGTCGAAGCTCCCTACCTATCCTATAACTGGGATGGGCGAGGAACAATGGAGACATGATTACCAAGGAGGGAAATAACCTCCTTTCATGATCCAACCCACTTGAGTCGACGCCTATTCTCGATTTCTCTTAAAGGCAGGCTCACATAGAGAATGATCACCATTTGTGCCTTTCCTTTGGGAACCTTCACCGACCACTCTCTCCGAAGGCGCATGGATAGTCTCATCATTAAGACAACGGGAATACTCTCGTGCTTGTGCCTGATAACCTATATGCTCGGAGGAAATTCTTATATTGGGTTGTTCCAATTAAAGGACGAATGAAGGGGGTCATATTTGAGAGGCCTTCTTTTTTAAGAGCCTTCCTCGGGGTAAGCACATCAACAACAGATGGTGAGGGTGTATCCTTCAGCATTCTGCTCATCTAAAGCATCTTTTTTTGACATCTCATATTATCTGCAAATGAGGCAAATAAAGGTAAAAGTTAGTAAGTGTCCTCGATACAGAATAACAGAATATATAGAAATGTTTTCACCCTACCAAAGATGTTATGCCTCTCCTCTTTGGAGGTGTCTTCCACTAATAGACAAGTCTCGATATACCTCTTCTTGGAGGTAACACCATAAGATTCGATGCCATCAAAAAAGTTGTGTCCTTCCCAAAAAGCAGTAAGAATATTTTTAAAATACTTCTCCTCTTGGGATAAATTATCGAGTGTATATATGTATGTCTAATGGTCATGCCAAGAATTGGTTTGACTCCAAAATCTAAGAAACTTTTCGTTACACCTCGTGGAGACACCAGGACAAATCTCGCAGATACTTTCATGAGCAATACTAGTTAGGGGTGTAATACTTGTACTTAAAATTTTTAGAATGTCTACATATACATCATACATCTATTTACCTTGCCTGAGGGAAAGAAAACTTTAACCCCGACTTGAGTTGGCCGAAGTGTGTTAGATGTTGAAAAATATGGAAAAAGAGTGTCATAGTTAGAGCATCTTTCTTGTATTTGCATCAATACTTAAATATTTTTTACATAAGCTCAATTTACGGTGTGTATATTCGAAAGGGAGATCCCCATATGATTAAGAACCCCTCCTAATAGTCATTGAAGGGATGTCAGAACATCATCAAAGAGAAGAGACACTAACTGAGAGGAAAAATGCATCTGTACAGACTACACAACCTCTTATAAATTTCCAGGTGCAACACCCTTCAACCAAAGGAATGACCCACCTTATGAACAATCGTTGTCAAAAGGAAAAAATGAAATACCATAAATATAAATCCATTATTATAATTCTATCCACCACATAATTTCATAACAAGTTGGATCACAACTAAAAGTGTGTTTGTGCCATAATATAAGTTTGAGTCTTCCACTCTCACCTAAAATCATTTACGTATTTTGGGTTGGCTAAACACAAAGTCGGGAAAGAAAAACCCCTAACAACTTCTTTGAGGCTAATACCCACAAGACACATTCATCCTCAACAACAATATCTCCCATGGGAACCCATATCATTCATACTTAGAGTGCATGGAAAGAACAAGTGAAGTTGCAAAATGGGAAATTTTCTTATCTTAAAGAACCCATAGCTTTAAAGATATGAAGAGATTAAATCACTAGAAACTTTGAGAGAGACGTCAGAGTAGAAAAAGAAAACATGATAAGGAGAATAAGGGAAGCATTATGGTTCAATGACAACAATAAGTGCAGAAGAGCAAGCACTTCGCAAATGAAAAAGACAAAAAGAAATGTTGATTTTGCCTTTTGGTGTAAATATTAGGTAACCCACGACCTTACGATCTATAACCAAAAATCAAAGATGCACCATAACATGATCAATGACTCATATTTGGCCTCAATCCTATAATGAGACTCAAATACTCTAAATACATCACCCCTGACCTACCAGCCTAGGGCCATATGGAGAGTTTATATTGTGAAACATTCCAGTTACACGACAAGCATTTAATGTGTGTGTTCTCGATATCTCTTGCTCCCACTCAACACACCTATAACCTCTTCACTAATGCAGAGGTCTGCCTGGAAGCCTCGAAGCAACACTAATGCAGAGGTCTTCTCGGAAGCTTTGAAGCAACAAAGAATAGTAATCGAGAGGCGAATCTCAATATTTTTGTCACAATTCACACTCTATACCGATATGAGGACTTGAAAGACAATTGTTTCAGGTCGGCCAAACGTCCCCACTAGACCAACATAATATGAAAGACTAACCTAAATCACTCTCATTCAAGACTGATAAACATGTAGACTCTCACCACGAGGCTGCACATCGGAGTCAAGTCACAAACTTATCTTAAGTTGTCGGATTCAATCCAACAATCTCAAACTCATTCAATAATCCAACAATCCTACGCTTATACATCAGAGTTGTCAGATCATGTATAAGCTTAATTATGCATCATAATTGATACAATTCCTTTAATCTTGCAAGTCAAACCTCTTTAACTTTATGAATTTAGACGTTAAAGTGCTAAAATACAAGTACAATTGTAGGAAAAAACTTAGATCGAAACAAACCTAACACTTGATTTTAGAAACAACCAATCATATTTTTTTAATTAATAAAAAAATAAAAAAAATAATATTTTCTCTTCTCCATAATCACAACCACCCATTAATCCAAATTATAAATAAATTAAATTTTAAATAAATTTAATATTTTCTCTATTTCTTATTGATTGTTTATAACACTAAAGACGTAAGTTCGTTTCTACACAATTTTTTTTTTTAGAACCTTAACTCCACTTATTGGAGACTTACACCGTGGTACCAAATTTCTCCTTTGACTTTTATCTGCACACCATCAATCTTCTTGTTCACACCAAAATAAATACAATCTCTATTTTTTGGCGTATGATGTCACTTTGTGTGTCTAAATAGCATCTCTTTCTTTCGATCATTTTTTTAGAGACTACATTTATTCCAAAAGCATAGAAAGAGATATATTTGCATGTTGTGTCTCATATAGAGACCCGAAAGTGAATTTAAACAAAATGGGCCATGGACCAAAAATTTTGTACGATTGGTTATAAATTTAGTAAATTATATATTGAATTACAATTATATATTATTATATGTGCCCAAAAATAGTACGACCTAACTTTTACACTCTTTTGCTAACCAATCAAGAAAAGACACACAACAATGTAAATAAGGGCCCACTAGAACAACATATGAGGTTAATTAGGTGTGGAGTTATGATCTCTTGTTTCACAAGTACTACTAGAAAAGTTGTATATAAAGATGGAGTTTAGAAATTAATTTTATTCCGATAGATAGAAAATAATAGTTTGAGACAAGTTTGTATTTTGTGTGATAGAAAACTTTGGTCTCAATCTAGTCAAAATTTAATTATTTATCTTTTAAAATAATTTTTTATTAAGAGAGTCCGTTGGAGACTAATTTGCTTCATATCATATAAATTTTGCCTTTACTTTCATCTCCAATTAATAAAAACGTTATGAGGACTGAAGTAGTGTCCCTAAATAAAAAACTAAAAACTAAAAACTAATATTGTAAGAGCACAAAAGCGAGGGTAATGAAGTGGGATTGGTAAAATAAATATCACATTAAAATATTGTGCAAAATATCTTGACATATTAGTCAGACATTATTTACACTGATATCACGTACGATGTCGTAACATGTTATACCAGATGTTAGAGTTTTACTTATTTAGAAGATTTGCTTTTAAAGTGTGAGATTCTATTTGGATTTAGTTCACACTCAGTCACATTTTAAGGAGGCGTGCATTTTCATTTTTAATTATTTTTAAATAAAAAACTTAAAAGTTTATGACTACGGTTGGAGACTTCCACCATTGTTAAGTCGCGCATTTTTTATTTATTTATTTTTAAATAAAAACCTTAAAGGTTTATGACTACGGTTGGTGATTACAACCGTTGTGATATATTTTGTTTTTTATTTAAAAATTTTAATTGTAAATACTCTGACGCGTTTTTATAAAATTTCACCAAGAAAGTAAAATATCATAACGGTTGCATGTATTGGCCGTTGTGGTAGCTTGATAATATTTGCACTCGTAGTTAACTTGTCTATTCAGTATCATTTTTTCCATTGCAAATAGAAACTAGACGAAACAATACACGATTTCAACCCAAACCCTAACGTTCAATACTGTGAAACATTACACGATTTCATTCAAAACACCATCGTTCACCCTTCACTATGTATTTGTCATTGTCGTCATCATCGCTAACCAAGTTGACAAGACCATCACGATCAACCAAGTTGTTACCGTCTAGAAGGAAAACAACACCATCACCAACACCGTTGTTAAGTCGCGCCTTTTCTTTTTTATTTATTTTTAAATAAAAAACTTAAAGGTTTATGACTACGGTTGGTGATTACAACTGTTGTGATATATGTTGTTTTTTATTTAAAATTTTTAATTGTAAATACTCTGGCGCGTTTTTATGAAATTTCACCATGAAAGTAAAATATCATAACGGTTGCATGTATTGGCCGTTGTGGTAGCTTGATAATATTTGCACTCGTAGTTAGCTTGTCTATTCAGTATCCTTTTTTCCATTGCAAATAGAAACTAGACGAAACAATACACGATTTCAACCCAAACCCTAACGTTCAATATTGTGAAACATTACACGATTTCATCTAAAACACCATCGTTCACCCTTCACTATGTATTTGTCATTGTCATCATCACCGCCAACCAAGTTGACAAGACTATCACGATCAACCAAGTTGTTACCGTCTAGAAGGAAAACAACAACAACACCGTCGTTGCCGTAAGGAAGGAAGACAACACCATCACCAACGCCAATATCATTTACTTAGTCATCACGTTTAGGGTACGTAAAATATTTTTCCCCATGCATCTACAGTAAACTTCATTTGCCATTTTTGTGGTTGTTGTTGTTTTATTTTGTGGTTGATGTTTATGCTCTTGTTGTTCATGTTGTTGTTGTTGTTGTTTTTGAACATAGATGTCGACCTTGTCGAGTTCTACATCAGAAACTAGCGAAGAAACTCAAACAAATCAGAGGTTAGCTAATGAAACTCAAACAACTGAAACTCAAACGAAAAGATCACAAAGAGGTGTCACAATGATGCCCTAATTCACATCAGTCCGGAACTCATCAGGTGAAAAAATTCCTATCCAGTTTGATTCGTTGTACAGAGTAGTGGATTGTGAACATTACTCTACTTTTAAGAGTTATGTTTCGTTCCTTGCACGTAGCAAGGTCAGTATATTGATTGATGATTGAAAACAAGTTAATGATAACGTCAAAGAAAGCATATGGACTGACATTAAGGTATTACATACTATAATTTTCATATATCGCCGATATCAACATCTATAATTTCTAATACATACTTATATATTTATTTAAATGTGGTTGAATTTTGAGTTTACCGATGACTCAAATTTGAAAACAAAAAGTGGATATCATATGCTGGTACTTGTTGGAGGGGATTTAAGGCACAACTCACGGCTGACTACATTAGAAGGCCTAAGAGCGGTCTTGCTCGTCCATGGATTCGATATAGTTTTATATTGAAGAAGCAATGGAAAAAGTTTTCAAAGATACGTCGTTCTGAGAAATTCAAGGTTAGTACTATTCTCATGTAACCGATAATGTTATGCTAATGAGTTATAGATACTAATCTTATATATTTTTCACTATGTTCATAATAGGTTAAAAGCGAAGTCGGAATACACAATAAGGCCAAGACCATGTACCCCTATAGATTGTCTCGTGGGGGTTATAGGAAACTTGAGAAAAAAATCATGCTTGAAAAATAATCAGAAACAGGAGATGATCGCATCCCATCTCCACCTTCAAGACATGAGAAATGGAAGAGGGCTCGATTAAGACTAGATGGAGAGTACACCTCTGAGGTGTCAAGAGTAGTTGCCGAAAAAATTGTAAGTATGATTTGTTTTTCTTATGTTATTTGTTATTTAAATGCGTTGGTAACAATATATGTAAATTTCTCATGTTGTGTAGAATAAGTTAGTTGAGGCAGCCCGTGAAGGCACATTTGTTCCGGAAGCACGACATGACATATTAGTAGAAGCTATTAGATCAGATGAGCATGGTGGGCGTGTCCGTGGTGTTGGAGAAGGTGTCGGCTTAAGGTCATTCTTTGGGTCACAAAGAAAAGTACCGAAAGCCCAGAATTTATTGCACAAAGAAATAAGATTGAAAATTTTGAGAAACAATTAGAAGAACAACGAAGAATGTTAGAAGAGGAAAAGGAAAAAAGGGAGAAATATATGGAAAGGTTTCAAGAGTTATATTCAGTATTTACTTTACTTGAGATGTTAGTGTTTTATCGGAAATGTATGATATATATTGTGCTTATTTTTGTTTTATATTTTAATTGAATGTGAAGACTCTAAATTTTTGAGAAAATTTTGAACAGAGGGTGAATGCCTTCAGAAGGTGTGTTGAATAGAGGGTGCGCTCTTGAAGACATGAAGATGCGTCTTATGTTTTCCATTCATTCAGGGCGTTCTTCTTGCAAAGGAGCACTGGTTATCTATGACAGGGGGGGTTAGACTTCTGTTTTGGATAGGTTGCTGCAGTAGTGCAGTTGGTTATCAAGACTGTTTATGGTTTCAAGTAGTTTGTGATAGATTGCCTCAGGCGAGGAAGATATGGCTGACGAGATATCATGACATTGCTTTACTGGTATAAGTTCTAGGTGGACTTATCAGGTTATTCTGATTCTGTCATTGGTGTCAATGGATTGAATTATATGTGATACAAGTACCTTGGGAGTATTCTGGGAGTCATTGCTTGTTTCTGAGAGAATTTAATTTTCTCTGTAGAAGCAGATGAAGTCTTTTGAGAGTCTTTGCTGCTAACTGAGAGATGTTTGAAGAAATGTCTAAACATCTTGGTCAGTTATTCTTGGTCTTATGGTTGAAAGGATTATTCTTGGGGCCTCTTGAAAGGGACGGTGAAGAGAATGTGGCTTAAAAACGTGTGTTAAACACATGTCTTGAGACATGCACATTCCTTGGACGGTTCCCCTTGAAAGAGAAACATTCAAAAGAGTTTTGGCCTGTGCACATTTTTCTTTGGAAGTTTCATTCCTCATTTAATGTAGTTCTTTTGTTGTGCTGAGTATCCATGAGATTTATCAGCTTTTGGGTGTGTTCCAGCTGGGTTTGGTCCTGTCTTGGACATGTTTGTCAATTTTTGGCTAAAAAGGGGGCGAAAAGTACAGGAGAAGTTGAATCTGTCATTGCAGTTGGTTTGCAAGGATGTTGGACAGAATGTTCTGCCATTCTGCCCGAGTTTCATGTTTCCTATATGTTCTGATTCTTTACTCGTGTCTTGTGATCTGAGTTATGAACACAGTCGTGTTCTGTGTTCTGAGTTATCCGGAGTAGCAGTCTGCTTCCTCATGAGAAGAGTGTAAGCTGCCGGCTGAAATAACTTCGGGACTTTATACTCTCTTTGGAGCATCCTGGGTTTATTGTGCAAAAGGAGTTTTAGCCAAAATTTGTCAAAAGGGGGAGATTGAAGACTCTAAATATTTAAGCAAATTTTGGTAAAACAAGTTGTTGTACAAGATGTTCCAACAACAAAGAAGAATTCTGCTTAAAGAAAACATGTCAGATAAGATGTCCCAACACAATGTTAGGACATCGTGTCTGTTACTAACAACAGGAAGTTTGCAGATTAGTTCCAAGATTTAAGGAGCAATCAGAACGTGGATCAAGGAATCAACCAACAGAAAATTGAAAGCCCAACACAGTAGAAGGCTATAAAAGAAGACCAAGACCTAGGCAGAAAAGGAAGAGAGAACGACATAGACTTAGGAATCCTATTTTGTAAAGTAGGGTTTAGGTTTTAAGAGTCGTAGGTTTCTCTTGTAAGTCTCTCTTTATATCGATTTGATACATTGCGGTAGACATAGGTACTTGTACAGATTCAAAAACCGGTAGGTAAGGAATCGTGTATTGTTTTTGGATGAATCTTTTAAGCAAATCCAAGTTAACTTGTTAGTCAAGGTAGCTTGACTGAACTTTGTATTGAAAAGGGTGTCTTTCAATAGGATGATACAATTGTTGTAACTGTTTGATAATCACAAGTTGTGATTTAGGGAGTGAGATGGGTTTCTCTTATCTAGGATGGAGTTCTTAGATAAAGTCTTCATTTGGTAGTTATAGGTAAACCTGGGTGTTTATTGTAAACCAATGATTGTTTACATAAAACTATATTACTGATAGTGGATTCTTCTTCTTGGCTTGGTATGCCCCCAGATGTAGGTGATTTGCATGGAACTGGGTTATCATATTCTGTGTTGTTTATCATTCTGCATTTACAGTTCAGTTTTGATTAACATGTTGTAACAGATGTTGAAACATCTGTCTTTCTGTAGTTTCTGATATTCTGGATATCAGTTTGTTGTTCTGTTCCTTGTTTACTAATTATGCAGAATAATGTCTTGACATGTGTTAGGACATCTGCTATCTTCTATGCCAGAATTTCAATTGGTATCACACCAGGCATCCTGTCTGTTTCTGGATGAGATCTTTGGGAGATACTTTCTGGAATTTTAAACAAGAAGGAGTTTTGGAGATCAGATCATTCACTCATACATACTCACAGGTATTGATGGATGAGATGAATGTTCTGGATCGAAGGTAACAACTTAGTGGTTGTTCATGTTTCTGAGGAGGTTCTATAATAACTGCAGGAGAAGTGGCTAGTTCTCTTGTTGGGGTGTCTTATAAGATGTTCTAACATCTTATTAGGGCATGTTGAATTTGTTCCTTGTTGGATCCGCTGCATATGCTTCTGATGGAAGAACTCTGGTATTTATTTGATTCTGGAGTTGTTACTAAAGATAGATGGTGGAAGATCTCAATCGCCGACTTCTATATTTGAAAATATCTGCATCTTTTCATTCTAAATTCGGGATCGATGGAATAGAGAGAGTTGTTGGTAGATGTCTGTTATGGTGACTTGATACTTGGAAGTTTGGTTCCAGTGTGTATCTTGAAGTCAGTTGAAGAGAAAGGGAGTTGAGATTAAGTTTATCAAGTTCTTGCTCTAGGAATTTGATAAATTATTATTCGGCTAAGTTGTCAAAGACACTTGAGAATTCTCTCAAGTTCACTCATAAAGGCATCTCAGTTGTGCATCTAGAGTCATATAGTTGCTCTTCTGACTAGAGGGTGTTTTTGTGAAACATAAACTTGAAGAAAGTGGAGGTGATTTATTTTCACCGTCCAAAAGTGCAAGGAAGGATTCATCTTTCTTAACCCTAAGTATGAATCCAATCTGGATGGAAATTTCAGAACTGTTGAGGTAAATAGGGTTTGTTTAAAGAGAATCTTAGTTACTTGAGTTAAGGGTGGAAGCCTTGGTATCTCAACACTTTGAAGACACTTGTAAAGATTGAATACTTGATAAATGTTCATGGAGTGATCTGTTAGAGAATGGCTTCAACAGTGAAAAAGGGTTATTGAACAAGGATTTAAGATCAATTGGTATTTGTGATATTCACAAGTATTTAATTAATTATCCTTGTATTTGAAGTTCAAGATTGGTGATGTTCAACAAGATGTTGAAACATCTCTTCATCAGAGTTTGTGCAGAATCATGGGAGGGGTACTGCATACGCTTTTGGATTTATTGGGTGTTGACCTAAGAATCTGCTTCAGTCTGGTGTGGCAGAAGCATCTGATCTCTAGAGAGTTTCCTAGTAGGAAACTGGTCTAGACAATGGTGCTATTGAAGATGAAGAAGAAGACATCATAATCTTGATGAATATTTCTTGGATCAGTTTATTTCTGATCTAGGAGTATTGGAGTGCAGCAGGTGTGTTCCAGTTGTTACTAGAAGCATCTGATGCTTATCTGGAAAGTTTCCTGGCAAGAGACTTGTCCAGGATATGGTGCTGGTGATGGCACAGCTTGGGTCAGTTTATTTATGATCTAGGTACATAAGAGCATGTGATTTTTCTCATCTTGGAAGTCAAGGATAAGTGGCAGTTATCTCTGACTTTCTGCAGATTGCTCTACTTAAGGAAAGTGACATTCCTTTGGTATAATTGTGGTGTAGTATATGACTACTTCTTTTCTGAAGAATCTGACTTGGCACGTTTGAGTTCTTTGGAGTTGTGAGGCAGATATTCATCAAGGTGCGAGCTTGAATTGAATACCTGTGATATGATTAAGTAGGATGGAGGTTGTCTACTCAAACTTGGTTGTTGAATCAAGTCTATGAGAACATGGAACTCTTGTTTTGTTATAGGGAGGAGGTTCTTCTAAGTGGCAGAAGGAAATACTAAATTCCTCAACTAGATGTCTAATCAGATGTCATGACATCAAGCAAAAACTTCAGGGTCTTAGTTGATGTTGTGGCGCATCATCATAAGATAAGTTGATCTACTCAGAAATAAATGGAATTAACACTTCAAAAGAGTTTATCTCATGTAGTTTGCGGGAGCTTCAAGAAGGAGAAGATGTTACATGTCTAAGGCTTGTTGGATCTAAGATGGCTTGCTATGGAGTAAGTGGATAATGTGACTTGAACTTTAGGTTTCATTGGTGGATCAGAAGGTTTTCTGAAACTCTGAAGAAAAACTAAGATTAACCAAACAGTGGCATTTGGTCGATCTTTATTATGCATTCAAGCAGGGTGCTTGGAACAAATTACTCTTGGGAAAAAGGGTAGTTGGTTGAAGACTTAAGGAGGTTCTGGTTTAGTTCTATCTTGGAGCTTGTGGTAGAAGTTCTAAGTTGATTATGGAATATTACCTTCTTTTGGTGGATAAGAGTTTATTTCTCTCTTCGATTATTTGGAGTTCTTATTCATTAAGCTGGTGGTGCAGTGTTATTTGAAGATCTTCAGTTGGATTACTATGCAGTAGTAAGTCAAGTGGTGGAGCATATCAAGAACCATGTTGGTTGGTGTCTGTGATATATGAAGGATATCCTAACTGATGTTAGAACATCATCTGGGTTTGTTATCCTTGGAGTAGGATTCTAAGTTCTGTGTGTAGAACTTGACACTCACATCGTGTCTAAGAAGTATTTACCTTGTCATATGGGAGAATGATGAGTAAAGAACTGTCTTGGAAGTATGATGTGAATGTGGGATCAGATTGAAGTGGATCATGGGTTGATTGCATGAAGGTATGGATTCTGATGTGTTCAGAATATGGTAGCTGATATTCACCAGTTGAATTAGAAGTATTCTATCTTATCATATAGGAGAATGATAGATTAAAGACTGTCTTGGATCATGGGGTGTTTATCTAGAAGAGTGACTCTTGCTGAAGTCAGAATACTTATGGAGAGGTGGTTTATTCTACTACAAGTCATGCTAGAGAG
Organism: Lathyrus tuberosus; assembly: GCA_022829125.1. Taxonomy (NCBI): domain Eukaryota; kingdom Viridiplantae; phylum Streptophyta; class Magnoliopsida; order Fabales; family Fabaceae; genus Lathyrus; species Lathyrus tuberosus. The sequence continues at coordinate 1,711,829 of JALAZF010000746.1, read as the reverse complement.
AAGTGGATCAGTTTGGTGCTTGTGGAGCAAATAAGCTGAGGATTTCTGGAGCATGTGTTTGATGTCCTTCAAGTGTGAAGAACATCTGGGCGAGCTAGCAAACTAAGGGGCTTTGTATGTCTCTTTGAGGAATGTGAAGCATTCCAGATTCAATTGGGTTGTATCTCAGGGAACAAGGATATCTATACATGAGAGTTCAGGAGGAATTCGTATGGTGTATGGATGGTTTCTGGATGAGAGAGATCAATGGTGTTTTGGTCTCAATCCAAGAGTTTGTTGGTTGTGGTACAAGGATGCATTCTTGGTACTCTCACTATATGATCATGAAGTTGTCATGGTATATCATGTAGTAATTTTGGGTGGATCTTGCTGAAGAAGCAACTTTTGAGAAAGATAGAGGGAGAACTTCTGTCTGTTAAATGTACTAGTGTGGTACATGGATTGCTTTAGGTTCAAGCATTAGTTAAATGTGTTCATCAGGTGTGTTGAACAGAGGGTGCGCTCTTGAAGACATGAAGATGCGTCTTATGTTTTCCATTTATTCAGGGTGTTCTTCTTGCAAAAGAGCACTAGTTATCTATGACAGGGGGAGTTAGACTTCTGTTTGGATAGGTTACTGCAGTAGTGCAGTTGGTAATCAAGACTATTTGTGGTTTCAAGCAGTTTATGATAGATCGCCTCAGGTGAGGATGATATGGCAGACGAGATGTCGTGACATTGCTCTACTGGTATAAGTTCTAGGTGGACTTATCAGGTTGTTCTGATTCTATCATTGGTGTCAATGGATTTAATTAGACGTGATACAAGTACCTTATGAGTATTCTGGGAGTCATTGCTTATTTCTGAGAGAATTTAATTTTCTCTGCAGAAGCAGATAAGGTCTTTTGAGAGTCTTTGCTGCTAACTGAGAGATGTTTGAAGAAATGTCTAAACATCTTGGTCAGTTATTCTTGGTCTTCTGGTTGAAAGGATTATTCTTGGGGCCTATTGAAAGGGACGATGGAGAGAATGTGGCTTAAAAACGTGTGTTAAACATGTGTCTTGAGACATGCACATTCCTTGGACGGATCCCCTTGAAAGAAGAAACAGTCAAAAGAGTTTTGGCTGGTGCACATTTTTCTTTGGAAGTTTCATTCCTCATTTAATGTTGTTATTTTGTTGTGCTAAGTATGCATGAGACTTATCAGCTTTTGGGTGTGTTCCAGCTGGGTTTGGTCCTGTCTTGGACATGTTTGTCAATTTTTGACTAAAAAGGGGAGAAAAGTACAAGAGTTATGAACACAGTCGTGTTATGTGTTTTGAGTTATCCAGAGTAGCAGTATGCTTCCTTATGAGAAGAGTGTAAGCTGCCGACTGAAATAACTTCGGGACTTTATACTCTCTTTGGAGCATCCTGGGTTTATTGTGCAAAAGGAGTTTTAGCCCAAATTTGTCAAAAGGGGGAGATTGAAGACTCTAAATATTTGAGCAAATTTTGATAAAACAAGTTGCTGTACAAGATGTTCCAACAACAAAGAAGAATTCTGCTTAAAGAAGACATGTCAGATAAGATGTCCCAACACGATGTTAGGACATCGTGTCTGTTACTAACAGAATGAAGTTTTTAGATCAGTTCCAGGATTTAAGGAGCAATCACAACGTGGATCAAGGAATCAACCAATAGAAGATTGAAAGCCCAACGCAGTAGAAGGCTATAAAAGAAGACCAAGACCTAGGAAGATAAGAGAGAGAGAATGGCATAGACTTAGGAATCCTATTTTGTAAAGTAGGGTTTAGGTTTTGAGAGTCGTAGGTTTCTCTTGTAAGTCTCCCTCTGTATCGATTTGATACATTGTGGTAGACATAGGTACTTGTACAGATTCAGAAACCCGTAGGTAATGAATCATGTATTGTTCTTGGATGAAGCTTTTAAGCAAATTCAAGTTAACTTGTTAGTCAAGGTAGCTTGACTAAACTTTGTATTGAAAGGGGTGTCTTTCAATAGGATGATACAGTTGTTATAACTGTTAGATAATCACAGGTTGTGATTTAGGGAGTGAGATGGGTTTCTCTTATCTAGGATGAAGTTCTTAGATAAAGTCTTCATTGGGTAGTGATAGGTAAACCTGGGTGTTTACTGTAAACCAGCGGTTGTTTACATAAAACTATACTACTGATAGTGGATTCTTCTTCCTGGCTTGGTATGCCCCAAGATGTAGGTGATTTGCACCGAACTGTGTAATCATATTCTGTGTTGTTTATTATTCTGCATTTACAATTCAGTTTTAATTAACATGTTGTAATAGATATCGAAACATCTGTCTTTCTGCAGTTTCTGATATTCTGGATATTAGGTTGCTGTTCTATTCCTTGTTTACTAATTATGCAGAACAATGTCTTGACATGTGTTAGGACATCTGCTATCTGCTATGCCAGAATTTCAGAATATTATGATGTAGAGATTAAGTGAAAACCTTGAACAACGGACAAATGAAGATCACCGTAATGTTAATGGTGATGATGATGATCGAACTCCAAGTAGAAGTGTAGTATTTCATGCTTCTACAAAAGGAAGTAATTGTTCATCCCATCTCCCCCATGCGGATAATCGCGATGATATAGTGGACCCTAACCCAAATGAAATCACAATGTTATACTTGAACGTTGCAGTGATATACGATACTCAACCTCTCCCGCTAGTACATTATCCATGTTTGGATTTATTCTATTACAGTCCTGAAGATGTAAGGTATTTTCTTGGTGGGTATAAGTGGTTGGACGTTGGGATATTGCAAGTTTGGTGCACATAAGTATATAGTTGAATATACATGTCATTATAGAACATTATCATTTATAGAACATCACCCCTAATTTATTCATTTTCTTTAACCATTTAGGTACAATCACAGTGTTTGTATAGATTTGAATAAATCAAGTACGTACGGAACTTGGATCCGTTTTTATTCGATGGGCTTTTAATCAACCAAAAGATATCCGAGAGTACTTGAAAACACGGTTAAATGAGGGAGGAAAAGAATGTTACTTAGCACCATTTCTCTGTTCGTAAGTACTTTTGGAATTGATGTTTATGTATTCTATATTTAGTTTTGTTTTAGCAAATACCAATAATATATATGCTCTTGTTTATTCAGTGGTCATTGACAATTGATCATCATATCATTTAGGACGAATACGATAACTTTTCTGTGTTCCTTGCATGATCCACTGGAAAAGAAAATGAAAGATATTATTAATTCGTAAGTGTATGCTTAATTCATTTTCTTTCATTTAATATGTTTAATTCAAACTCAATGTTCAGTGTTATGGAGCATTTGAATATGATGAACAATGTTAGAAGAAAGCCCACATGGATCTGTCCTAAAGTAAGTGGCCCAATTACATATTTATTTCATTTACATTCATGTGTGGTTGTATTCATGTTATTTTTGCTTAAATTTGTAGATAAGGAAACAACCCGGGACTTACGAGTGTGGTTATTATGTCATGAAACATATGTTAAACATTATCCTTGCCGGCATTGTTGATTCATGGGATAAGGTATACATGTCATAAAATGTTTACATATATTAATATATAAGTTGACTATTGAATTATTATCATACATGTTATTGGCTCTTTCTTATGTAGATGTTTAACGACGAAACCCCATTCCCCGTCGAGGACTTTGTAGATCTTCGTAAATGTTGGGCGTATATCCACAATGTTCTTAAGGGTCCTGCTGATTGATGATGTGAATAACACTTTTCTGTAGAAATGATGTGAATAACATGGATGACATGAATATAGTGTTTGGTGTAAATATGGTTATAATAGTTACAATACTTACAGAATTAATAATAGGAAGAAATTTTGGCTTTTGTCAATGAACAATGTTAGCTGTATTTTATGCTCGTTATGCATGTATACATCATTTGTTATGGTTAAAATGGTTACAGGTTAAAAAATGGGATGAATTTGAATTGCTGAGAAATGCATATTTAAAACATAGGAAGTTTTGACAGCAGTTATAAAATCTAGCCGTGGTTGTATATTTGTGTCTGCAGAATATATAACGACAGTTATATAATTTAACCGTCATAATATCTCGGGCACTGCACAGAAAAAAATAAATATCAAAACGGCGCAGCTGGGAATCGAACCAAGGACCATTATATTTATCACAGCGGTTCGTTTGAAAAATCGTTGTGATAGAGCGCACTGTTTCCAAGTTAATACAATGGTTAATGGGCCGTGATTCAGAGCCGGCCCAACCCATTTCGAGGCCTAAGGCGGATTAAAAAATGCAACTTTTAAATTTTTTTTATAAAATTGTTATTATTTTATTCAAAAAAGAAAATTATTATATAAAAATTATTTATTAAATTGTTATAAAATCAATTTATTTAACTTTTTTAAGATATCATAAATTTTAAATTTTAAACAGCTTTTAAAGTTTCATATTAATTTGTTTAAATATTCTAGTTGATATTAATTTAAATTAAAATAAAAGAATATTCTACAATAGACCAATTATAAAAATAAATAACTAAAAAGATTATAAATTAGGCCTAAATGTAAAAATAAAATAAAATACAATTTAATCGTCAATATATTATTTTATATAAAATCACTCTCACCAATATAAAATTATTAATGAACTAATATAATTAAAAGTTATACTAAAAATAATATATAAAATATTTTTAAAATCTAGCTATTTGTTTAAAACAAAATAAAAGACCTGTTTTATAAAAAAAAAAAATCAAATTCACGTGATCACATGATCATTAATAATCAATTAAAAAAAATATAATCATTAATAATAAGACATATGCTAAATGATTGTTGCACATTGATACTTGCATTGAATGTTGAAAATTGCACCACAAAGAAAAATAAGTATACTCAATTAAATGAATGACAAAAAAGTCTCACTAAAATACAGTAACACATTTCCATATACATAGATAAATAAAAATTAGAGGCCCTAGGCAAGGGCCTTGTTTGCCTGCCCCTAGGGTCGGGCCTGCCGTGATTATAAATATCATTTTACAACGACATTCTACATAACAACGCTTGCGCCAACGTCATTGTATACCTTTTCCAACCGTTGTTAATTGGTTTTTACGTATATATATATATATATATATAGAGATAGATAGATAGATAGATAGATAGATAGAGAGAGAGAGAGAGAGAGAGAGAGAAAGAGAGAGAGAGAGAGAGAGAGAGAGAGAGAGAGAGAGAGAGAAAGAGAGAGAGAGATAGAGAGTTGTTCTAAACCTAATGAGGCATTAAAGTCGTGTATTGAAAGAAGCATTTTTTAGGGTTTAATGTGTCCTTTGTTATTTATGAATCACCCTGATATCACCTTGATATCTGAGTTGGACTATGTTCATTGTTCTTTGTGAGCCATTCATGTGCCTCTTAGGTGCTTGAATTGGATTGTGTTTGAATTATAATCACTCATAAGCTTTTAAGCAAGAGTGAATTTTGTGTCATTGGAAGTGTGTCTTCTATTGTTCTTTGTTCTTGATTTTATCACTGTTGTGTGATTGAAGGGAAGTGAGACGGGTCTCATATGTAGGAGTGTCTTAGATAGAAATAACATGGGTAGTTATTAGGTGCAAAGTTTGTAAAACCAGAGGTTGTTTAGAACTTCAAACTAATACTATTATAATGGATTTCCTTCCTGACTTGGATGCCCCCAGATGTAGGTGATGTTTCATCGAACTGGGTTAACAATTGAATGTGTTATTTACATTTAATCATTTACTTTAACTGCATGATTGTTTGTGTTGTCATACTGTCCTGATTCCAGTGTTGTGACATCTTACTCGACATCTGGTGTCTGATTACCAGAATTTCATTATCAACTTGTCCTCTTTGGAACTTATTTTCAAGCAAGAATTTGCTTAACCGATCATACCATTCTCTAGGAGCTTATTTTCAGGCCACATATGGCCTTCATGAGCTTGAAAACATGGTATGTAAATATAAGATTGATAAACCCTAGAGGTTGATAAATAAATACCTCCTCTTGAATGTAACCATTTAAAAACATACTTTTTAAATCCATTTGAAATAGTTTGAAATTCATGATGAAAGAGAAGCCTAATAACATCCTTATGACTTATAATCTAGGTACAAGTGCAAATGCTTCATCTAAATCTATTCCTTTCTGTTGATTGTATCCTTTCGCAATAAGTCTGACTTTATTTCTTAAAACATTATCATCTTCATCCAGCTTATTGCAAAAAACCCATCGAGTTCCAATATTATTAAATTAAATGAAGCTTTGGAAATGAGTTTCCAAATGTTGTTTCGTTCAAAATGATTTAACTACGGAAAACTGTTGGATGTATTGAAGATCACATGTCTCATTTACTTAATCTCATGAAAATTTCATGCATGTATGTATGGCGATAAAATATTAAACTTATGTGAATATAAGAAAATTATATTACAAACATTATTATCAAGCCAAATATATATCATTTACTTCACATTTTAATAAAAAAATTAAAATAAATCGAAGTAAAAAACAAATACTAATATCAAATAATTAATTACAATCCTTTAGAGACATAAAATAATTTTCCACTTTTTTTTATTGTTAATTAAAAAACAAAACAAAATCAAAATATGTCACATAAATAATCTTTAATTATAGACAAATGAAACAAAATAAATAAATAATGACTATCATTTCCTAAACTTACGACCAACAATAAGAAAGTTAAAATCAACACATAGAAAATAATACCACGTATTTAGGGTTTTTTTCTTGTCAACAACCATTAACAAAAATATATTACCTTTAAAATGCAACGATCGATATATATTTTTTCAATATTTAAATTTCTCAAAATATTTATCGTAAATATATATCAAATCATCCATGAATTTGTAAGGAAAAAAAAAGCATAAACAAAAGTATAAAGGTTTCAGGCACTAATCACAAATCATCTCAATAAATTAAATATGAAGATCCATTCTAATATCAATTATTAGAATTAATTTATAGATTAATGTATATCTTCAAATACAAAGATTAAAATTATAAATATAATTTCAGGCATAAGCGAAACAAACATATGAGCATGTATACACAAAATCATAGAATCCACGATATATTGATTTATTAAGGATTATAGGAATATTTAGACGAGTCTAAGGAGAAAGCTTTTAAAGGCACTGATAGCGGTAATCTTGTAACCAATGTTTTAAAAATCGGACCGAATCGTCTGATTCAATCGGTTGGACTGGGAATCGAAGATGAATCTGGTTGAGTCAACCTTTTAAAATCCCTAGTGGGTCAAAACCGAAGTTAAACTGGAAAAACTGGGTTGAACCGTCCAAAACCATTCGAACCAAAGAACCAGAGTTGGTTTTGTAAAACTGTCTGGTTCATAAAAAATGCATCAATTGACTATTTTTTAATTATTTAAAAAATGTTAATATGTTAATATCAAAACTTAACATACATTCCCCAATCACAAAAAAAGAATTCAGTGTGTTTTTTACAACCATACAAACTTCTAAGTTTTGTCACTCAATTATAGTTTTTCTTTCAACCACACTCCATCATCATCATGTCGTCACTTTCAAACATAGTCACGGTCTTCAACTCAATATTGATTGTCGTTCAAGTCAATATTGTTTGTTGTTGTCAATTAATTCTTGTTTATCATAATTCAACTCAAATTTGATTTTTTGTTGTTGAATAAAGCATATTGTATTATTTATATTTTGACATTCTATGTTATTTAATTTAGGCATTCTTAATTATTCGAACTTTATTTTAGTTATTATATTATATTATTTTTATTTTGGTTTGAATTAGTTTAATTTATTTTATTATAATTCTTTAGTTTGGTCAAAATATTCTTAAATGATGGTTGAAATGAAGTGTAAAACTATGTTATGTTACGTATTATCGATATTGTTGTATTAAATTTGTAATGGATTTTGGAAATATTTATTTTCTCAAGTTGTGAACATATAATTATGTGTGACATATCTATGAAATTTAATTTCATATTATTAGTTTATTTAATAAACGGTTCGACCGTAGGTTTAACCGGTTTAACCAATTGAACCTTAAATCGCAAGTTTCACTGATTTGATCTTCAGTCTAATTTTTAAAACATTGCCTAAAATACAGAAGTGTATAGACAAGTGTCTGACACTTGTTGGCTTGTGGTTCTACCACAATCGATACTTATAATACCTTGAACACTCTTCAAATGGGAAGAAGAGTTAATTTACTTGTAATTCGGTATATTGGGGACCAATACCTATATATAAGTTGCTGGTCAATTAAGATTCTCATTATTCTAAAGTGGACCATCCTAACATTAACTCATATTTGAGTCTATATTCAATTAATTAATTATTAAATAGAAATCTAATTAATCTTTTTAACTATTTAATCAACTCTTAATATATATATATATATATATATATATATATTGTAATATAATAATTAAATAATATTTAAATATAAAATATTCTAGCATCCTCAACCTTAAGACACTCGAGTACTTTGAACAAGTTTCATTGAAATCTCGACCTTTGATATTATGTAGTGGGTTGGGCGATCCTCTGTGGCTAAGGCATACATAACAGGTTCCGAAGCATCATTTTCCCCTATTTTTCCATTCGCGATTTGCAAAAGGTCATCTTCTTCGTCTTTCAAACTTCGCTATTTCGCGTGAGCTCTTTTGCACTGATTTCCTAGTTAAGTTCATTTGTACTCTTTGTTCGGTGGTACTCGATGCACATAGGATGCCACCATACTAGATGAATATAAGGATGATCTATTGAAGAAGGAAGTTGAAACTTCAAGAAAGAATATCAAGAAATGGAGATCTGAATATTCTAAGAAAGGAGATCTGAATCTCTAGAATAAAGGAGACCTGAACGTGAAAATCGTGGGAATCAGATTTTGATTCCCACACACGAAGCCACTATTTCACGGTGAAGCAAGAATGTTTGATGAACGGTAAAATGAGATATCGGTACGCCGTCACAAGCTTTCTATGTGATGGAAAGGGGGACTGATCTATAAGGTTAGAACTCCAACACCAAAGTTAGTGAGCGAATGAGAAGTAATGTGAGAGTGAGAATTGATTTGAATATATGATAATAACATGCTTTCTCTCTTATATAATGAGAGTAGTTAAAAAGGTCTGCAAAGAATGCATAGTGTAGTGCAGACATCTGTATGATTGATCTGGAAGGTGGATGATGTCTTAGGGGTGAAGTTGTCTGCTTTAGGCGAGAATAGAGGAACACTTGTTCCTCGCGTTATCTTCCTTTACTTTGTCTCTGGACTTTTCTCCTTGGGCCCTATGGAAGGTCCAAAACAATTATAATATTTGAATCATGTAATTTGGATAAATTCATGCAATACTATACTTTATTTATAAGTTGGATCATGTAATAAAGTCGGCCAATAATCTTATGAATATGAGTAATGTGTTAAACTAACAGATTTGACCTACATTCAGTTGAAGAACAATATTGCTTCCATACTATTTATTTAAACATTATATGTATTTTTCTTGCATTAAAAGTAGTTTAATAATCATATGATTATTAATCAATAAAGCCAAAATATACCATTGACATTATACTTTGTAGACGATGCTTATGTGAATTGTAAGATCTCTCATTAATGATGGATCATCATGAGGGGGAAGCATTCACATTGGGTCAAACACTCACCTAAAGGTCAAAGACTCAGCCAAATAAGTGAGAGAGACATCACATATTCATCCAAAACCTTAAGGTGATATGTGTATAGGTCTTCTCACTTATAAAGTGCTCAACCTCCATTTTTCTAAGAAATCTGAGACTTAGAACTCACACTTGTTTCTCAATAATCTCCCTCTCAAGTGTGAGTCAATCCACTATGCCCCCCTCAAGCAGAAGCTCTTTCATCCACATGCTTGTACTGCCGTTGACAGACACCCTGACTCGTCATGGGCACTACAATGGGACACACCGTCTGACCACCACTATGTCAGAAAGACTTTCGATACAAGGAGTCGGTCCCTTAGTTGAACCATTGGCTTTGATACCACTGTTGGGTCTCATGAGAGGAAAGAATTCACATTGGATCAAACACTCACCTAAAGGTTAAAGTCTCACCCAAACAAATGAGAGAGACACCACATATTCACCAAAAACCTTAAGGTTTTAAGTGAATATATATTTAGTTTATTAACTGTGTGGTAAATTTAGTTGAGTTTGATAAAACAATATGTTACCGAAGTAACTTTTATTAATTTGTCTAATAAATTTAAGGGTTAAATATACAATACCCCCCTGCAATGTTAGCGATTTCTCATTTTAGCCCCTGGTAAATTTTTTTTTTTAAAAACCCCCTCGTAATATCCAGATTCTCTCACTTAGGCCCCTAGCTGCCACATGGCAGCAAAGATTCCTTTCTCTTTGCTCGCGTGGCAGCCACGTGGCATTTTTAATATTATTTTATTATTATTTTATTATTTATTTATTTATTATTTTTTTTTATTTTTTTATTTTTATTATTTATTTTTATTTTTTTTTTTAATTTATTTTTTTTAATTTATTTTTTTTAATTTTTTTTTACTTTTTTTTTTTTAATTTTTTTTAATTTTTTTTAATTTATTTTTTTTAATTTTTTTTTTACTATTTTGTTTTATTTTGTTTTATTTGTTTTATTTGTTTTTATTATAATTTTTATAAATTTTTTTTCTTTTTTTTTTTCTTTTTCGTTTTTATTTATATATATATATATATATATATATATTTTTTTTTTTTTCGTTTTTGGACCTAATTTTTATTTTTAATTCTATTTTAAACAAATTTTTATTTTAAAAATTACACTAGTGCAGAAAAGACTTTTTACATCGGGCGAAAAACACATTTTACCTCGGTTCTGGGTCCGATGTAAAGCCAAACGATGTAGTAAATCAAAGACATTTTACATCGGGCCATAGTCCGATGTGAAAAATACATCTACTACATCGGTTGACTATTAAGTCTGATGTGAAATACATCTACTACATCGGTTGACTATTAAGTCCGATGTAAAATGTATATTTTTACATCGGTTGCCTTTCTGACCCGATGTAAAATGTATGTTTTTACATCGGTTGCCTTTCTGGCCAGATGTAAAATGTTTTTTTTTACATCGGTTTCCTTTCTGGCCCGATGTAAAATGTATGCTATCTTTCTTAAAATGTATGTTTTTACATCGGTTGCAAGGCGAAAAAGAAATAAAAAAAAAAGAAAAAAAATTATAAAAATTAGGGTTAAATATACAAAAACCCCCTGCAATGTTAGCGAATTCTCATTTTAGTCCCTGTAAAATTTTTTTTTTTAAACACCCCCTCTTAAAAAAAAATTTTAAAAAAATTTTTAAAAAAAAAAAAAAAATTAAAAATAAAAAAAAAAAAAAAAAAAAAAAAAATATATATATATATATATATATATATATATTAAAAATGCCACCTGGCTGCCACGCAAGCAAAGAGAAAGGAATCTTTGCTGCCATGTAGCAGTCAGGGGGCTAAGTGAGGGAATCTGGATATTACGAGGGGGTGTTTAAAAAAAAAAATTTACAGGGGCTAAAATGAGAATTCGCTAACATTGCAGGGGAGTTTTGTATATTTAACCCAATATAATACAAGGAAAGAATGTTTATTATATTAATGTATAAGATTTAAAAGAAAAAGATTAAATAGAATAGAGATAAAATTTAGCGAAGTGAAAAAAAATCAATGTATTATTTTAAAATAAGAAAATATAAGTATTAATATTTTTTTAAAAATATATAGCTATATGCAGACCTAATGGGCAACCCACGACCCATATGGACTAGTTCTAATGGACAACGTCCGTTTTAGGGTAGGAGTAAAAAAAGCACTAAAAAAATATGAGCTCTAATTTTAGAGAGCTTCTTATCCCACTCCTTGGATTTATTAGTCACCATGCACATTTCCTTAAATGCTCCTAGGTTCTGGAGATATATCTCCGGACGCACATTTTTTTTTTCAACTTTTGATTTTGCTAGAGATATATCTCCGAAATCACCATAAAACACGTATTTTATTCATTTTTGAGTCAGACCCCATATTTACAAATAAATTGTTTTTGGAGATATATCACCAGAACCTGATGGCATTTAAGGAAACGTGCATGGTAGTTAATAAATATAAGGGCTGGGATAAGAAATTCCATAATTTTAAAGCATAAACCCTATGATTTTTCGGGTTTAATGGACCGGCGCATAAGGACTAGCTCCTTTTGAGAGTTCTGGAAAGCTCAAATATGAAACAAATTAGGTTAAAAAGATCTCATATTGTTGAGTTACTATTAAATCGTGATTAGAAAGCAATTATTGATGTTTAAGACATTATTAAGGAATAATGTGCGCAACAATTCAATATACACGCAACATAATTGTATTCATAATTATTATATAATTAACAAAGAGACAAATTTGGCCACTAAAAGAAAAACTTAATCTATCAATGCATGCACTCCAAGCAACCATGCATACATGGGATAACCTTCAAAATAATAGCCAAATAAACTTCATTAACGCATGATACAAAATTAATACACATATCTCAGGTTATTCATAATTATAGCTTAATTACCGCGTGTTATACGCAATTTTCGATTTTAGCATTCACGAATCTACTCCTATATATAGTGGTGAATTTGGAGTAACATTTGCTCATTTCCTCTTAAAAATTTATTTATCATAGAAACAAAGAAATTAAGAGTTAGAGCAATGGCACTGATTAAATGGTTTTTCCATTCAGCTTGCAATATTTTAGGGTACCCTACAGAAGAAAAAATTGAAGGTTACCCTAATGGAGAAGTCAAGAATAAGTGCTTAAATAATTTGAAGGAGATTAATGATGCAAACACTTCTTCTTATAAGTTTCAAATGCCTCTTCGTTATCCACGTTATACCAAAAGTGATTATGAGAAGATGGAAGAGTGGAAGGTGGAATTGCTTCTTAAGGAGTATGGATTGAGTTTCAAGGGTAGTCTTGATGAGAAGAGAGGTTTTGCAATGGGAGCATTCTTGTGGCCTGATCAGTATTGAAGGAATTGTTTGAAATAAGCCTTTAATTATGATAGTATATATAATGCTAATAAATGTATAAGAATTTTAAGCTTTGGTAACAATGTTCAACCATTCATAGAAGTCGAGAATTTAATCTGCTATTTTCAAAATTATACCTGACATCTTCAAATTTTCATAATTTTAAAATTATCCTTGAAAATATTTGAAATAAGTAAAAGTATTTTATATTATCGAAAAGTGAGATATAAAAACTCATAAAAAAAAAAAATTACATGAACTAAACTAAAAATCTCACTAACTTACAAAAACCAAAAGTAATTTAAACCTATTTTTTATTATGTTTATTACTATTTATGATTATTATAACTATTATGTTTATTATTATTATTATTATCACTAATTATTATTAACTATTATCATTATTACTGACTATTATTATTATTATTATTATTATTATTATTATTATTAGGATTAATTGCATGTTACCCCATGTAATGTTAGCGAATTTTGCTTTTCCCCCCTCCCTGACTTTTAGCAACGATTTTTTCAAGCAAACCGTTGCCAAAACCTGCCTTTGGCAACGGTGGGGGTACGCTGATATGGCAGGGGTAAAATGCAATTAACCTTTATTATTATTATTATTATTATTATTATTATTATTATTATTATTATTATTATTATTATTATTATTATTATTATTATTATTATTAATGTTGATTATGGTTAATGCTTATTTATTATGATTATTACTATTATTATTTTTATTAGTACTAACTATTATTATTATTATTATTAATTACTATTTATCGATTATTATTATTGTTAATATTTATTATTGAATATTATTGTTACTACTTATTATTATTGTTAATTATATTAATTATATTATTGATTATTATTTTCTTTTTTATTTGTTTATTATTATTGATTTATTATTGTCATTTATAATTATTATTGTTATTATTGATTATTGATGATTATTATTATTGTTATTATTATTATTATTATTATTATTTATTTTTATTATTTATCATTTTCTATTATTATAATTATGAGAAAAGGGATGGTGCACTGACAGTGTAAATTATTTTTATACTGTCAACCAATGACAACCATGTATCCCGCCAAGTCAGCCTGTTAATCTTAAATTATTTAAATGATTTGGCACTTTAAAATATTTTGATTGGATGCATGTGTAATACTTTTTTACACTGACAGTGCACTACCATTAAACCCTATAATAATAATAATTATTTCTTTACTATTATTGTTATATTTATTTATTGATTAAATTGTTTGTTTTAAATTGTTAAAAAGAAAAGTTGGTTTTTGGTTCCGTCGTTTTCAGATGCGTTGTAGTTTCAAAGTTAAAATTCAATTTAATTTCAATTACTGCTTAAACACCTAGAGTTTTGTTGAACGATCTCAAATAGAGTGATTTCTACATGAATTACTCTACGATTGCTTAACATAGCTCTAAATTCGTTAGTTTGTTTGTCGTTTTATTTTTACCTTAAAAAAATATCTTTTAAAATCATCGAGTTGTTGGATTTTTAGATGTGTTGCAATTTTGGAGTTAAAAATTCAATTCAACTTCAGAAACTGCTTAAACTCATAAAATTTTGTTGATAGACCTCATATAGAGTGATTCCTACATGAATTATCATACGATTGCTTAACATAGCGCTAAATTCGTTAGTGTAACTTCGATTTATTTCTAGACCCTTGGCTTTCTCTTGGGACTTTTTACAATGAGATCGTTGTTTACTCACAATTGTTTATTGAGCTTACATTATTAATTGTTGTACTTTATCCCTATTTGACAAATTGTACCCCTACTTCTAGAAAAGAACAAAATCAACCACTTTTTGAAAAGAACAAAAACAAATACTCGATCCAACATCGAGCAATCTTCCCAAATCAAAATCATTTCCACTTCTCAAGCATTTTTAAACCCTCCGGTCATTTCATTTCGTTTCAGTTCAAACACGAGTAAAAACCTCGATTAACATCGAGCGCCTTTTATCCAATTTAACTAAAATACCTAATCATACTTAGACACTGTAATGCCCCATTTTATTTTAATTATTATTAGTAATTAAATTACATGTTGACGTGTGTAATTGCGTATTTATGTGTTTTGTAGTGTTTGGGATATCATTGGTTTGAGGTAGTGACCTTAAGATTATACCTTAAAGGAATAGTAGGGGTGTGTGAGCAAAATTGGTAGTGTGGTGAGTAAAACTAATTAGATTATTTTAGTTAGTATTTATTTAATTATAATATTAGGTGAATATTGATTTAATTAAATATGTGATGGAAAATTATTATTATTGTTACTTTTCATTAGTTGAATTAAGTGAAAATAATAATATTATAATAAGAAAAAAAAGGGGATTAGAGAAGGGAGAAAAATCATTCTACGTGAAAACAAGAGGAAGAGGCAAGAGAGAGGGCTAGAGCTCAAGATAGAAGAAGGAAGCCTTACAAGAACTCTAAGGTAAGGGTGGGAATTCTTTAATCTCTCAAGGGTTGGATGATGTATGTATTTGGGTAGGAATCATTAGGTTGAATTCATGTGAATGTTGAATGTTTGTTGATAGGTAGTTTGGAGTTTTGATGAGAAAATGATAGGTTCTAATGAGTTTGGATATTAAGATTTGTTCATGATGTTGTCTATAAAATAATGCATGTTATTGTTGCTAAATATTGCTGAGATTGGATGTGATTTTCGTGCACTATGAGGACTATTTTGGGGAGGGAATTGGGTCTGGTGTAGCAGAAAATTGGATTGCAGAAAATTTGTTACGCGCTCGTAGCGGTGGGCGGTGCGGTGCCGGGCGGTGATCAGGAGGTACAACATGGAACGCTACTGGATTTTGTTGGAATTCAGGGAGGGCTACGCCTGTGCGCCGCCGGGCGGTGCAAAGAGGCGCAGCAATGCTGCTTGAGTGATTTTTTTTGTTGTTTCTTTGCTGTTTTCTTGTTGTTTCGCGTGGTTTTCTGTTGCTTCGTTGATGATTTCTTTAGATGATGTACTTTGGAGGATTGTTATGAAGATGCATGTTCGAATAGGTGTATGTGTGTTGTTGTGAAATAGTGAGTTGGGTATTGATGATATGCTATGTTTATGCATTTGTTTCGTTGTTGCATGTTGTCGTGGAAGGTGCATAGCATGTTGCATGAGTTGAGGGATGATGTGTGCCCATGTGGGGTGTGAGTGTCTACCCAGATTCCTTTTAATGAAAGCGATGTTGTTGTTGTTGTTGAGGTGATTGTGTGCCCATGTGGGGTGTGAGCAATCATGATTGTCGTGTGCCCATGTGGGGTGTGAGCGACTAGATAGACGTTGCGACGGGAATTATGATCATGAAATAGGGATCGAAATTGGTACCACATGCATTGAGTATAGTTGGTGTCTCATTGCATTACTCTTGTTAGTTGTGTTGCATTATGCTTTGATTGATGATCTGTGGTTGTGTTGAGGTGTGTGATTCTTGTTGGTAGTTGTGATATGGGTGAATGACTTGGTGATTTATACTTTTATATTTATATCATCTTCTTCTTTTGTTGATTTGAGAATCTCACCTCTTCTGTGTTTGGTGATGCTTTATACGACATCCTACAGATAATCAGGAGTAGTTTGGAAGTCGTGGTCGGTGAAGACGAGGTGCATCACTTTAGTGGCGTCTGCTCTGATATGTAACATTGGGAGTCGGGAACGCTTTTATGCATGTTTTATTTTGGTTAAAGAACTAGTAGAAGACCCTTGCGTCCGCACGGGTAAATTTGTTTGATGTTGTAGTTATATTTTTATAAATATATTTGTAAAAATTAATTATTAAATGAGATATAGAGTGAAAATTAATAATTATACAATAACTGAATTAAGGAATTGCAAACACAAAAGATAATGTGTATTTGACATATATTCTGAATGATTATTATAAAATAAATAGAAATAGATATAGCAAAATACAACATGCGTTGCAGGAAGTCTTAATTATTGGTAGTCTGAATCAATGGTTACACATTTTCTTAATTATTGGTTAGAACAGGATATCTGTAATACATGTCAAATTACAATGCTAGTTGAAACACCCATATAAGCATATTGTCAACATGAGAGTAAATGAAGTCCCAAGTGAAACAACCATAACCATATAGGTAACATAAGACACAATGCAGTCGTAGTTGAAACAACTAATACAATAGTGATAACATGGCATGAAGTCTGTATTCCATGTCAAATTACATGAGACATAGACTCTGTAGAAATCCGTTTTTAGTGAAAATCAAAGTTCTATTGTTTTTATATTAAGTGTACTTATTTATTGCCAACATGAAATAACTTTTGAACTGAATGTTAGCATAAGGAAATTTCTATCAGTTTAAAGGTCAATAGTAACCGAATACATGACACTACAATTATAATGAATTGGTTCATATCTTCCATGAACAATTGTGACAAAAAATTTGGATAGTTATACCAGTTTAAATTGGTTATGATACATAAATATAGTTCTAACTTGGTTTAAGAATATATGCACAAAATCAATAAATACACACAACAAATACCTATATCAATGTACCAATGGTTCAAGTTACTTAATATACATGTATCATGTATCCAGTTTAGATTTACAATTGCAAACAAAAGCTAATTAACATTGAATTATCTCAGACATAAGTTTCACAAAATTTTCCATTCATTCTGTTTTGCACAACCTTCATAGCAACACCTCTAGCAGCAGTGGTGACGTTGTTCGCAGTGATCAATGCATTGTTAACTTGATCATCCATGGACTTAAGGTTTATCGCATCCGCTGGTGTTTTCCTAGCAGCCTGCAATTGAAAATATACAAGACAGTGAATTTATGCTTAAAATATAAATGACCCTATTATTGCATACATGATGACAATTTCATATTAAAGAAGAGTGAGCTTTACGGTTTAACATTTGAGTTTAATTCAGGTTGTTGAGTTATAAATAATATAAACAAATCAACCATTTGCTAGAGCTGCAAAACTAGAAAATATCAATGTATAAGTAGACAAATAGAAGTGATGAAGATGCCAATTAGTAAGAGACGAGAGGATTCAAAAGAAAAGAAAATGTGTTAAAAAGTATATGATAGAACGCTAAGTGAAGAAAATTCTTATCAGAAATAAGAATGTTGATTGGAATGGATAAACTTCATAGATATATATAAGTGATTCTAAAATTTTATTCATGGTACCTTCATAGCAGTGGGGTATGAAGAACCAGGAATGTTGATTGGAATAGATAAATAACCACCAACAAAACCAGAAAATAATTGAGCCATTTCATTGACTTGAGACTCACCTGAACCATGCACAAAAACATTGATCTTAAGTTTAATCATGCGCCCTCACGAGTCCTCGTCACGGCTACAAAAGAAAAATGAAAATGTTGTTAGAAAGTAAATGGGCTATAGCCTACGGGCCGTTACCTTTTTGCAAACATCTTGGAGAAGAACGACTTCATTGTTGTCAAAATTGCTCAAAGTTTGGATCATGACATTTTGTATATCATTCATGAAATGGAACTTAAGCTTATTAAGGCGCATCATATTCGACGCAATCCCATGTAGTTTCCTTTGTTGATCTCCTTGAACTGTAATCACGCCATTTTTACCAACCAAATCTCTAAAAGATAACAGAAAACAGTCTTTTGTTTAAGTTCCGCTATACATAACACATAAGTGCTATAGCGCGACTATAACCATTATTTGACAATATTTTGTACTAAATAATGTATCATCAAAGAATAAAGTTGTGACATACTATACCTTTGCGCCATTTCTTCAACGAACCGAGGAGGATGAGAACTTGCAACAACATTGTACCATTTGATACTATCACCAATCAAAGGCCAACCTCTCCGTTCTAGTGGTAATCTCCATACGCTTTTCTCTTCTTTTCTTTTCCTGATTTGAATTAGTCTTGCAAATAATGCAGTCACCAATATCACAATGATCATAACCAACCATGTTTCTGATACGGTTTCTCTCATTTTCTATTTGAAATAAGATAGAGAAAAAAGTGCACTAAATGCATGAATATGTAACAAAAATGTATATAAGTTAGTAGCAATGTTGAAGAACCTTCTTTATAGCCATAGTTTCAACTGTCTCCAAGCAATTTGTATGCGTGGTTAATGAAAACGAATATAATAAGAATCATTTTACTTCAAACTGCATCTAATTAAAAGGTGCAAATGAAAGAAAATGGAAGGGACTGACCTGAAAAACTATAACAAATGATCCTTGTCCAGCAGGACACTCAGCCATGTAAATAATTGTCTACAATCATAAAATTGTCGCAAACATCAAACAACATATAAATGACCATGTCAATATGAACACGCGGTCCACTAATCCACTTAACTAATGAAATAACATAAATGAACATGCTTTGGCTGACAATTTTTTACCACCAATGGTAGTACCAATTACATGTCCTACTTTGATATACTGTAATGATCTAGCTCATATTAGTCATTCTATCATTTATCCCTATGCTTCCTGGGTAATAAATGATACTAAAAAAGTAAAGGCGTAGAGAAAGTATAGTAACCTTGTTATAACTACCAGACCAGCACAGAGCACTTCAAATTTATTCATCTACAAAGTTCAATCTCTTTTTTCTCAGTAAGCCATCTACCCTCCTTTACGTTGTAGCTTCCTGCCCGACTTCTTTTCCAAGACAAAACACACGTAGATCTGATTGCAACACTCATAGCATCACCATGTGAACAAACAATAGTACAAACTCTCCAATTGTAAATGATGCTCATGGCAAAACCCTGAAATTTCAACTTAAGCGTTTGATTTTGCATATTGAAAATTCTGGTAGATAGGAGAAATGAAAGTATGGGAAGAGAGACTGTGATTTAAGTCCTCATGGCGTACTAGTTGTGGCAACAGCAACACCTACCTTGGAGTGAAGCAAATGGTTGTGGCAACAGCAACGCCCACCTTGGAGTGAAGCAAATGGTTGTGGCAACATCAACATCCACCTTAGAGTGAAGCAAATGGTTGTGGCAACAGCAACACCCACCTTAGAGTGAAGCAAATGGTTGTGCCAACAGCAACACCCACCTTAGAATGAAGCCCATTTGCTTCATAATCATTGTGGCAGTAGTTCTGGTAAATTGGTTCACATTTTCAGCCGGGATTTCTAACTTTTATGTAGTGATGTTTTCATATAAAGTAATGAAGTTATGCTCTCAGAGTTGTGATGAAGGCAAAACCACTGTCCTCGCTATTTGCAACTGATGTAGTTTATTACAAGTCTCAACTATGAGAGCTATTATCAAATAGTTTAGGGATTTTTTAGAAAATATGTGAAACTGGATCAAAATATTAAACCTGAAGATATGAGTTTTGGGGAAGAACAATATCCTTGTTTGAGTAATAACTTAAGCTGTTATGTCCATAAGTGATGATAATCCTTGAGATAAATTGGTAGTCACTCACCAGTACATACAGTTTCATGCATTTAAGCCAGCCTAATTCTTGAAAGCAATAAGCGCTTCCATTTTTCTGAAATTCTTTTTTCTTAACCTGGCCACTTTGAGCTTTTTATGTTTCTCCATGAATGCTTGTTTGTATCTCCACTTATCAAAAAATATTTTCATCTCTTTAGATTTCTCAATAACTTGCATCACAGCATCAAAGAAACCTCCCTAGTCTAGGGAGGACAACGGGTCGGGTCGGGTGCGGGTTTCACACTACCCAAACCCGCACCCGAAATCACCACCCGAACCCGAACCCAAAGGCTATTCGGGTGGCAAAATAACACCCACGCCCACACCCGTTGGGTTCGGGTTTTTTCACCCAAACCCGAACCCGTAGCAAAAACTCAAAAAAAAAAAAAAAAAAAAAAATATATATATATATATATATATATATATATATATATATATATATATATATATATATATATATATATATATATCGGGTGTGTAGCAAAAACTCAAAAAAAAAAAAAAAAAAAAAAAAAAAAATATATATATATATATATAAATATATATATATATATATATATATATCGGGTGTGATTTCGGGCACGAGTTTTACACTACTCAAACCCGCACCCGAAATATCGGGTGGCACCCGAACCCAGTCAACTCAGGTTTTCACCCGTTGACTCGGGTTCTGGTGCGGGTGGGCCCCGCGGGTTTGAGTCTGTCTGCCATCCTTACCCTTGACCATAACATACAAGAATGCATCAACCAGATTTTGGTCAAACTTGATCCCCTTCGGTCCATCGGCTGATAATTTGCATTTAACCTCATTCCACAACATCATTACATCAAAATATTTCTCTGCCAAAATATATCCGTTAATCATGGACAAGTAAGTCTGATCATTTGGCTCAAATTGCAGGAATATCATCCTTCTAATCATAGTTAATAAAGACATTCTGCATGAGGTGAAATGTAAATTGTTCATTTGGTCTAAGCCTGTTACACTTCAAATGTTTAATTAGAAATAACCGACATTAATACCTGCAATCATACTGCAATAGAAATAGAAACATTGCAAGCTAAGCAACCCCTATTTTGATCTATCATCCAATAAGCTGGGAAATGACTTGATTCAAAATCACCAAGAGCCTCATGGATTAAAACCAATTTTACCATGATATTCTTTTCAAACTCTGAGCTACAATTGTTTTAATTAATTACCTGTTAAAATAAAATTATTTTGTTTCTTAGGAGCAGGATTCCATAATTCAAACTCACCATAGATGGATTGTCTAGTGCAATGGTTACCCATAGAGGTCTCTTATACTTCTCACGACCAGTAAAACTCCTGATGGGATCATGTAAACAATAACAACATCATAAACATATGAGATTAAAGGCCTACATATCAAACTGCTCTGATTTGTTACATTACATAAAACTCATGTTGTTTCCTTGATGAACATTACATAGAAGATATTACAACCTTATAAGTGAGAGAAACTGCATAGGTTCCGAGAGCTCGATTCCCACTCCTTAGCTCGAATATATCGCGAGCAAGTTATCTTGCAGTGGATTCTATTGAAGGACTACTGTTGCACTCAAACTCATTGTACAGCTTACCAAAGTTCATACTATCAACTATTAGTCCTATCAGAATCATTGACAACCTCAAAAACTTTGAAATTATTGATGAGAACTTCTGAAAACCGTTTAAAACATGTTGATAAGATATTTTCAGCTTATTTCTATAAGATCTTCAGAATAGCTTAAATTATATGAAAATTATTTGACTTTATCTTATCCCGTGTTATAGAAATAGCTTATAATTAAGTTGTATATGCTATTTAAAGTAGATTATGACGTGTAACTAAGCAGTGATTTTGTTTGTGTTGGAATATATTTGCTTGTGAAAAAGAGAGAGGAGAAGAAATGAAATGACCTTTTCATGCCTGCTTTCATTGCTAATTGCATTGAAATAAAAAACCAGAAAAAGAAAAAATCAACAACTTAATATAACTTAGATATTTACCAATTGCATATATGGTTAAGTTATAACTACAATATTTATAGATCAATTACACTTTTAAAAAACTATTATCAATGTCAGGACTACAACTGTTATACTCCAATATAAAAGTCATGTGAATTATCAACACATATGAAGATGGTATTACTTGATTTGTTTTCAACAATATTGCAATGGTATTACACCAATTCCTCCGTATTTGAATTGTTATTTGGATCATAATCTTTACTTCTTAAGAGGTAGAAAATTAAAGGAACCTTTGAGTATCAATGTAGTAATAAAAACATGATATCCTCAAAGCTACCAATGATTTCAGCAAGACATATGTGATATCCTCGAAGCTATTGATAGTGTCAGTAAGACAAACATAATCAAATACGGAGGTTTTGCAACTGAGTGATGTTCATAAAAACGATAAATCAATCCATAACACTAACATTATTTCATTGTTAATTTATAAATTTATCTTAAACCCTTACCTGCAAGGTGTTAGAGGTAAATTTTGCAACAACTTCCTCTATAATAGTATTAGTTTAGCCTGTTCTTGTAGTTGATCCTGTGAATGGAGCCATAAAAAAATTAATATGCATTTAAATGTAAGCAGCTTTTGAAACAGAAAGTGGTAATTGAATTCAAAATGAGGTTATCACACCCATCAACTTCATAAAATATAATGTCAGTCCAGTAACTTCTTAAAATATAACCTGTGTCAAATCATTAGTGGATTTAAAAAAATCACCATCATCACGCATGACCCATCCAAGAGAAAAGCAATCAAGTGACCTGCAACAACAACAAAAAAATAGGCAAGTAATGAATGATGAAACAAACCAGAAATACTCATTTAGATCTTCATAGTTGTACCATGCTGAGTGTGGAGCCTTTCCATTTTTCCTCTTCTTAGCTTCCTGGATTGATCAAAACATGGTTATTACAATTTTGCAAGTCATGACAGGGAACATAGGTGCTTCAGAAACTACAACAATGTCCATGAGAGACAAATTCACACCTTTTCAATTACTCGGTATAAGGGTGTGATAACCTTTCGTAGGAATGCCTCATCATCTCCACCATAAGAAGGCTTGATATTTTCGCCAATGACAATGCTAACATTTCCAGCCAATAAACCATGCAGTTCATATGCCATCTGATATCATACTGGGCCATTGTTAGCAAATGCTCAAATCACTAACAAATTTATAGATATTAAAGAATAGAAAATATTACATTTGTACATATATTATGGCATAAGATATTGTGAAACGGGTGGTATATTTGTACTAACATTGTGAAATATGTAGCATAGACACTCTGGCATGAAGTGGTGCACCAAAATGATCTCACTGGTGAGCTAACAATAGTGAAAAAATGAAACAAATAAATCAGGTAAAGTTGCATTTGGTAAGTTCGATGATTTAAAACTGAACTCAAAACACCTTATTCTTAGGCTTGCTACAACAATCAGGAGGATCAGCCATGACAACTCTGGTATGAGTGGCATGTTATAACGTGTAAATGTTTCTGAACCAAAGAGTCGGTGCCTTGGATTTGCATTATGTCAGTCATAATAATCAATAATAGTATTCTTCCATGGATATACATTTGTTGCAACATGTATCAATCAAAGAATCAAGCTTGTAGAAACCACTAATTGGGTTAAGAACACCAACACATATGTATAATACCATCAAAATTCGACACTATACATTAATATAAATCAATTAAAGAAATGTAAAGGGAAACAAATTTCGCTCCCTAACACTAACCTTGTTCAGCTCTAATGCAGATTCCAAGGGTCCAACATCAGCAGGATCAATCACAGAGGCCTGCTCAGCAAAATGTTTGTTAGTTTAAACACCATAAAAATTCTAACAGTTAAAGATCAGTTTAGAAATGAAGCGTAAAACACATATACAACATCCAACCAATTAGAGATATACATTTCAAATGTGATATATAGATTAAGCGCTTCTATCAAGCATTAACTTTCAAAGCAGTTTCTTTTTCTCTACATAAAAATATCCAGAAAAGACGGGTTGAAGCGAATTATGGAACCAAAGAACACCAAAAATGAAATGTGTTGCTTTACCTCAAAGAACAAAGTTGTGCCATACTATACCTTTGCGCCATTTCTTCAACGAACCGAGGAGGATGGGAACTTGCAACAACATTGTACCAATTTATTCCCCAATATTCAGCTTCAGTTCCACTTTGAAAGTTCAGAACAACAGTAAATCCCTGCACTCAAAGCCACAAAAGTTACTGAAATCCTTGCTATCGGTGTCGGTACAGAACTCTGGTATTGCCAAAAAGAAGAAAATGAAGTAAATACACGACAAAGTAGAAGGTATTATAGTATTTGTACCACTATTCGACAACATTTGATACAAAATCCTGTATCGCAGAATAATAATAGTTTGTTAAAATTTAATTATGCCATAACACTATAGCTATTATTTGTGAATCTTGAAGAAAAAAAGGTAATTCTAACTTACCGGGACAAGATTTGTGCCTGAGTCGATTCCATCCTTACCAACTCTCCATACATTCTGCAGAACTATCTCGTTACCACAAAGATAATCGAAATGGAGCAATAGTTAGAGTGTCTGGATAACCAAAATTTTTTAAAAGGTAGCTATGAAAAATGCAACTGTCAGCTCTTTAAATCACGCAGAAAAATATAATAATCTTTCATTTGTAGCAATAAAAAGCTCTCACAAAAGCAACACAGTTTCAGATACCTTTTCCAAACCCTAAACAGGATTCAGATCAGAAAGTCTCACCAAACCCTTGCAGATCTGAAACCCTAAAATGGATTCAGATATCTTGATGCTGGAAGAAAAATCCGATATTGATAGTCAAAATAGAAATTTGAAAAACGATATAAAAAAACATAGATTTATATAAGCGTAGAGGAAGGAAGAAAATGTTAACCCCAATCGTTCTTCCATAGAAAGGAAGTGATGACTCTTTTCATGGCTTACCACAATCCTTCTTCCATCGCGTAGAGGAAGGAAGAAGAAAAAAACGGAAAAAATGGCGAAGGGGGAGAGAGACAGAGAGAACACAGAGAGAAAGAGGATTTTGGGTGAGAGAGAGAACAGAGGGAGAGAGAGAGAGAGAGAGAGAGAAAGAGAGAGAGAGAGAGAGAGAGAGAGAAAGGGGGAAAGGGTGTGACGAGAAGGAGATGAAAATGAGAGAAGGGGAAAATCTGATGAGAAAGGGGGGAAAGGTTTGAAAAAATGATGCCATGTGTACAAAAGGAGTAGTGTGATTGGTGAAAGAATATTGAGTTAGTCAATTACCCAAAAGGCCATTTGTTAGTGTGAATTCAAAATGAAGGAAGGGTAATTTAGGGAAAGCCTAAGCACTTTCCAATCTTAGTTAGGAAGTTGATTTTGGTTGCCTTTATAGTTTACAAAACTAATTTTTGGTAAATTGAAATCGTTATGCTTTATTATTCGAATGATTTATTTCCGGTGCGTAATAAAGAGTATTTTTGGATTAAAGTATGCTTTAATTTATGTTACATGTCTATTTATGAGCAAGTTTTTGTTGAAAGTAATGCCATTTATTTCTGAGTTGTATTATTTTACTCTGATTATTCGATTAAATTATGAGGGGGAATTTAGGGTGTTACATAGTGGTATCAGAGCAGGTCGGTCGGTCCGGCCAAGTTGTACTAATGTTATTTGTTCCTTAGTACGTGACAGGTGTGTGAAACACTGTCGGTGCTTGTTTTTTTCTAGTTAGTTGTCTGAAGGAGTGATACTGAAATAAGTGGGGGAGAAGATTTTGCTTCTCTGAGATGTTCTGGTGTTGAGAGTTTGTGCGGTGTACCGCTTATTACAAGGGTGAAGGAGTGTTGTGTGATGTTGTTTCCCGAACCCGAATAGAGTACGAATTCGTGATTCTTGTATGCCGGTCAAGCTGAGATGGTCTTTGAAGGAGGACGATCGGATGTTGTTGATAGTTACTTATCAGGAGTAGAGAACAATGTGCTGGCTAGTGGTATGTCAAGGTGTGTAATTCTCGATGTTTTTTTCCTGAGGATATCTGCGACTTGCCTCCAGAGTGTGAAATTAATGTTGCTATATGTTGCATAATTGGTGAGTTGTGTGTGGAGTCAATGTTTGGAGTGATGATAAAGTGAGGAATTGCGGTAAATTGTTGTGGAATCATATAAGTGATTGTTGGAAGTGGTTGATATGGTTAGGTGGTTGCGAATCGCGGGTCAGAGTCGAAACTCGAAGATATGAATATTTTTGCGAAAAGAATTGGAGTTTTGTGTTTTTGAAAACCGAATTTTTGATAAAATAAGGTGGTTTTCGAGTTATAAGAAGAATGAGGTTTTGAGGTGTCTGTGTATGATGTCAGTGTTGGTGTTTGTTGAAAAACTTCAAAAATTCATAACGGGAGTTCCGGACGTCCGATTCGAGTTCCGTTCGGAGCGTTAGAAAGCTAACATAATGAACTTTGTTTTAAAATGGTTCCAGTGCCTGGAAGTGATTTGTTTGTCACGTGGTAATGTTGGATGAAAGGTGGAGTTTTCTTTTGATCATGTCCTTCGTACCAGACTCATTGTTATAGCACTTTACAGGTTGTCAACTTCAGAGTTGAGCGAATTGAAGAAATAATTGGAAGAGTTGTTAGAAAGGAAATTGTGAGACCGAGTGCATCACTTGGGGAGCTCTGGTGTTTTTAGTTAAGAAGAAAGAAGGTAGTACGAGATTGTGCGTAGATTACTGACAGTGGATTAAGGAGATGATCGAGGTTAAGGATCCACTCCAAAGAATTGACGATTTGATGGACCAACTGGTAGGCTAGTATATTTTCAGTATAATTGAATTGAGGTTGGGTTATCTTCAGATTAGGTGAAGAGTGAGGATAGTTGGAGATCTTAGAAGCAAGAGAGAAAGGTGGAACTCATGTTCATTATTTCCCATCTTCATTTTCGCACTTATGGAACAACCTTCACTAAATAGATAATAACTTTTCGCTCGTAACTCCGATGGGAGCGATTCTGGACTTTTTGGAAAGCTTACGAAATTCCCTACATTTTGCATATAAACTGTGTCTTCTACATGTTTTTGACGAAAGATAAAAATGCATTTGAAGATTTGGGTCTGATGCTGATTTTGGAGAAGGCAGGTATACAGGATTTCTTGACCAGCCTCCATTACACAGGCGATAACTTTTTACTCGTAACTCGGATTTAAGCGATTCTTGAATTTTTGGAATCTACAGGAAATTCCCTTCATTTTGGCAAGTAATTTTGTATTAGGAAGGTCTGTATTGAAGGATATAATTGTGTTTGAAGTTGAGCGAGTCTTGCTGAAAATGGGTAAGATGAGGTCAGGTATAAGATGTCTGGTAATAGGAGGGAGGTGAGGGTATCAGAGAAGCACATGGAGGTGCGGCGTATACCAATTGAGCATGATTAGCGTGAAGAGATCTTTGAGGAAGGGAGAAGGTTAAATAGTAAAGTGGATTGTGTGTCATTGATGACATGGGGTCGACATGTGTCGGGAAGATTTTGACAAGTTTCTATAGCCAACCAGATGATGAGGGGATATTGTTGAGATTGTGATTAGAATGAGACCCAAATGTGAAACTATACAGATCATCGAGGTTATGAGATTAAAGGAAAGACTAAGGAGTTATTAGTGTTGTTAAAGTTCTCTACTGGACCAATTTGGATTGTACTTGGCGTAGTAGCAATTCTGGTATTGGAAAAAATTTAAAAATTGTGTTGTGCTACGAGCGTGTATAGGAGAATATGTAATGGATTTTGGGCGTTTATGTATCATTGACGAGGTTGAAAAGAAGGAAATTAAGAAAACGTTTGTAAGCCTTAGAGAGATTGTTGAACACTATGCTTAGGTAACTTTGAGCACAAAGTAAAGGACGATATTGTAGTTAGGTAACGACGATTTATGCCACCGTTATGGTTGCTGGCTAACTATTGACAAATTGAGGAACTAATCACCCTTAATCTCTTGTTGATAGTAGACGGGACCGTGTTGGATTGGATAGACTTGTCTTGCTAGCTTGATAGTGAGTAAAGTGAATTGACATTTTATTGAGAAGTTAGTCGTTCACCGTTTTGCGTGGACTTAATGGAGAAATGGATATGAAGGAGATGGGACTTATTGAACAGTTCAAAGATTGAGTTAGTATGCAAGCTTAAGCTGTAGAGTGGGAGGTTAAGGATATCTAAGGCGAACAATGATTTTATGGTGAATATTAAAGGGAATCAGGAGCTAGATGTGTAACTTGTAAATCTGATAGTTGATGGAAATCGAAATGAGGTCAGTGACTTAAGAGAGATGATCAGAGTGGCGCAGCCGAAGCATGAAGTGGCACAGTTTGTTATGCATGTGGGACTTGTAGGAGTCGAGGGTCAAATAGCAGAAGCATACAAGGCTGATGCAAACCATTGGACATCCCAGGATAGAAGTGATAGGTGAGAGGATTATATATTATTCGTGTTGCTGCCATGTCAATAGATGTAATGATTTGCATGTTCGATTGGTGGATCGTAGCATTGTGATATTGATGTTGTGTGTCAATGTTGTCGGTATTATGGTTATATGGATGTTCATATGACGGTGTTGCTGTGTGATGAAATGATAGGGACGATGTTGTGTCGTGGAACTTTCTTTTCTTATCTTTGTTGTTGCCTCGTTCCCTATGGTGATGGTAACGATCGTGTTGTGTTCTGGTTCAAGAGTGAACCTGTGTGTTCGTAACTTGGTTACCCTTTGCATCTTGAGTTGGTCGTCGAGTGCATTGTGTGAGCATTGCGTCATGTTATTGTTGTCGTTGATGAGGTGGATGGTTGTTTTGTGTTATTCGTGGTGTTGCCTTTCATGGCATGGGAGTTGATTGGTCGGATGCGAGAACGTATCTGGGGTAGTTTGCATCGAGTAAATTTTCGAGGACGAAAATATTCTAAGTGGGGAAGAGTTGTAACGCCCCATTTTATTTTAATTATTATTAGTAATTAAATTATGTGTTGATGTGTGTAATTGCGTAATTATGTGTTTTGTTGTGTTTGGGATATCCTTGGTTTGGGGTAGTGACCTTAAGATTATACCTTAAAGGAATAGTAGGGGTGTGTGAGCAAAAGTGTAGAGATTGGTAGTGTGGTGAGTAAAACTAATTAGATTATTTTAATTAGTATTTATTTATTTATAATATTAGGTGAATATTGATTTAATTAAATATGTGATGGAAAATTATTATTATTGTTACTTTTCATTAGTTGGATTAAGTGAAAATAATAATAATATTATAATAAGAAAAAAAAGGGATTAGAGAAGGGAGAAAAATCATTCTACATGAAAACAAGAGGAAGAGGCAAGAGAGAGGGCTAGGGATCAAGAGAGAAGAAGGAAGCCTTGCAAGAACTCTAAGGTAAGGGTGGGAATTCTTTAATCTCTCAAGGGTTGGATGATGTATGTATTTGGGTAGGAATCATTAGGTTGAATTCATGTGAATGTTGAATGTTTGTTGATAGGTAGTTTGGGGTTTTGATGGGGTTTGATGAGAAAAGGATAGGTTCTAATGAGTTAGGATGTTAAGATTTGTTCATGATGTTGTCTATAAAATAATGCATGCTATTGTTGCTAAATATTTCTGATAATGGATGTGATTTTCGTGCACTATGAGGACTATTTTGGGGAGGAAATTGGGTCTGGTGTAGCAGAAAATTGGATTACAGAAAATCTGTTACGCGCTCGTAGCGCCTGGCGGTGGAATTGTAGCGCCAGGCTGTGCGGTGCCGGGCGGTGATCAGGAGGCACAACATGGAACACTACTGGATTTTGGAATTGAGGGAAGGCTACATTTGTGTGCCACCGGGCGGTGCAAAGAGGCGCAACAATGATGCTTGCGCGATTTTGTTGTTGTTTCTTTGCTGTTTTCTTGTTATTTCGCATGGTTTCCTGTTGCTTCGTTGATGATTTCTTTAGATGATGTATTTTGGAGGATTGTTATAAAGATGCAAGTTCGAATAGGTGTATGTGTGTTGTTGTGAAATAGTGAGTTGGGTATTGATGATATGCTATGTTTATGCATTTGTTTCGTTGTTGCATGTTGTCGTGGAAGGTGCATAGCATGTTGCATGAGTTGAGGGATGACATGTGCCCATGTGGGGTGTGAGCGTCTATCTAGATTCCTTTTAATGGAATCGATGTTGTTGTTGTTTTTGAGGTGATTGTGTGCCCATGTGGGGTGTGAGCAATCACGATTGTCGTGTGCCCATGTGGGGTGTGAGCGACTAGATAGACGTTCCAACGGGAATTGTGATCATGAAACAGGGATCAAAATTGGTACCACATGCATCGAGTCTAGTTGGTGTCTCATTGCATTACTCTTGTTAGTTGTGTTGCATTATGCTTTGATTGATGATCTGTGGTTGTGTTGAGGTGTGTGATTCTTGTTGGTAGTTGTGATATGGGTGAATGACTTGGTGATTTATGCTTTTATATTTATATCATCTTCTTCTTTTGTTGATTTGAGAATCTCACCCCTTCTGTGTTTGGTGATGCTTTATACGGCATCCTGCAGATAATCAGGAGTAGTTTAGCAGTCTTGGTCGGCGAAGACGAGGTGCTTCACTTTTGTGGCGTCTGCTCTGATATGTAACTTTGGGAACCGAGAACGCTTTTATGCATGTTTTATTTTGGTTAAAGAATTTTGGTTGCCTTTACAGTTTACAAAACTAATTTTTGGTAAATTGAAACCGTTATGCTGTATTATTCGAATGATTCATTTCTGCTGCGTAATAAAGAGTATTTTTAGATTAAAGTATGCTTTAATTTATGTTACATGTCTATTTATGAGCAAGTTTTTGTTGTAAATAATGCCCTTTATTTCTGAGTTGTATTATTTTACTCTGATTATTCGATTAAATTATGCAGGGGAATTTAGGGTGTTATAGACACCGTTTCAAAAAGGATGAAAAGGGAGACGGTCTGGAGCCTTCGATTCCTCTCCTCGATTGTTTTGATATGAGTTTCCTTACTTGGTCATTTGAGAAATTGTCATTTATTAAAAACTTCTAATCTGATTCACCTTAAATCGCTTTCATAATCAAACTTAAGTCAAATTCATTTTCGTAATAACTTGGACGAAAAAGGAGGTGGTATGGAGCCTTCTATTCCTTCCCCGAGTATTTGGATATGAGTACCCTTACTCGATCATTCGAGTATTTATCGTTCGTCCAAAGTACATTAACCTTATCTAAATTATTTTACAATTAAGGATGAAAAGGGATATGATCTTGAGCCTTATATTCCTCTTCTCAATTATTCAGATACGAGTTGCCTTACTCAACCATTCGAGTAACCGTCATCCAACAAAACACTTAACTAATCAAACAAGTTTCCCGCCCTTGCATGACTTTGAAAATATTTTTAGAAATAAGTATGCTTAATCCATATCGATGTGAAATTAAAAAAAAGGCTT
The DNA here is from genome assembly GCA_022829125.1 of Lathyrus tuberosus. Classification (NCBI taxonomy): domain Eukaryota; kingdom Viridiplantae; phylum Streptophyta; class Magnoliopsida; order Fabales; family Fabaceae; genus Lathyrus; species Lathyrus tuberosus. The sequence continues at coordinate 1,679,756 of JALAZF010000746.1, read as the reverse complement.
TCACCTCCAAGAGTGAGCAGTAAGTAAAGGTTTAGCCATTTGGTATGTCTAAAGTATTACTCCTTAAAAGTAATCAACCCAGTAGCTCTTTTGTAGCAGGACTACGTAACCTTGAGTTCTTCATAGCACCTAAAGATACGTAGGAGCAGAGTTTTGAAATCTTGTCAGGCATCCCTTCAATAAAACACCTCATTAATAAAAAAAATGTCTTTCATTTCTCTTTCTCACTCGATTAGTAAAAGATCAAAATTAATACAAGCTAACATTTCTATCGCAAATCTAACTAAGAGGTCCATGTTAAGTACAATGGATATGAGGGGTGCTAATACCTTTCCCTTGCATAACTGACTCCCGAACCCGAATTTGGTTGCGATAACCATTGTCTTTTTCTTTTAAGTGTTTTATCGATCTTTTTCCTTTCTTGCTTTGGAATAAATAAAGTTCGATGGCGACTCTGTTCGAACATCTTTTCCGCAAGCGTGTGAACGCTTCACGAAGGATTGCATTTTTCAAAATGCGATGCTTATACACCTTAAAATTTCTTTAATTATTTTGACAATGATGAGCACAATTGCAAAAGCCAAAAAATAGTAGTGGCTAGAGCATAATTCTTGTTGAAGAAAAAGGCTAACATTACCACGAGCATACCTGCAAAAAATAAAAATTGATATTGACTTCAAAATTTGAATTTTTCCCTTATCATCCAGGACCAAATTCATAACATAAACTAGATACATAATATGGAGGAAGAACGCCATCCAAAAAAGTACATCGTACAAGTGAGCGTTAACTTCTTTGTTGAAAAAATTAACGATATCCTTCTGCATAATAATTAGGATAAATATACCCAGGTTATGGAATATCTCTATAATGGCTGAGAAGATTTCTGAAAATTGCTTGTTTTCTTCGTCAACAGAGGATGCAGTGGTTGGAGAGAAATTATTTTTCCTTTCTCTTTCCATTTCTTGTTTTTGTGAAAACAAGAATTCTTCAATCAATTATAATTTCTTTCAATGGTAATGGATTTTCAAACTTATGCTCCGGATAGTGATAACAAGAAACAAGGTATGGCCAATGGCTCAAGGATAAAACCAAGAAGAGGACATATATTATGAGGAAACTTATGCTCTGGTTGCCCACCTTAAGGCTATACGTCTTTTACTAGATTTTGCATGCTCTAAAGATTTCAAATTATTTCAAATGGACATGAAAAGTGTTTTCCTTAATGGTTTTATAAGTGAAGAAGTGTGTGTTTCACAACCTCCTCGTTTTGAAAATCATGAGTATCCTAACCATGTTTTTAGACTAAAATTAGCTTTGTATGGTCTCAAACAAGCCCCTAGAGCTTGGTATAAGAGACTTAGTAAGTTTTTACTTGATCAAGGATACTCTAGAGGGAAGGTTAATACAACACTTTTCATCAAATGTCAAAGAAAATATATTTTCCTCATTCAAGTTTATGCTGATGATATCATATTTAGTTCTATTAACATGCAATTTCTTAGAGAGTTCTCAAAGTTAATGCAGGTCGAATTTGAAATGAGTCTAATGGGAGAGTTGACTTGGTTTCTCAGACTCCAAATCAAGAAGCTCAAAGAAGGGACGTTTGTGTGTCAATCAAAATACTTCCAAGAGTTTCTTAAACACTTCAAAATGGTACATGCAAAGTCAATCGACATCCCTTTGCCCATTAATGGGAACTTAGAAAAAGTTTAAAGTGGCAAGTATGTTGACGTCAAAAGGTATAGAGGTATGATCAGATCTGAAATTCTGGCATGTAGATTACAGATGTCCTAATAACATGTCACGACATTGTTCTCTGCGTAACTTTAAAACAGTGGCAAAATAATCAAGCTGACACTCTGAATATCAGCAACAGAGTCACGACAGATGTTTCAACATCTGTCACAATATGTTAATCAATAAGCAAATACTAAACTGTAAATTTACAGAATGATAAATAACACAAGATATGTTAACCTAGTTCGGTGCAATTCACCTACACCTGGGGGCTACCAAGCCAGGAAGAAGAATCCATTATCAGTAGTATAGTTTTATGTAAACAACCTCAGGTTTACAGTAAAGAGCCTCTGGTTTACCTATCACTACCCAATGAAAACTTTATCTAAGAACTCCATCCTAGATAAGAGAAACCTATCTCACTCCCTTAATCACCTCCTATGATATCTAACAGTTACAATCGACAACAACTGCATTATCCTACTTGAAAGACCCCTCTTTCAATGTAAAGTTCAAACAAGCAACCTTGGCTAACAATCCTCCTCAGATTCTATTGGATTTGCTTCAAAGCTTCATCCAAGAACAATATACAATTCATGACCTCAAGGCTTCTGAATCTGTATAAACATCTATGTCTACCACAATGTATCCAACTGATACAAAGGGAGACTTACAACACAAGAAAACCTACAGCTCTCAAAACCCTAAACCCGTATTTCTCTTTACAAAAGTGTTACGAGAGATTAGTTGATCTGCCCTAGGTCTAGGTCTTCCTTTTATAACCATAAAGAAGACTGGATTTGGGCTTCAAAAATGCAACAATTATGTTCCTTAGAATCTGCAAAATATGCTCCTCAAGAATAGTTTCTTCAATCCTAAGTTTCCTAAAATGTTTTCACACTTTAGAAAATGACACATCTTCAAATTCCAAGAGAATCTTTGATTCCTTAATCTGAATGCCACCTAGGATACACAAACGATCTTCTGCAATCTGAATTTAAATTAACAGATTCAAACCAAATTTAAAAACTGTAACAGATAAAGATGTCAAATGACCCTGTTAGGACATCTTGTTAAAACATCTTGTTCTTCAAGTTCTGCTACATGTTAGGACATCTTGTCCAACATGTTTCTGTCATATTTGTTTTACCAAAATTAATGTCAATAAAAAACTAAGGAGCCTTCAATCTCCCCCTTTGGCAGATTTTGGCTAAAATAAACCAAATAACCCTTGCATGCAAACACACAATAGTTAGAGGCAAAAATCAATCAGCAGCGGAAACAACACAAAGCTAGCAGACTCCTCCTCTACTTAGAACTTCCTCCTCTACTTAGAACGTCTTATGCTGCAGCAAGATATTAACAAAATCTCTCCCCCTCAACAGCAGCCAGCAACCAATGATTACCTAAGTCAGTACTACTCCCCCTATTTAGCCATAATATGACAAAGGTATATTAGTAACTAAGCAACCACACAGAAGCAAATATTTAAAGTACAAACAAGCACAATTCTCTGACCAAGGCCCATAGTATTACCCCAATAGTCATAGACATACAATATTTGAAGAATAATCACGACCCTTTGCACTCAACTCTAAACAAACTCCTTTCATTCAGAATTAGTAAACTTGATCATGATATCTTCAGAAAACTTCCGTTGATCTTGACTTCCAATCTGCAGAGAAAAATAAATTCTCCCAGATAAAAATCATGATTCTTAGGACACTCCCAAGAAGCTTGTACAAATCTGATTCAATCCATTGACACCCAATGACATAACCAAAAAAAATACACTGTCAAGTTCACCATGAGCTAGAACAGCAACACAATGTCACGACATCTTGTCTGACATTACACCCTCGCCAGAGGAAAATAATCAGAAACTGCTTGAAACCACAAACAATCTTGATAAACAATTATACTAACATAGCAACAGATCCTAGACAGAAGTGTCACTCCCCCTATCAAGGATAACTAGTGCTCCTTTGCAAGAAGAGCACAAGTGAATGGAAAACATAAGACTCATCTTCATGTCTTCAAGAGCTCACTCCTTATTCAACACACCTGTTAAACGCATTCACTCACTACTTTATCCACAAGCAATCTATGTACCTCAATAGTACACCCAACAGACATAAGTTTTCCCATATCTTTCATAAACGACGCTTTTTCCAACAAGAAACACCCAAAATCACCATATGTTATCACATGACCAACTTCATACTCATATAGTGAGAAAGTACCAGGATTACCATCCTTGTACCATAACCAACAAACTCTTGGATTGAGACCAAAATCCCCATTGATCCCTTTCATCTTGAACCTATCCATACCCTGTACAAATCCACCTTGAATTTTATAGCCATGTATATCCTTGTTCCCTGAAAATAAATCCAATTGAACCTGGAATGCTCACATTCCTCAAAGAGACATACAAAGTCTCTTAGTTTGTTAGTTATCCCAAATGTCATTCACACTTGAACAAACATCAAATACATGCTCTAGAAATCCTCAGCTTACTTGCTTCACAAGCACCAAACTGATCCACTTCTGTCTAGAGTTACTTGTAGCAGAAGCAACCTCCTCTCCACAAGCATTTTGACCTAAACATGAGTTAGAGTACAAGATAGTTACCCCCATAATCCAAGACAATCTTCACCTTATCATTCTCTCATATGATAAGTTAGAACACTTCTGATACAACTGGTGAATATCCCTTTTACAAACCGAACCCCAAGTTCAGTAAACAAGATGATGTTCTAACATCAGTTAGGACATCCTGATCATATCACAGACACCATACACAATGGTTCTTGATACAATAACAACTGGACTTACTATCTGCATAGTAATCCATATGAAAATCTCCAAAGAACATAGCTTCACCAGCTTGATCAATAAGAATTCCAGACAACCACAGAGAGAAATAAACTCACATAAAGAACATCCAGATGTTAGACCTAATGTCAAAACATCTGAATTGATATCAAAACAAATCAGTCAGCTAATGCCACTTCAGCAACCTGATATTGTCTTGATTAACTCCTCCTCAGTCATATCTGTAGCGAACAATTTTGGACGCGGTTGCGAAGCGCTATCGCTCTTTGGTGCCTACAACTCGATTCATTTTTTATCCTATTAAAGCTGATGAAGGAAGGGAAATAGATGTCTCAAATTAACCCTGCTTGCAAACTGAGTATAAACAGCGGTCTGTTAGGTTACAGATGCTACAAAGATTCGGGGTCTCTATCGGGTTTATTTTTTTTTAAAAGTGGTGGGAGGTTTAGATGTTAGGACGGATGCTTCTTGATAGATATGTGAGAGTAGGGGATTTTGGGTTTTTGTTTAGTGTGCTCGCTAAGATTTTCCTTTCAATCTTATGCCTACGTATTCCCGTTTACCGAAATAGGGAAATCAGAGCGTTCGTAGTTCCTCCTATTCTATGGGAGGAAATGGTTGTTTTGGTGTCTTATTCAAAGCCTAAGACGTGAAGCGAAAGGTGGTTTGTATCTTGTTCAAAGCCCAAGATGTGAAGCCGAAGGGGTTTGACTTTAGAGAGAATTTGTCATCTCTAAAGGGGGTCTGTTTGTCACAACTGTTGGGTGACTGGTTATAAAGGAGGATTACTTTAACCGGGGTGTGTGAATCCGAAAATGCCATAATTTCCTTTATATGGGTTTTTTAACTTGAAGGAGAAGACTTTAACTCAGTGTAGAGCAATGTTATCTTTCCTTAGGAATTTCTCATGCTAAAAAAGGGACAGTGGCATGGATGTAGATGATCCAGAGGCATGCCGCTTACAGGAATTAGATGGAAGGAGTTGTTGATGTTTGTGTATTATGAACGAGGCACATATTTAATGCTAAAAGGTTAATTGGATCAACCCGTGATTTTCTTATACAAAGCCTAAGAGGAGGCTAATATGTGTCTCGTACAAAGCCCGAGAGAGAGGCTAAAAGGTTTTGACTCAACGATGGAATCTTTTGGTATCTCGTATAAAGCCCGAGATAGAGGCTATTTGACTCAACAAGAGAGTTTTTGTATCTCGTACAAAGCCCGAGATGGAGGCGAAAGGGTGATTGACTCAAAGAGGGAGTCTTTTAAGTGTCTCGTACAAAGCCCGAGAGAGAGGTTAAACGTTGTTTGACTCAACGAAGGAGTCTTTTGTATCTTGTATGAAGCCCGAGATGGAGGCTAAAATTGTTAGCTCCGCTGGGGAGAATCATTGTATAAAGCCCAAGAGGAGGCTATGGAGCTGTTTCAGTTGAGTGACAGGTCCAGTATGCTGATTTAAAGAGAAAATCAGTTCTTATATGAGCAATGCTGTACTCTCAAGGATTTGATTCGAGGATCAGGGATATTTCCTTGTCTTTGAGGAATTGGGAAATACGAAGGGTATTGAGACTGTCCGAGTCTACGGGTTTTCTTCCTATTTAACGAAGGGGTCACTTGAGAATGTCTTTGAGACTCAAGGATATTAGACTGTCCGTGTCTAGAGTTTTATCTTTTGTACTATGCTTTGAGAAATAGTAGTAGACTCTTTGAAAGGACTGTTCTATACAGATGACTAAGTTTTGTTCCTATACCTCTTGGAGGTCGTTGGGACAATTTATATGAAGCCCAAGAGGAGGCTGGAAACTTTTAAGAAGCCGAGTGGTCCTTGTATGAAGCCCAAGAGAAGGCTATCATTCCCGGAGGAAGAGATCATTATATGAAGCCTAAGAGGAGGCTGTGAAAACTTCTAAGAAGCCGATGGGTCCTTGTACTAAGCCCAAGAGGAGGCGGGGTTGCTTTTAGGAAGCCTGCGCGTCCTTGTATGATGCCCAAGAGGAGGCCGATGCTTTTAAGAAGCCGATGGGTCCCCAAACCCCGAGAAATTCAAGACAGGCTATTCACGAGGAATAGATCAAGCCAGGAAAGTTTGAGAATTTGGAAGAAACTCAAGAGATGCCATTCATGGAGAAAAGATCATCTCTGGGGAATAGAGTTTCTTGACAAGTGCTTTTAAGAAGCCAGTGGGTCCCCAAACCCCGAGAAGTTCAAGACATGCCATTCACCGAGAATAGATCAAGCCAGGAAAGTCCGAGAATTTGGAAGAAACTCAAGAGATGCCATTCACGGAGAAAAGATCATCTTTGGGGAATAGAGTTTCTTTGACAACTTCTACGAGTGACAGTCTATGAAAGGGTTCACCGAGAATGCTGCCTTTCATATCTCCATATTGTTTAACCCCAAGAGGAGGGAAGACTGTGTCTAGTAATCCTATGGGGATCTAGTTTTGACTATTTAAGAGTGATCAACGGGCTTAATGCTAGACGTAGTTGCTGGGGAAACTCTAAATATCTATACTATTATTACACAGTTGATATGAGTTTATGAAAGAAGACTTACAGCGAAACAACCCCACAATACAGTTATATGTATATGAAAGCGGTAAATGAAAGCATATAAACACTTACTCGGTTGTAGAGCTTCCATGCTGTTTGGTTAGTTGTTCAACAAAGAAAGATTGAAACCAACAGTATATTCAAAATCAAAGGAGAAAGTGCTTTGAAAAAGAAAGTTTTGGGGCTTATAGCTCAAGGAGAGGCCCATGGTTTTATCAGTGAGCGCACTATTTGAATTTGTACAGAGGGACTTATACAAGTGACTATGGCCCAAAAATTGTTTTCTGTACAAAGGGATTTGGGTCTTACACTCTAATAGAGGCCCAAAAAGTTTTAAAGAAAAAGAGTGGGGCTTATAATACGAGGGTAGGCCCAGATGATTTTTCGTTTAAAATGGCGATCGCGCCGAGATTTTCTTTTAACGCAAAGGGGCTTATACAATATCTGAGGCCCAAAGTTGTTTTTGGTTAAAAGGGGGTTGGTTCTTACACTCTAATAGTGGCCCAAAAGTTTTGAATGGGTCTTATAGCTCGAGGAGAGGCCCAATTGATTTTTTAAAAGGCGACGATCGCGCCGTTTACTTGTACAGAGGGACTTATACAATAAGTGAGGCCCAAAATTGTTTTTACAAGGGGGTTTGAGTCTTACACTCTCTCAAGAGGCCCAAAAGTTTTGAATGGGCTTATAGCTCAAGGAGAGGCCCAGATGGTTTATTTTTAAACTGGCGACGATCGTGCCGAATTTAAAAATGTACAGAGGGACTTATACAATAAGTGAGGCCCAAAATATTTCTTTACAAGTGGGTTGGGTCTTACATTCTAATAGAGGCCCAAAAAGATTTATGAGGGTTGAATTAATCCAAAACCCTAATTTGTTTTCAAAATGTGTTTTAATTGAATAAAAATTCAATTAAAATGATCAAAATTGTTTAACATATGAAAAACAAATTGTGGTCTTGGATTAATGCTTCAAAAATTTAGTATTGACCTACAAAATAATTAGAAGGCATTAAAAGTTGCAAAATCAAGGTGGAAAAAATATTTTAAATGTCAAAAACAATTAAAACATTAATTCTTTGCAAAAATATCAATTATACCAAATAAATAATATTTTTGGGATTTTTTGGGAAAATAAAATATTTTAACATTTTTGTGAATTATTAAAAAAAGAATCAACTCAAAATCATTAAAATTCAGAGAGAAATTAATTTTTGAATCAATTAAATAAAATCACAAAATTCAAATATTTGAATTTTCAAAAAATGGCGCCAAGAACAGCTAAAGAACACGCGCGTGTTCTGGGTTTGGCTGATTTGCATTTTCTCTCCAATCTCACTGAATACTTGATTATATCATGCATTCCACATACCAATCAACTCCTTTCAACCTCACGATCATGTCTATGACAATTAATTTCATTTAAATTAAGCATAAAACAAGAAATCACGAAAAATCCTCAAGAACCCTAATTTCTGCATGAAGGCTAGGATTTTTGATACACGATTCAAACAATGCAATTAATTGAGGGGAAACATTCCATGCATGATTATGAACATATGGCCAAATTATTGTGCAGCAAAAATTGCATGGATCATAGAGTTAGAAGAGCTCATGCTTACCACTTGCAGCTGGTGATCGTGATTTGTGTTGGAGGTGTTACAGCTAGGTTCCAATGATCTGGATAGCTTCCCTAGGTGCCATGGAGTGTGTATGAATGCTTGGAATGGATTGAAATGATCTGGAACTTGAGATGGTACCCCAACTGCAAATTTGTCAAGAACTTGAGCAATTGGCTGGTGATTTTGTGAAATCTATGTTCCAGATGTTATGTGAGTGTTTCGATCACTTCTATATGATATATATGAGGTGTGTGTGTGATTGGTTTGATTGGAAAAGCTCTCAAACTCAAAACCCGATAGTGACTTGCCTTAGAAGGCAAAATTGGAGTGAAAGAAGAGATTTTAAGGAAAGCATCTGTTTGATGGCTTTGGTGTACTCAAACTGATCACAATTGAGCTTTATTTATAGTAGAGCAAGTTTGTTTTGCAAGGAATAGTGAATGGCAACTGCTGAGTAGGTTTGGCCAATGTTGGCAAATGAAAATCCAAGTCTCCTCTAGCCATTGACTAGAGGTTATGGCACAGGATGCTGGTTCCCTTGGTCTTGGATAAATCTTGACTGAATTCAGTTGAGAATGGCTCAGTCCATGCCACCTTGATGCTTCCATTGAATGCTCAATCCAAAATTGGAGTCTTGTCCCTATTTTGGCAATTCTATGTTCAACATGCTATTTCTTGTTCCAAAGACTTTGGAGGCTTGACTCAGTGATTGTCCCCTTTAGATTCAATCCTCAAAGGTGTCCAAGTGGATAGGAGCATTTGGATTTGGCTGATTTTGGCAAATCGACCAAAAGTGCAAAAATCTGCCTTGCCTTGGCAGATTTCAGCAAGGCAACTTGCCAATGTCATATCTCATGGCTCAAGTTGAATTTGGTAATGTTCTTGGCCATTTTGGAAAGCCCTTACATGATAAAACAACTGTTTGAACATGTTTGGTTTTGATATCTTTTGAATTCAAGTGAAAAACTCCCCTACATTTGGCAAAAAGTAAGGTAAAATCTGACTTAGTGAAATTTTCACTAAGTGTTGGAACAAAGTGACTTTTCTTGATTTTGATCACTGCATAACTCAAAATCCATGAGGAATTTGGACATAGGTCAGTATGAAGCTTTTCTAGAGGGCAATGAGATCTACAAATCAAGCTTTGAATGGGGAACAATGGCCTTGTGGTTTAGGAGTTATGGTCCTCCAAAGTTGGCACATTAGTGTCACTTTTTCCATAACTTAGAAATTTTTCTAAGTTTTTATGGTTACCCCTTTTACAAGTTATCCCACTTTCTTTGATTTTTCTTGATGAATGATGATTCAAATCATACATTAACATCATTTTAGGGTTAAAAATCCATTTTGGTGAAAAATCTCAAAAAGTCAAAGTTGACTTTAGTGCACAGTTGACTTTTTATCAGATGAATTCCAAACTGTGCAATTCTTCATGAAATCATGTCCTTGACCTAAATCAAACTTGATGGACATGTTCCATGGGTGTCATAGGGTATATTGAATCATGTCTTAGGGCTTGGGAGCATGTCCTGGTCAAAAGTCAAAGTTACAGTTGACTTTCTTCGCGAAACCCTAATTGTGGTGCAGATGAAATTGAGACTTGTTGCTCAAGCTTCTTGGATTAATCCATTGTTCCAAATGGATCAATATACTTCATTAGAGACCCTCAAACCCTCTCTTGAGGTCTTGGCTTATGATTTGCCCTAAAAGTCAACTTAGGGGTGAATTAGGTCAAGAAACCCTAATTCCTGATTTTTTATGAATGCATCCCCTGAGGCAAAATTGACTTGATGATTGGGTCCATGAGGTCCCATGAAGTATACTAGGTTATGTTTTGGATCATTGGCTTATGCCCAGATAAAAATTTTCATCTGGAGGCCCTGGTCGACCAAAACCCTAATTTGGTGACACTGTCGATCTTGAGACTTGATCCACCTAGAAGGGAGCAGCCTTGTGCTTGATCCTTGAAGTGGGAGTCCTTTTGATCCAATGTGGATGTTTGAGAGGTTAGATAAGTTGAAGATCATGTCATTCCTTGATTGATCCTTTGTCTAAGGCTCTGAGAGGGCTTGAAACCCTAATTTTGATTGTAGTGGATGCTCACCCATCTTTGGGGAGACTGATGAAGTATGATGGTTCCTCCATATTGTGATGATGATTTTCACAATGATGGGAAATCTTAGTGGTCAAAATTTGGGGTATGACAGATGCCCCTATTTAATCTTCTTGGACCCGAAGGTGTGAATGACGAAAGTATTCGGGCATTTGGGGTGCAAGAGGATTAAATATCGGAATACTCGAAATTTTAATGGTGATCCTGAATGGTAGCTTACGCATTCATCTTCTTTAGCTAAGCGATGATGCTTAGAAAAGGTAAACTTCCCCTCGATCCTGGTCTTCAGCCAAGGAGCTGGTCTCAGTTTCCTTTGTTAACTTCCCCTCGATCCTGGTTTTCTACCGAGGAACTGGTCTAAGTTTCTGATTTAAACTTCCCCTCGATCCTGGTTTCCAACCAAGGAACTGGTCTCAGTTTCTGATGTAAACTTCCCCTCGATCCTGGTTTCCTACCGAGGAACTGGTCTAAGTTTCTGATTTAAACTTCCCCTCGATCCTGGTTTCCAACCAAGGATCTGGTCTCAGTTTCTGATGTAAACTTCCCTTCGATCCTGGTTTCCTACCAAGGAACTGGTCTCAGTTTCTTTTGTCAATAAGCTTTATTGACAAGGGACGCTATTCGTAGCGGTTTTCCTCAAACTTCTCGCCGAATTTTCCTGGGGAGATGCCATTTGATGGAGAAAAACAAAAATTTGATGTCAGACCTGCTGGTGAACCCAACCGTCTAAGTTGTAGAGTTGCACAAACTTCTTTATTGGAGATGCCATTTGTTTCTATTGGGGGGAAAGCAGGTCTCTTGAGAGGCTGCTTCTGCGTGGGATCTTACATCATACTTTTCTCAGGATCTTCCCGGAGAAATGCCATATGATGGGGTCCAATTTTGAGGTGATGAGGACCTTTTCATCAGTGATCTTTTCAGAGCAAAACTGGCATGCTGCCGAATCTCTGATTACGAGGCTTTCTCTGTGGATTTTCCTAAATCCGGGAAAGCAAGGATATCATCTTCAATGGCGAAGAGTGATGATGATTGAAAGTTCCTCTGGTTTTTCAGAGGTTCAAGTTATCAAAGTGGTCAAGGGCCAACTTCCTTCCAGAAATAAACTGGAGACGAGGTTGTTCAAACGCAGCGTTTCCTGACGAGGCAAGAACTGACAACTCGATTGAGAGAACTTCTATCACTAGGGGACAAGACCGACTAGAGTGATAGTGATGCAATATGAAATGTGAATGCAAATCAATAATGCATGATGTATGTATGTATATGCTGACAAAACTGACGCGACACACCAACTAAAAGATGAACATGACTGGATACGCGGCCATCGCGGGGCGAAAAAGTATCGCTGGTTCAAGATAGCAATTCCAACTTGCTTAGGAAAGATAGTCCCTGTTGGGAGCTATGTTGGTCGGGCTTAGGAGATAAGAACTCGGCCGAGGCGTGTCAGACGAAACAAGGTCTCTGATATAGTTGATCGCTTCATTCAGGCGTATTGGGTTAGAAGGAGTACTTTGATTCTGCACTTTGAGGTTCGATTACTTCTGGAGAAGCGACCGATGTTCTTCTGATGTTCAACAGTCAAAAGAAATTGCCGTCTTTATTAAAAAGCAGCAAAAGTTTTAACAAGTAAATTCATTTTTGTTTTATTTCAAGAATCGTTAATCATGTTAAAATGTCATTCTGTAAAGCTAAAACAAATAAGAATTACAAACAAAAGCACAAGGGCTTAAATTTTATTGATAAGATGGAGATCAGCCAAATGCGTGATTCCAAAGAGTATTTACAAAGTTAGAAAATGGTAATTTACAGGGAAAAGGGCTACGTTGAAACATAACGACCGCTATCCTTCTACCAACTTTGAATTCGGGGCATCCTGAGCTTCTGTCGAAGATGACCTTGACTGGAGTTTTCTGACGGATGATGTAACTGCTGCTGCTGAGGGACTCGCCTCTGTTGAAAATAGTTACTTTCCATTATCCCTAATTTTTGCCTGGACTGTACTATGACGTTCCCAATCCATCGGGATGATTTTTTTTTATGTCTCTAACTTTTGCCTGGACCGCCCTTTCGGGTTTTCAATCCACCGAGACGTTTTTTTTTAGTTTAGGCGAAGTATTTCTTGACTATATCAACATTCGTGGGGTAGGCAAATTCCTCTCCGTCCATGGTTGTAAGTCTCAAGGCACCGCCTGAGAAAGCTTTCATGACCACATAGGGGCCATCATAATTTGGGGTCCATTTGCCCCGAGAATCAGTGAGAAATGATTGTATCTTCTTGAGCATAAGGTCTCATTTCCTAAAGATGCGGGGTCGAACCTTTTTGTCGAACGCCTTCTTCATTCTCTGTTGATACAATTGACCATGGCATAGTGCCGTTATTCTCTTTTCTTCGATCAGATTCAGTTCTTCGTGTCGGCTTTGACACCATTCAGCTTCGGTGAGCTTAGCTTCCATCAATACTCGGATTAATGGGATCTCTACTTCTATGGGGAGCACTGCTTCCATGCCATATACTAGAGAGAAAGGGGTTCCCCTTGTTGAAGTGCGGATAGAGTTCGATAACCGTGAAGAGCAAAAGGTAGCATTTCGTGCCAATCTTTGTAGGTTACAACCATCTTCTGAACGATCCTCTTGATGTTCTTGTTAGCCGCTTCTACCGCTCCGTTCATCTTGGGTTGGTAGGGAGATGAGTTATGGTGTTCGATCTTGAACTCAACGCACAACTCTTTCATCATCTTATTGTTCAAGTTAGATCCATTATCAGTAATGATCTGGCTTGGAACACCATAACGGCAGATGATATTATTTTTGATAAATCGGACCACCACTTGTCGGGTTACATTAGCGTACGACGCTGCTTCGACCCACTTGGTGAAATAGTCAATGGCTACTAGAATGAACCGATGTCCGTTTGAAGCCTTAGGTTCGATCAAGCCAATCATGTCGATTCCCCATATGGAAAAAGGCCACGGGGAAGAAAGAACTTTGAGATGTGATGGCGGTACATGAATTTTGTCGGAGTATATCTGACACTTGTGACACCTCCTCATTTACTTGTAGCAGTCGAATTCCATTGTCAACCAATAGTACCCTGCTCTTAGGATTTTTCTCGCCATTGTGTGTCCGTTGGCATGAGTGCCAAAGGATCCTTCATGAATTTCTTTCATAAGCATGTCTGCTTCTGGTCTGTCTACGCATCAGAGCAAGACCATGTCAAAATTTCTCTTATAGAGAGTGTCACCGCTCAGGAAGAAGTTTCCAGCCAATCTTCTGAGGGTTTTTCTGTCTTTCCTGGATGCCCCAGGAGGGTACTCTTGTTTCTGAAGGAAGCATTTGATATCATGATACCAAGGTCCGTTGTCTAGGACTGCTTCAATCGTGAAGATGTAAGCGGGCCGTTCAAGGTGCATTATGTCGATCTTAGGTAGGTCGTTCCATTGACCTACACTAATCATGGAAGAGATAGTGGCTAATGTATCAGCCATGTGAATCTCATCACGAGGGATGTGGTGAAACTCAACTTTGTTGAAGAAGGGTAACAACCTTCTTGCATAGTCCTTGTAAGGAATCAGTCCTGATTGGTATGTGTTCCAATCTCCTTTTATCTGATTGATAACCAAGGCTGAATCACCGTATATGTCCAAGTTTTTGATCCTTAAATCAATCGCTTCTTCGAGACCCATAATACAAGCTTCGTATTCGGCCTCGTTGTTCGTACATTTGAACGTAAGTCGAGCGGTGAAAGGAATGTGGGTACCCTGAGGGGTAACAATGATTGCCCCAATTCCGTTTCCATAATGATTAACTGCTCCATAAAAGATAAGTCCCCATTGGGAACCTGGTTCTGGCCCTTCACTGGGTAGTGGTTCATCGCAGTTTTTCATTTTTAGATACATGACATCTTCGCCTGGGAAGTCAAACCCGACTGATTCCTGATCGTCAATCGTTTGATGAGCCAAATGATTGGCTAAAATACTTCCCTTAACGGCTTTCTGAGCGTGGTACTCTATGTCATATTCTGATAACAGCATCTGCCAACGGGCAATTCTTCCCGTGAGAGCAGGCTTTTCGAAGACATACTTGATTGGATCCATTTCTGAGATTAACCAAGTAGTATGACGAATCATGTATTGGCGAAGACGTTTGGCTGCCCCAGCCAAAGCGCAACAAGTTTTCTCAAGCATCGTGTGCCGAGTTTCGTAGTCGGTGAATTTCTTGCTCAAATAGTAAATGGAAGACTCTTTCCGTTTAGTTTCGTCTTGTTGGCCAAGTACACATCCCATTGAGTCTTCCAAGACTGTGAGGTAAATGATCAGTGGTCTTCCTTCCACTAGAGGTGATAGTATCCACGGATTCAACAGGTATTCCTTAATACTGTCGAAGGCGGTTTGGCAATCTTCTGACCAAACGTAATCCTGGTTCTTTTTGAGTAATTTGAAAATCGGCGCACATGTGGCGGTCATAAGGAATATGAATCTGGAGATGTAGTTCAAACGTCCCAGGAATCCTCTGACTTGTTTTTCAGTTTTTGGAGAAGGCATTTCTCGAATAGCCTTGACCTTGTCAGGATCAACCTCAATTCCTTTCTGGCTGACGATGAACCCTAAGAGTTTCCCTGAACGGACACCAAAGGTGCACTTGTTGGGATTCAAGCGGAGTTTGTATTTTCTCAAACACTCGAATAGTTTCGACAGGTGGGTCACATGCTCCTCTTCTGTCTTAGATTTTGCAATCATATCATCGACATATACCTCGATTTCTTTGTGTATCATGTCATGAAAAAGAGTAGTCATGGCCCTTTGATAGGTTGCCCCGGCGTTCTTCAAACCGAACGACATTACCTTGTAACAAAAGGCACCCCATGGGGTAATGAATGAAGTTTTCTCCATGTCTTTCGGCGCCATTTTGATCTGGTTATAGCCCGAGAATCCATCTATAAAGGTGAAAATTTTGAACTTTGCTGTGCTGTCTACCAGCATGTCAATGTGTGGTAAAGGAAAGTCGTCCTTTGGACTTGCCTTGTTCAGATCCCTGTAATCAACACACATTCTGACCTTTCCGTCCTTTTTGGGAACGGGTACGATGTTGGCTAACCATTGAGGATATTCAGATGTAGCGAGGAAACCCACGTCAATCTGTTTCTGTACCTCCTCTTTGATTTTGATGGCCATGTCCGGGTGAGTCCGTCTCAACCTCTGCTTTACTGGCGGACATTTCGATCTTAACGATAAGCGATGTTCCATGATGCTGGTATCCAACCCTGGCATATCCTGATAGGACCAAGCGAATACATCGGGAAACTCTTTGAGAAGCTTTATCAAACCCTCTCTGGCAGTTGGACTGAGCAGTGCCCCAATCCTGATTTCTTTTCTCTCCTTTTCTGAACCCAAGTTTACCATTTCCAATGGTTCTTTGTGAGGTACAATGGACCTTTCCTCTTGTCTGAGTAGTCGGGAGATCTCTTCTGGAATTTCGTTGTCAACTTCTTCTTCAGCCCCAAATACCGGGAACACAAAGTCGGGAGAAGGCGTCGGATCGTATGTTTCAACGGGGTTTAAAACAAGCAATCTACATGACGTGATGATTCGTGTTTAGAAAAGATAGAGAAAATGCAAAAGTGTGCAGTATTTTATTTTACTGCTTGTTTTTATTTTTAAATTGTTTTTTAGGATTACCATTTTCTGAAAAAGCAAAAAGAGAAAACAGCGATTAATGCGAAAATTACAGAACGACGTTATTTTATTAATGAACAAGTCGATCCTTGAAACTACAGCCCTATAAAACAAAACTTTGTCGCTTTGGGAAAAGCGAAGAGGGAAATTTACAGAAAGCGAGCCTTATTAAAACATCCATTTCACCTGGATAGGGTGAAAGGTTAAAAGATGGCAATTACTTTGACGGGTGAACGACCTTCGGAACATCGACAGCAACCCATTAGCGGCGAACTCCTCGGTGAATCACAAAGTCTGGTACTTTCCTTGATTTGTCTTCAGAAATAACGCTGATTTCTGGCAGAGCAGGATCTTTGGAATCTGTCTCCCAGGCAGAGTTGTCGTAGGAGAATTCCTCAGTTGTATTTTGTAGAGCATTGGTGCTCTTAGCTGTATCTCCCCATCCAGTAGGCTGGATGTCTTCGAACCTGATACGAGAGCTTTCAGGCGTAGTGTACTTGACCATATAGTCGTATTTTCCACTTGGTTCTCCCAGAGTGTCCCAAACTTCTTTGGAACTGGTGGAGTCATCTCTCTCGATGACGTTAACCTCAGGAAAAGCATAGTTGATGAATTCAAGTCCTGCAAATGTTGCGAATTCATCTTCATGTTGAGTAGCTTCAGGATGACCTGAGTGTTGATCCAATGACATGGTGGGGACACAGGTATTCTGTTCAATGAGACTCAGCTGATTTTCATTACTCGGCTGACTTTCTTGCCCCAAGTCTCCTGGGTAAGGTTGCCACATTGGCAGACCATCCATTGGGCCATAGTAGGTGTAGTCAAATTGGGCTTTCATCAGTGTGTCCTCCTCTAATGAATTTGGTAGAGCACGACATCCTTCCGGATCACAGTCTCCGTATATCATTTCGACATCTGACCGTGGTATAAATCTCAGACTCTGTGCGGGATAGCAAAATGGTATAGGCACCTCTTCCTGAGACATATAATCGTCCTCGTTAAGGTAGGACTCCCATTCTTCATCTGTGTCAGAGGGATCTTCCTCATTGATAGCATGTACTACTTGAGACACCGGGTGAAGGAAACCTCCACTGTGGAAGAATTTTTGAAGGGGATGAAGACTTTCATCGTTGGCAGTTGTCCGGGTACAGGTTGCAGAAAAACCAAGACCCTTCTTTGTTTTATTGTCAGTAGGAATGACAAGCTGTCCCCATCCTGTCGTATCGGTACTCTCGACTGCTTTGATAGCATCGTTGTATGAAGAAATGGAAGTTCCTTCTTTGAACTGATTGTTCTTGCTCACCGACAGTGCTTGGGACTGAGTTCCAATAACCTCCTCGGGTTCTATACCAGTAGATGATGACAAGTTACTTACAAGCAAGGCTTGTTCCCCACAAACTGTGACAAGTTGATCGTTCTTGACGAACTTTAGCTTTTGGTGAAGGTTTAAAGTAACCGCTTCAGCCTGATGTATCCAAGGTCTTCCTAATAAACAACTGTATGTTGCTCGGATGTCCATGACCTGGAAAGTGACTTGGAAAGTGTGAGGACCGATAGTTATGGGAAGATCAACTTCGCCGATAACTTTTTTTCTGGATCCGTCGAATGCTTTGACGACGACCTCGCTGATTCTCATCGGAGGGCCTTTGAATGATAATTGCATCAAAGTGGACTTTGGCATAACATTCAGGGCTAACCCTGTGTCTACCAGTACGCTGGCTAAAGCATCGTCCTGGCAGTTGACTGTGATATTGAGCGCCATGTTATGACGACGACCCTCTTCAGGTAATTCCTCATCACTAAATCCCAAATTGTTGCAGGAAGTGATGTTAGAGAAAATGCTATCGAACTGTCTGATTGTTACATCCTGTTCCACAAAGGCTTGCTCCAAGACTTTCTGTAGAGCCTCCCTATGCGCTTCTGAACTGAGTAACAGTGATAACACAGAGATCTTTGAAGGAGTCTGTAACAGGTGATCAACAATGTTATATTCACTCCTTTGGATGAGCTTCAGCATCTCATCATTATTTTTCAAAAGGTCGGGATTACTGGATTGACCGACTGATGGATCGGGAGCTTCTGTCTAATGTTCCTTTTCCTTGTTAGGTTCTCCAACTCCTCGGTTGAAGATTCGACCGCTCTGTGTTACACGACTGATGTCTGCAATATTAACGACAGAGGGTAATGGAATTTCCTTTCCATTTTCAACTGTCGTTGCACCGTATTTATAAGGGATAACCTTAGTTGATTCATACGGTGTTGGTCCCGACAGATAGATGACTATGGGAACCTTCTGATTTTTCTGACCATCGTAAGTAATCTCGATCTGTTCCCGGTTGGGAACTCTCGATTCGTCAAGTAGAGGGATAATGGCAAAAACATCCTTGGTTCTATGATGACCAGAGATTGTGACAACGTCCTCAACCTGATCGGCAAGGTAGTTCAGCGTCCAGTTGATGGGTCCAGAACCCGGATATGGACGAATTTCTCCACGATCCACCTGACCCTGAAGAGCTGCTCTCACAAGGTAACACCCTTGGTTACTTTCCGAACAGACGCTACAACGGTCATAATTGTGTGGTGGAACCTGGCCACGCCCACTTTGAATACAATGTAACCTCACTAGGTTAGCTTCCATTGATCGGACATCCTGACTCTGACGCCGAGTAGGATTCCTGTTACTGATACTAATTTGCTGAGTATCTTAATCCATATAAATTGGCATCCACCAGTGATTTAACAAGTGCTGAAGTGCCTCCTGGACAAGGGTACAACCTCGATCAATTTCGCAACCCGCTTTACAGCTTTGATAGTCATGTGATATCAGGAATCCGAGTCGGACCTGTTCAGCATGTAACTCTACTAAGTTGGTATTCATCACGCGAATATCAAAGATCTGAACCATGTTGGTCTGATAAGGGTTCCTATCATGGTAGTCTTTCTGACGCTGGAGGGCCTCCTGTATGAAAGAGCATCCCTGTTTGTTTACCGAGCAAGTCAGACAAGAATTTTAATCATGCCGCGGCAGATTATGATACTGGCTTTGCCTTGAGTGCATCGCCACCAGGTTGGCATTCATCGCACGGATGTCGTGGTTTTGAATGACGTTAGAATTCGCGTAGACCATGTTAACCCCACGAACTCGGTGCTCTTGGATCCATCCGAGATCTATTTGTTCCTGTAGAGCTACTTGCACCACAGAACACCCCTGGTTGTCTTTAGAGCAGATATCACACTGGTGATAGTTATGAGGTGGCACATGGCCATATCCACCCTGTCTACAATGCATCTTGACCAGATTGGTCTTCAACAAGAGTACATCGTGAATTTGATAGACATTGTTATATTCTCCTTCTATCAAATTGACTGCAGCCTTCTCGTGTTGAGGCAGCGGGTTCGTAAGAACATTAGGATTTGTATCCTTGAAGGATAAGACCCGCTCCTAACAAGCTTTTGCACGTCAGATTTGAAATTGAGACAATTCTCAATGTTATGCCCTGGACCTCCTTGATGATAAGGGCAAGTTTGATCCACCTTAAACCAGAAAGGAGGATTTTCTGGTACTGTAAGACGGGACTTGGTCTGAATGTGCCCCTTAGCCAGTAGTAATGGAAATAGTTCTGTGTACAACATGGGTATAGGATCAAACCCTGATGGTCGTGTTATACGGTTGTTGTTATATGGAGGACGAGCCTGCTGAAGAGACTGTTATGTCCTTTGCTGATCAGGTTGGCTTTGTGCAACCTGAGGTTGATACGTAGGCATAGGCCCAGGACTGATAGCAAGAGTTACAGCTGCTACCGGATGATAACGTCGCCTTTGCTTTCCGAGAGAGATATTCCCAATATCTTGCTCTTTTTTCTTAGGGAGAGCACTACCATATTTTTAGTACCGTTCGTCGATCCAGTGTCTTTTACCAAACGTCCTTCTCAGACGGCTTCCTCAAGACGTACGCCCATGCCAACCATTTTGGTGAAGTCACTAGGCGCACTGGCAACCATTCGGTCATAGTAAAATGAGCTTAAGGTCTTTAGGAAGATCTTTGTCATCTCTTTTTCCTCAAGAGGTGGACAAATTTGAGCGGCGATTTCACGCCACCTTTGAGCATACTCCTTAAAGGTTTCCTTGTCCTTTTGCGACATTGATCTGAGTTGATCTCTGTCGGGTGCCATGTCCAAATTGTATTTGTATTGTTGGAAGAAGGCAGTGCCAAGATCTCTGAATGTGCTGAAAGTAGTGAATCAGTAGGTCCTGATTCTCCATCTGAGCTGACATTCGCCGAGCGTACATCACCAGATGGCTTTGAGGGCAAGAGTTACCCTTGTACTTTTCAAAGTCGGGCACTTGAAATTTGTGCGGAACTTTCACATTGGGGACCAAGCAGAGGTCTGCGGCGTCCTTTCCGAATAAATCCTGACCGCGAATAGCTTGCAGTTCTTTCTGCATTTCCAGGAACTGTTCCTGGAATTCATCCATTCGGTCAAAAATAGTTTCCTTTTTACCAGCAGGTATTAGCGGAATCTGTCCTTCCGGGATAGCGTGCACCACAGGGGGTGGTACCGTGACTACGGTAGCAAATCTTGGTGTTTCCCAAAGTTTGTAACCTTCAGGAGTCTTCAGTATGCCCCTGGCATCTTCGTTTTCTTGAAGTTTGTAACCTTCAGGCCCAACGGCTTCTGTTACGATTCCCTGGTCTTCAGTGATCGGCGGAACATATCCTTCCGGGATATAGTTAACATGCATGCCCCAAGGACGATCTTTCGGCATTTAATACCTAGGATCATACTTCTCCACTATGGGCGTTGAGTTGATCTCTGAGATCACAGTCCTTTGTAGCTGAGCTTCTGCCATGGCTTGCATGTTGTTACGAAGCTTTCTCATATCCTATCTCAGAGCGTCGATTTCTTCTTTCAACTCTCTGTTTTCTTCCTCAAGATCATCCATCTTTTTCTGACGATTGACCCGAGTATTATACGAATGAGACAGTTTGACTTCAGAATCGAGACACAAACGTGAGATTCGTAGGTAAGAAGAATACGTGATGTGAGAATGATGAATGCAATGATTATATTAATTGTTTTTTTTTGGTTTAATCAAAATAAACTTCGACAATTAGATTGCAAATATCAAACGGTGGGGAAACCCCTTTTTATTGAAATTCAAAGGATTACAGAAATGGAAATACAGTAGATTACAAGGTGCAGAAACAGAAACCTAAGCTAATGGGTCCCGAGAGAACTCGGGTGCTGATTCTGGGACTTTACTTTTCTTTGACCGGGGCTTTTGGGCCGTTGTCGGGTTGTCATTCCTTTACCAAGTGAAAGGAGCGAGCAAATTCCTTTGGTCATCTTGATTCTCTACAGCATGTTGCTCCAAAATTTCAATCAAAGCGTCTTTCTCTTTCAGTAGTTGCTGTATTTTGATGCACTCTACGTTGAGGGTGCGGTACTTGTTCTTACAAGACCTTCTCTTCTTTTGAACTTTGTTGAGAGTAACCTGAAGCTTTTCAGTTTCCGTCATGAAGTACATGACAGATTCCCTCGGCGGAAGAATTCCGTAACGAGGATAAGGCATTTTTAGCTTGAGAGCTCTAGTTTGTACCCAATGGAGATAAGGCTCCACCGAGACACAGTCTGGTTTTCCCAGAGACTCTCGTCCTTTCTTATGAACGTGTTTCCAAGCGTGCACTATTTCCATCTTTAGTGCTCTGTCATTTTCTCCTTCCTTGAAGAAAAGACCTTCCAGATGAACACCCCGAAATTGACGATGAACGAGAACTAGATGGTAATTGATTCCTCCCTTAGTTCCTATAAGGGGTACGCTGGGGAAGTTTCCACAACGATCAATGATTCTGATTCCATCATAGATCCTATTACACCAATCTATATCAGAGTTGGTGAGGGACATGATCTTCTGCGACCAACGTAAGGCACTCTTGCAATCCCAAAAAACAGCAGACTTGGGCAAGTGGGAGATAAACCATTTGTAAAGCAAAGGTACACAGCACGTGATCTCCCCTCCGCTGTACAAATTTACCAAGTGTACAAAATGATAGGCATCTGCGAGCAAAGTCGGCACAGGGTTTCCAATGAGAAAAACCTTAATGGAGTTGATATCGACGAAGTTATTGATGTTGGGAAATAAAAATAACCCGTAGGTGAGCAAGGCAAAGATGCTTTCAAAAGCAGTCACGTTTCCTATACTGGCAAAATACAGGGCTTTATTTGTCAAGAACTGGGCTGGCAAACCTTGGATGCCACCCTTAGCGGTCATGTGAGTCCTGACCTCAGACTCGTCCAAATGAATTGCTCTTGCAATGGTCTGATTCTTTGGAATTTCTTCCAGTCCAGAAAATGGAGCTCGATCAGTGATATGTAAATCGATCAGATGAGAATACTCCTCTAGCGTTGGTGCGAGCTGGTAATCCGGGAATGTGAAACAGTGATAAACCAGATCATAAAACTGAATGAGCGCATCCATGATTCCTCAATCACATGGACTCTTAACACTGGTAGCAAACCTCCGTGCTTGGCTCTGAAATCCTCTTGGTTTGTGATCATCCTCGCCAAACCTCTTAAATCCTCTAGATTTGGAACCTTGAAGGTATACCTATGGGTTCTCCTTCTACCGAAATCCATGAGCGCAATCTTTTTTTCTGACATTTGCAATCACAGTCTTAGTTTAATTTGAAAAACAGAGAGACTAGAAGAGAAATTTTTTTTCTTGTTTTAATGTTTTTTTAAATGAATGCATGAATGCAGCACACAAAAACATAGAAAAAACATGGGGTCAAAGGGTCGTTGTCATGAAGTCAAGGCTCTACCCATCCCCAAATGTTTATACTAGGGTGATTTTTGTACCTGTACTCATTATCATCAGCTCCTCCCAGGAAAGCAGAACAACAAGCGGATCGCCAGCGAGTTGTAGAGCAATCTAAGAGTAAGTGCCATTCACCGAGAATAGATCACCAGCCTCAAATGAGGGTAGTATCGCGTGACAACTATTTCCGATAGTTTCTGCACTACAAAAAGGTTTGGCTCCTCAGCTTCTCAGACATCACAATCGGCCCATTGCCTAGGAGAGGGAATGGGTTGCATTGGTCAGCCTCCACTGAGGTTGATGGTCGACCTCGTCGCCATCACTTATCTTAAGTGTATACTCAATCTTTCCACATGCGGCATCACATGCATTCCCATTAGCAGAAAAATAAACAGGTATAGCAATTAGGAAAAGCAGTATATATATTTGTCCTAAACATCCTAGACCTTTAAAGCCATGAATCCTAAGTTCCTGACAGAAAATGGGTTCCCCGACGGAAGCCCCAATCTGTGGTATTCACACAAGTGAAGAGAAAAAAAGGTTAGAGGGGCCCCACGGTGGGCACCACTTTTAAAGTTTCCACCTGATAGATGGGAAGAGAACAAGATCTCGCTACAAAGGTGAGATAGATCCTAATGACATCCCCAGTGGAGTCGCCATTTTTCTGTAGCGAGCGATTTTGGACGCGGTTGCAAAGCGCTGTCGCTCTTTGGTGCCTACAGCTCGATTCATTTTTTATCCTATTAAAGCTGATGAAGGAAGGGAAATAGATGTCTCAAATTAACCCTACTTGCAAACTGAGTTTAAACAGCGGTCTGTTAGGTTACAAATGTTACAAAGATTCGGGGTCTCTATCGGGTTTATTTTTTCTAAAAGTGGTGGGAGGTTTAGATGTTAGGACGGATGCTTCTTGATAGATATGTGAGAGTAGGGGATTTTGGGTTTTTGTTTAGTGTGCTCGCTAATATTTTCCTTTCAATCTTATGCCTACGTATTCCCGTTTACCGAAACAGGGAAATCAGAGCGTTCATAGTTCCTCCTATTCTATGGGAGGAAATGGTTGTTTTGGTGTCTAGTTCAAAGCCCAAGACGTGAAGCGAAAGGTGGTTTGTATCTTGTTCAAAGCCCAAGATGTGAAGCTGAAGGGGTTTGACTTTAGAGAGAATTTGTCATCTCTAAAGGGGGTCTGTTTGTCACAACTGTTGGGTGACTGGTTATAAAGGAGGATTACTTTTACCGGGATGTGTGAATCCGACAATGCCATAATTTCCTTTATATGGGTTTTTTAACCTGAAGGATAAGACTTTAACTCAGTGTAGAGCAATGTTATCTTTCCTTAGGAATTTCTCATGCTAAAAGAGGGACAGTGGCATGGATGTAGATGATCCAGAGGCTTGCCGCTTACAGCAATTAGATGGAAGGAGTTGTTGATGTTTGTGTACTGTGAACGAGGCACAACTTTGATGCTAAAAGGTTAATTGGATCAACCAGTGATTTTCTTTTACAAAGCCTAAGAGGAGGCTAATATGTGTCTCGTACAAATCCCGAGAAAGAGGCTAAAAGGTTTTGACTCAACGAGGGAATCTTTTGGTATCTCGTATAAAGCCCGAGATGGAGGCTATTTGACTCAACAAGAGAGTTTTTGTATCTCGTATAAAGCCCGAGATGGAGGTGAAAGGGTGATTGACTCAAAGAGGGAGTCTCTTATGTGTCTCGTACAAAGCCCGAGAGAGAGGCTAAATGTTGTTTGACTTAACGAAGGAGTCTTTTGTTTCTCGTATGAAGCCCGAGATGGAGGCTAAAATTGTTAGCTCCGTTGGGGAGAATCATTGCACAAAGCCCAAGAGGAGGCTATGACGCTGTTTCAGTTGAGTGAGGTCCAGTATGCTGATTTAAAGAGAAAATCAGTTCTTATATGAGCAATGCTGTACTCTCAAGGATTTGATTCGAGGATCAGGGATATTTCCTTGTCTTTGAGGAATTAGGAAATACGAAGGGTATTGAGACTGTCCGAGTCTACGGGTTTTCTTCCTATTTAATGAAGGGGTCACTTGAGAATGTCTTTGAGACTCAAGGATATTAGACTGTCCGTGTCTAGAGTTTTATCTTTTGTACTATGCTTTGAGAAACAGTAGTAGACTCTTTGAAAGGACTGTTCTATGCAGATGACTAAGTTTTGTTCCTATACCTCTTGGAGGTCGTCGGGACAATTTGTATGAAGCCCAAGAGGAGGCTGGAAATTTTTAAGAAGCCGAGTGGTCCTTGTATGAAGCCCAAGAGAAGGCTATCATTCCCAGAGGAAGAGATCATTATACGAAGCCTAAGAGGAGGCTGTGAAAACTTCTAAGAAGCCAATGGGTCCTTGTACTAAGCCCAAGAGGAGGCGGGGTTGCTTTTAGGAAGCCTGTGGGTCCTTGTATGATGCCCAAGAGGAGGCCGATGATTTTAAGAAGCCGATGGGTCCCCAAACCCCTAGAAATTCAAGACAGACTATTCACGAGGAATAGATCAAGCCAGGAAAGTTTGAGAATTTGGAAGAAACTCAAGAGATGCCATTCACAGAGAAAATATCATCTCTGGGGAATCGAGTTTCTTGACAAGTGCTTTTAAGAAGCCTGTGGGTCCCCAAACCCCGAGAAGTTCAAGACATGCCATTCACCGAGATTAGATCAAGCCAGGAAAGTCCGAGAATTTGGAAGAAACTCAAGAGATGCCATTCACGGAGAAAAGATCATCTTTGGGGAATAGAGTTTCTTTGACAACTTCTACGAGTGACAGTCTATGAAAGGGTTCACCGAGAATGCTGCCTTTCATATCTCCATATTGTTTAACCCCGAGAGGAGGGAAGACTGTGTCTGGTAATCCTATGGGGATCTAGTTTTGACTATTTAAGAGTGATCAACGGGCTTAATGCTAGACGTAGTTGCCGGGGAAACTCTAAATATCTATACTATTATTTAACAGTTGATATGAGTTTATGAAAGAAGACTTACAGCGAAACAGTCCCACAATACAGTTATATGTATATGAAAGCGATAAATGAAAGCATATAAATACTTACTCGGTTGTAGAGCTTCCATGCTGTTTGGTTAGTTGTTCAACAAAGAAAGATTGAAAATAACAGTATATTCAAAATCAAAGGAGAAAGTGCTTTGAAAAAGAAAGATTTGGGACTTACAGCTCAAGGAGAGGCTCAGGGTTTTATCAGTGAGCGCACTGTTTGAATTTGTACAGAGGGACTTATACAAGTGACTGTGGCCCAAAAATTATTTTTTGTACAAATGGATTTGGGTCTTACACTCTAATAGAGGCCCAAAAAGTTTTAAAGAAAAAGAGTGGGGCTTATAACACGAGGGTAGGCCCAGATGATTTTTCGTTTAAAATGGCGATCGCACCGAGATTTTCTTTTAACGCAAAGGGGCTTATACAATATCTAAGGCCCAAAGTTGTTTTTGGTTAAAAGCGGGTTGGGTCTTACACTCTAATAGAGGCCCAAAAGTTTTGAATGGGTCTTATAGCTCGAGGAGAGGCCCAATTAATTTTTTAAAAGGCGACGATCGCGCCGTTTACTTGTACAGAGGGACTTATACAATAAGTGAGACCCAAAATTGTTTGTACAAGGGGGTTTGGTTCTTACACTCTCTCAAGCGGCCCAAAAGTTTTGAATGGGTCTTATAGCTCAAGGAGAGGCCCAGATGGTTTATTTTTAAACTAGCGACGATTGTGCCGAATTTAAAAATGTACAGAGGGACTTATACAATAAGTGAGGCCCAAAATATTTCTGTACAAGTGGGTTGGGTCTTACACTCTAATAGAGGCCCAAAAAGATTTATGAGGGTTGAATTAATCCAAAACCCTAATTTGTTTTCAAAATGTGTTTTAATTGAATAAAAAATCAATTAAAATGATCAAAATTGTTTAACATATGAAAAAAAAATTGTGATCTTGGATTAATGCTTCAAAAATTTAGTATTGACCTACAAAATAATTAGAAGGCATTAAAAGTTGCAAAATCAAGGTGGAAAAAATATTTTAAATGTCAAAAACAATTAAAACATTAATTCTTTGCAAAAATATCAATTATACCAAATAAATAATATTTTTGTTATTTTTTGGGAAAATAAAATATTTTAACATTTTTGTGAATTATTAAAAAAAGAATCAACTCAAAATCATTAAAATTCAGAGAGAAATTAATTTTTGAATCAATTAAATAAAATCACAAAATTCAAATATTTGAATTTTCAAAAAATGGCGCCAAGAACAGCTGAAGAACACGCGCGTGTTCTGGGTTTGGCTGATTTGCATTTTCTCTCCAATCTCACTGAATACTTGATTATATCATGCATTCCACATACCAATCAACTCCTTTCAACCTCACGATCATGTCTATGACAATTAATTTCATTTAAATTAAGCATAAAACAAGAAATCACGAAAAATCCTCAAGAACCCTAATTTCTGGATGAAGGCTAGGATTTTTGATACACGATTCAAACAATGCAATTAATTGAGAGGAAACATTCCATGCATGATTATGAACATATGACCAAATTATTGTGCAGCAAAAATTGCATGGATCATAGAGTTAGAAGAGCTCATGCTTACCACTTGCAGCTGGTGATCGTGATTTGTGTTGGAGGTGTTACAGCTAGGTTCCAATGATCTGGATAGCTTCCCTAGGTGCCATGGAGTGTGTATGAATGCTTGGAATGGATTGAAATGATCTGGAACTTGAGATGGTACTCCAACTGCAAATCTGTCAAGAACTTGAGTAATTGGCTGGTGATTTTGTGAAATCTGTGTTCCAGATGTTATGTGAGTGTTTGGATCACTTCTATATGATGTATATGAGGTGTGTGTGTGATTGGTTTGATTGGAAAAGCTCTCAAACTCAAAACCCGATAGTGACTTGCCTTAGAAGGCAAAATTGAAGTGAAAGAAGAGATTTTGAGGAAAGCATCTGTTTGATGGCTTTGGTGTACTCAAACTGATCACAATTGAGCTTTATTTATAGTAGAGCAAGTTTGTTTTGCAAGGAATAGTGAATGGCAACCGCTGAGTAGGTTTGGCCAATGTTGGCAAATGAAAATCCAAGTCTCCTCTAGCCATTGACTAGAGGTTATGGCATAGGCTGCTGGTTCCCTTGGTCTTGGATAAGTCTTGACTGAATTCAGTTGAGAATGGCTCAGTCCATGCCACCTTGATGCTTCCATTGAATGCTCAAATCCAAAATTGGAGTCTTGTCCCTATTTTGGCAATTCTATGTTCAACATGCTATTTCTTGTTCCAAAGACTTTGGAGGCTTGGCTCAGTGATTGTCCCCTTTAGATTCAATCCTCAGAGGTGTCCAAGTGGATAGGAGCATTTGAATTTGGCTGATTTTGGCAAATCGACCAAAAGTGTAAAAATCTGCCTTGCCTTGGCAAATTTCAGCAAGGCAACTTGCCAATGTCATATCTCATGGCTCAAGTTGAATTTGGTAATGTTCTTGGCCATTTTGGAAAGCCCTTACATGATACAACAACTGTTTGAACATGTTTGGTTTTGATCTCTTTTGAATTCAAGTGAAAAATTCCCCTACATTTGGCAAAAAGTAAGGTAAAATCTGACTTAGTGAAATTTTCACTAAGTGTTGGAACAAAGTGACTTTTCTTGATTTTGATCACTGCATAACTCAAAATCCATGAGGAATTTGGACATAGGTCAGTATGAAGCTTTTGTAGAGGGAAATGAGATCTACAAATCAAGCTTTGAATAGGGAACAATGGCCTTGTGGTTTAGGAGTTATGGTCCTCCAAAGTTGGCACATTAGTGTCACTTTTTCCATAACTTAGAAATTTTTCTAAGTTTTTATGGTTACCCCTTTTACAAGTTATCCCACTTTCTTTGATTTTTCTTGATGAATGATGATTCAAATCATACATTAACATCATTTTAGGTTTAAAAATCCATTTTGGTGAAAAATCTCAAAAAGTCAAAGTTGACTTTAGTGCACAGTTGACTTTTTATCAGATGAATTCCAAACTGTGCAATTCTTCATGAAATCATGTCCTTGACCTAAATCAAACTTGATGGACATGTTCCATGGGTGTCATAGGGTATATTGAATCATGTCTTAGGGCTTGGGAGCATGTCCTGGTCAAAATTCAAAGTTACAGTTGACTTTCTTCGCGAAACCTTAATTGTGGTGCAGATGAAATTGAGACTTGTTGCTCAAGCTTCTTGGATTAATCCATTGTTCCAAATGGATCAATATACTTCATTAGAGACCCTCAAACCCTCTCTTGAGGTCTTGGCTCATGATTTGCCCTAAAAGTCAACTTAGGGGTGAATTAGGTCAAGAAACCCTAATTCCTGATTTTTTATGAATGCATCCCCTGAGGCAAAATTGACTTGATGATTGGGTCCATGAGGTCCCATGAAGTATATTAGGTTATGTTTTGGATCATTGGATTGTGCCCAGATAAAAATTTTCATCTGGAGGCCCTGGTCGACCAAAACCCTAATTTGGTGACACTGTCGATCTTGAGACTTGATCCACCTAGAAGGGAGCAGCCTTGTGCTTGATCCTTGAAGTGGGAGTCCTTTTGATCCATTGTGGATGTTTGAGACATTAGACATGTTGAAGATCATGTCATTCCTTGATTGATCCTTTGTCTAAGGCTCGGAGAGGGCTTGAAACCCTAATTTTGATTGTAGTGGATGCTCACCCATCTTTGGGGAGACAGATGAAGTATGATGGTTTCTCCATATTGTGATGATGATTTTCACAATGATGGGAAATCTTAGTGGTCAAAATTTGGGGTATGACAATATCACCTAGAAAACTTCTCCATTTCTTCATAACAAGAGTTCCATGTTCTCATAAACTTGATTAACATATCAAGTTTAAGTAGACAACCTCCATCTTGTGTTAATGATCCACAACCAATCTTAAGACCAGATACCTTGAAGAGTTCACCAAGATCACCATAAGCAAGATCTGAATGATTCACTAAACCTGCTCCTTGAGCAAAAGTTTCTTCAAGATATCAGAGAGAGAGAGAAAGTCATAGACATTTGATCTTGACCTCTTTCTTTAGAGAACCCTGATAGAGAGATCTGTAACACTCCTTAAGCAAAAGAGAGACATAACACATGTACTCCTATCCATTAGATCAGAAATAAATTGACCCAGCTAGATGATGACTTCACCTTCATTAGCATCCTTATTCTAGAAAAGTTCCTTGAAAATAAACTTTCTAGATAGAATATATGCCTCTGCAGGCCTAATCTGAAGCAAATTCCCAACATACAAGTGTTTGGTACCCAGATCATATGATACACCCTTACTTTATCCTAGAGGTTCACTTCTTGAGACAACAAGATACTGCACATACTCCCCTAAAGAGGAGTTTAAACATCTGTTCCTTCAATGATGATCATGACTGCATACAATCTTCATAGAACACGACCTTGAGTATATGCAACTAGAGATGTCGTACTTCCTGGAGTACCATCTTGACTTCATCAATCTTGAACGCCACACACAAGGATAAATAATTAAATACTTGTGAATTTCACAAATAGAAATTGATCTTAAATCCTTGTTCAGTAAGCCATATATTCTGTAAGAGATATAATCTAGAGAATATCAGCACTTTAGGAATACCACTCAAGTATTCTTTGGTACAATTATCTTCCTTGGCAAGCAGAAGGTTGAGACATCAAGGCTGACACCCTTGAGTCAACCTTCTTATGACTTTCTCTTGCTGATAAAATCCTTGCAACTCATGGATGGTGAAAATAAATCACCTCCTATTCTTTTCATGTTGGAAAACATCCATCAGCACCAGAGATCTCTAGATGTTCAACCACATAAATAAAACCAGATTATCATCCTTGTTCCTCTAAACACGAATAGAGATGCCTTATGAGTGGACTTGAGAGAAATCTCAAGTGTCATTGGACAACTTTAAAAACTTGATACAGGTAGTTTACCAATTTCATAGACCGTCTAGAACTCAACTCATCTTCCCTCCAAACTGACTTCTAGATACCTGAAGAAACCAACCTTCCAAGTACCAAGACATCAAAGGCAAACAACACCAAACAACTCTCTCCATTCCATTTCTCCCTGCTGGAACGGCTAGAACTTCCATAGATGTTGACACCTTCATGGCAAATATTTGAAGAGGATAAACAGAGTCTTCAATCTAGCTTTACCAAGGTCCTTTCACATGCAGCGGAACAACAACACATCATCAACAGAAGCAAAAGACAACCAACCAATAGTTGTTATCCCTGATCCAATACATATTATTCCAGATATCTAATGAATGGTCTGATCGCACAAACACACACCTTGTTTAATGAGCCAGAAAGTAACTCCTAATATCTCATCCATAAACAGACAAGATGCCCGCTCTGATACCAATTGAAATTCTGGCATGCAGATTACAGATGTCCTAATAACATGTCACGACATTGTTCTCTGCATAACTTTAAAACAAGGGAAAAATAATTAAGCTGACACTCTGAATATCAGCAACAGAGTCACGACAGATGTTTCAACATCTGTCACAATATGTTAATCAATAAAAAATACTGAACTGTAAATTTGCAGAATGATAAATAACACAACATATGTTAACCCAGTTCAGTGCAATTCACCTACATCAGGGGGCTACCAAGCCAAGAAGAAGAATCCACTATCAGTAGTATAGTTTTATGTAAACAACCTCAGGTTTATAGTAAACAACCTTCGGTTTACCTATCACTACCCAATGAAAACTTTATCTAAGAACTCCATCCTAGGTAAGAGAAACCTATCTCACTCTCTTAATCACCTCATATGATATTTAATAGTTACAATCGATAGCAACTGCATCATCCTACTTGAAAGAACCCTCTTTCAATGTAAGGTTCAGCCAAGCAACCTTAACAAACAATCTTCCTCGGATTCTATTGGATTTTCTTCAAAGCTTCATCCAAGAACAATATATAATTCATGACCTCAAGGCTTCTGAATCTGTATAAACATCTATGTCTACCACTATGTATCCAACTGATACAAAGGGAAACTTACAACACAAGAAAGCCTACGAATCTCAAAACCCTAAACCCTTATTTCCCTTTACAAAAGTGTTATAAGAGATTAGTTGATCTGCCCTAGGTCTAGGTTTTCCTTTTATAACCATAAAGAAGACTGTATTTGGGCTTCAAAAATGCAGCAATTCTGTTCCTCAGAATCTGCAAAATATTCTCCTCAAGAATAGTTTCTTTAATCCTAAGTTTCCTAAAATGTTTCCACACTTTAGAAAATGGCACATCTTCAAAATCTAAGAGAATCTCTGGTTCCTTAATCTGAACACCACCTAGGATACACAAACGATCTTCTACAATCTAAATTTAAATTTACAAATTCAAACTGGATTTAAAAACTGTAACAGACAAAGATGTCGAATTACCCTATTAGGATATCTTATCAAAACATCATGTTCTTCAAGTTCTGCTACATGTTAGGACATCTTGTCCACCATGTTTCTGTCAAGTTTGTTTTACGAAAATTAATGCCAATAAAAAACTAAGGAGCCTTCAAGATCTCTTTTATATCTTACTCCATCTAGGCCTGATATTATGTTTAGTGTGTGCATGTGCACTCGATATCAATCCTCTCCTAAGGAATCACATTTAAAAGTTGTAAAGTGAATTCTTGGATATCTTCTTGGTACATATAATTATGGGCTTTGGTTTTCCAAAGGTAGCGATTGTAGTTTAGTTGGTTACTCTGATTCCGATTTTGTCGGTTGCAAATCGGATAGAAAAAGCGGAACTTGCCACATGTTTTCGAACTCCTTAATTAGTTGGTATAGCAAGAAGCAAGTTTATGTTGCTTTGTCAACTGCCGAGGCAAAATTTGTCATAGTCGGTAATTGTTGTGCTCAAATTTTATGGCTCAAATAACAACTACTTGACTTCGGCATCAAACTTCAATGTATTCTAATAATGTGTGATACTACTAGTGCGATTAACCTAACCAAAAACTCGGTGATACACTCTCGTACTATACACATTAAGATACATCATTATTTCCTACTCGACCATGTTGAAAAAGCCGATGTAGGTTTTGAACATGTTGATAGAAAAAATAAACTTGCGTACATTTAAACAAAACCTCTTACGACTGAGCCATTTTTCAATATTCGACAGGAATTGGGCATTCTTGATATCTCAAATATTTCCTAAATATTTTGTTGCATACACTCTTTAGATTTATTTCAACTTTCGTTAGAAAGTTCCATTTCATGTGAGTGCATCATCCGTCTCTCATCCTATGAGGTAGTATCATTTCACTTATATCTTTGTTTGTAAGGTTTTTCATGTGTAGCTTATATGTCTCTTATATGTGATTGCATGTTTATGTTAAAAAAATGTGTGATATATTTGATAAATGATCCATTTCATGTATGCTAACTTCCAAAAATTTCATTGTTAAACCGTGTGTTTTTCAATCTATATGTTTATAGTGACTTCATGTTGTTATGTCATTATCATATTTGTTTCATGCTATTATATCTTCACATCAGAAGTATTTTTGAAGCTATTGGTGTTTGAGCATGTTATTTATCGACTCTTGCATGAAAAATGACATTTTTACATGAATTATTCTAAGTCCATAATGTATGTGTCGCACCTAAAAAAAAATCGCTTCAATCGAAGAAACAACCCTTCGCGCGAAAGGCGCAGAAAACGGTTCGATAGAGTCCCCACCGAACTTTATTTATCCCAAAAGAGAGAAAGGAAAATATCGAGAAAACCTTTAAGGAGGAGATAAGAACATGGTCGTCGCAACCACATTCTGGGTTCGGGAATCGGTTACGTGAAGGGAAGGTACGCGCACCCCCTCACGTCCGTTGTACTCAACGGGAACCTCTTGATTCGAATCGCAATACTCGTTAGCTAAGTTTGTCTATTTTCTTCTCAAAAATAAATGCGGAAAGATAAAGATAAAAGGGAAAAGATGCTAAGGGAAAATGGGGTGGTTTAAGGATAGGGTGCTCGGCAAGATCATCGCGACCTCAGGCCTACGTATGCTCATTCGGACGAGAATGAGAAATCAGAGCAATCGTAGTTCGACTACGGGGTTTGACAGAAAACGATGGTAGTGTGGAAACGGGGAAAAAAGAAAAAGTGTGGACGCAAACGGGGGAAAAAGAAAAAGTGTGGACGCAAACGGGGGAAAAAGAAAAAGTGTACTCGCTAAGATCATCGCAATCTTGTGCCTATGTATCTTTACTCGAACGAGAATAAAGAATCAGAGCGGTCGTAGTTCGTGGTACGCCCACGAAATAAGGGGGTTGGTTGATTTTTAAAAGAGGCGCCAATTGCTCACACACGAGTAAGAGAACTCGCACCCAAACAATCGAAGAGAGGTCAAAGACTTGAACCCCCATTTTTCACCTTGAAAAAGAATTACGATAGTTGTTAGTCGTTTTGAGGTTTGATTATGAAAGTCCGCTTGACGTGGGATCAAGGGTTTATTGTATGCGCTTGGTTATTTTGAAAAGGATTTGATTGGTTAAAAGAAGAGGCGTCAATTGCTCACACACGAGTAAGAGAACTCGCACCCAAACAATCGAAGGAAGATCAAAGACTTGAACCCCCATTTTTCACCTTAAAAGAGTTGCGATAGTTGTTAGTTGTTTTTGAAGTTTGATTATGAAAATCCGCTTGATGTTGGATCAAGAGTTTATTTGTTGTGAAAAGAGTTTGGTTAGAGGTTGATTTGAAAATGAACTCGACGACGAATCGAGAGTTTGGTTGAAAAAGGGTTTGTTTGAAAATGGCTCGACGACGAATCGAGAATTAGTTTGAAAATGGGTTGTCTATGCTAGTCCCTGGGGGTGCTCCTAGTAAACAAACCACAATCAAAAGAAAGCTAAATGTGTACATCGGAATGGGGAGCGGGATACATGTAAATTACAAGGGATGACATGAAATAAAAGGTCTCATTGTAAGGTAGCCCAAGAGAAAGCAGTGTGTGTGCAAGGTGTCCTAAACTAAGCCTTGATCGAAATCTCCAAGCGACGAACAGTCCATCAATGATTGCTTTAGGGTTTCGATATTTTTAGTGTTTTTTGATTAATAGTGAACAAATGAAAATGGTTAGATAAATATGAATAATGTGATATGGACAATATGAATAATATGAACAATATAATAAAGATAAAAATGAACAAGATATAATATTGACATAAAATAAAATTGATCTCGTCTTAATCGGAATTTAATCGACAAATCGATAATCAATGATTTTTGACTTTCATTGACCAACTAAAAGAATATACGAAAATGGAAATTAAATGGAGATAGAAATTAAATCGAAAATATAGAAAGGTCTCATCTTTACTAAGATTTTAAATCGAAAAATCGATAATCTTTAGTATTTGATTTTTTTTGACCCAAAAGTGAATAAAAAATGAAATAAAAATAATAGAAATGAAATAAAATCGAAAATGACAAGAAAAAGAATAAAGGTCTCACCTTTATCAAGATTTAATCGAGAAATCAATAAATCATTGATATTTGGTTTTCATTGACCAAAAAGTGAATAAAAAAAAATGAAATAAAAATAATAGAAATGAAATAAAATCGAAAATGGCAAGAAAAAGAATAAAGGTCTCACCTTTATCAAGATTTAAAATCGATAAATCCTTGATATTTGGTTTTCATTGACCCAAAATGAATAAAAAAGATAACTAAATCAAAAATAAAAAAAATAGGTCTCATATTAACCAAGATTATAGATCTATTTGAAATAGATCCACAAATCATGATATTTTTGATATCATTGGCCCATAAAATGAATAGTAAAATCGAAATGAAAATCGAAAATAGAAATCTACAAAAAAAAAGACCAATAGTTACATTTAAAGAAAAAGTAATAGGGGTGCAAACTAAAATGATGGTGCAGAAACATAATGGGATCATATGGGCTCAAAGGTCCATCACCCTTCCGTAAAAAAGCATATGCGGGTCAGAAAAAACAAAGGGTGGGAAAAAGCAAAAAACGGGCTTTGAAGCCCAAAACGTTAACCCAAACATGGTCCCTTTTTAAGATAATAGCAACAAAAACGTTAGCCTCACTCACAGTGAAACAGGGTCAAAAACAAATTGAAACACAGAGTATGAAGAACAAGCAACCAAGTTTCCTCTTTTTCTTAACAAATGCAGAAACGACAACGAAGAGCAACAAAACACGACCTTCTCAATCTGCTTCTGTCTGAATCGATTTCCAAGTTCACTTAGATTCTACTTTTGCTTTGATTTCAATCGGTTTGGTTTCGATTTCTAAATGGGTTTTGGTTGTGAGCTTATTCAAAGAATTCCTCTCTTCATCTCTTCTTTCTGTTCGGTTCGTTTCTGTTTGGGTTGTTGGATGGGTTAAGTGTTGATTTGAGTGGGTGAAAATGAAATGGCAGAAGAGGGTAAGGTTGAGCGTTGCGGGTTGAAGATTTTCAATAAAATTTGCTGTTGTTTTGTTAGATTGAAAAATTGAGGGTTGAATGGGATCGATGAAAGGAAGGGTGAGGTTGTTGTGTTGTTGTGTTATTGAAGGTGCGAAGGTTAAAGGAATTTCAAGGAGGTCGAAGAAAAGATTGGGAGGAATTCTGGCAGAGGTTTTTGTAGGCTTCTTTAACTTGAAGATGAGAGTGAGAATGAGGCTCATTTATAGAGGAGGTGAGTTATAATTTGTGAGATTGTTATGCGTTGCCGTTTTGTTCCTTTTGTGAACATTTTGCAAATTGTTTCATTTTGGGCAGGTTGTATTGTTTTTGGTCGTACAAGTTTGCAGGTTTGTTTCGTACGTTTGGTTGAGGTTTTCAAATGGTCTGGCATGGTTTATTTTGTTGTATGGTATGGCAAGGTTATCTGGTGCGGTTTTGTCGTGATGTGCTGCAGGTCATGTACAGTGGGAGTGGCTCGTAGCAAGGTCATTTGTAGCAGGTTGTGTCACAGCAGTCAAATTGTTTTGTTGTGGATTCTCGATTTGGGTTAGTGGATTAAAGTGGCTGCATATTGAGATGGGTTGGGAGTGTGCTAGCAGCAGTAACGGAGAATTTGTGAGCAAGGTTGTTGATGTCGATGATGTTGAGGTTGATGAAGGTTTGCTCTCTTTTTTCCTTTACAGAGAGTTTTTTTCTTCCTTTTTGTTGTGAATTCTCCTGCCTTTTAAAACAAAATCAAGACTTGTTGATTAAGTTTCTGCGAATGGTACGATTACAACAGGTTTTGTCTGTTGTGGCACATGTTTGAGTTGTATATCGTGTGGGGACGTTTTGGAGTAATTCTGCAGGTACAAGTTTATGGTTTTGTGGAGTGACAGTTTTCGCTGCGTATTGTGTGGTGTTGGCTAGGATGGCTTAGGATGCGTGGAAATTGGCCCTTTTGTGGCTTTGTATTAAATAGTAGCAATAGATATGTCATGGCTGGATGGACTATTTGTGTGATGGCTATATCATGTATGTGAACCAATATGTGGGTCCTGCGTGGGTTATTTCAAATCAAATGTTTTAGTATTTTAATTAGTAACATGGGAATGGTGATGGGGCTTGGAAATAATATGGGCCTTGAGATTTTATTGTAAAAATGATATGGACCTTGTGATGATTTTTGTAGAAATATAGTAGTGAAATGGCTCTTTTGTGCAAGGCCCTTTTTAATGGTAAATCATGAGCAAAATTTTTAAGATTTGGATGCAAATGGACTTGAATCGCTAATGGGTACCCTTGCACTTTTATTTGAACCGTGCCTGAATTTTGGCCATGATGATTAAAACTCAAATTATGATGATTTTGAACTCTTAATTGAATTGAATCAAAACCTCATTCAAAACCAGATTGCAATATCTTGAATTCTCTTTTGAAATGAATAAAGTCTTGAATCACTTCTTAAAATTATGATCAATCACAACTAAATCCTATACTATGAATCCATTAAACCTCAAGTCATTGAACCAATCTGAACTTAATCATGAAGAACCAAAGATTCAACATGCCTTGAAATTTGAATTGGTATTTGGGATATGAAACTCAACCCACTACACAAAACCCTAGCTGGAAAAGCACTATTCCTTGACGATCTTTAATCATGAAGCACTTGATTTAACACCGCCTGATAAACTGACTCATACACAACTGACTTGAATAGGTTCAAAAAACCCTAATAAGATTCAGACACGCATACCACTTGAACCCTATATATCCTTGGCCTTGATTATGAACACCTTGTGTCTGACCCACTAAAAACACCGCTGCACATAAGCTTCAGATGAACCTCAACTCACATCAACTCAACCTTGTGATAGAAACAACATATTTTTTTGGATTTTCTGGATAATTGTTAGTGTGTTGGATGTACAGATGAAAAGTTATACAGGTAGGACAAATTTGGGGTATGACAGATGCCCCTATCTAATTGGCTTGAACCTAGTAAGATGAACTGCTACGGTGTTCGCTCTTTCGAGGTAGAAGACAATTAGATATGAAAAAGACCACAAATTTGTCTGGGAAGAAACAAAATGCTTGGGAGGTGGAATAACAGAATAAGTTGCAAAAATCGTTATCACTAAAAGGATGATAACAAGAGAATCTGGCACCAAAAGGATGACAGACCTATCACCAAAAGGATGATAGTAACACATGCACACAGACCCTTCCACCAAAAGGATGAAAATGAGGCCAAAACCTGCTATTACCAAAAGGATAATAGGGCACACACACACACACACACAGAGACCCTTCCACCAAAAGGATGAAAATGATGTCAAAGCCTGCTATTACCAACAGGATAATAGGGCACACACGCACACAAACCCTTCCACCAAAAGGATTAAAATGAGGTCAAAGCCTGCTATTACCAAAAGGATAATAGGGCACGCACACACACAGACCCTTCCACCAAAAGGATGGAAATGAGGTCAAAGCCTGCTATTACCAAAAGTATAATAGGGCACACACACACAGACCCTTCCACCAAAAGGATGGAAATGAGGTCAAAGCCTGCTATTACCAACAGGATAATAGGGCACACATGCACACAGACCCTTCCACTAAAAGGATGAAAATGAGGTCAAAGCCTGCTATTACCAACAGGATAATAGGGCAAACACACACAGACCCTTCCACCAAAAGGATGAAAATGAGGTCAAACCCTGCTATTACCAAAAGGATAATAGGGCACACACACACAGACCCTTCCGACAAAAGGATGGAAATGGAGTCAAAGCCTGTTATTACCAAAAGGATAACAGGGCACACACACACACAGACCCTTCCACCAAAAGGATGAAAATGAGGTCAAAGCCTGCTATTACCAAAAGGATAATAGGGCACACACGCACACAGACCCTTCCACCAAAAGGATGAAAATGAGGTCAAAGCCTGCTATTACCAAAAGGATAATAGGGCACACATGCAGCTATCTGACACCAAAAGGATGACAAACCTACCACCAAAAGGATGATAGAGGACTAACACAGTGACCCTTCACCAAAAGGATGAAAATGAGGTCACAACTTACTACTACCAAAAGGATAATAGCAAGGAAAACAATACCAAAGGCTATCACTCACCAAAAGGATGACACACAGACCAAGGGTTCATGGATCGGCGACACCAAAAGGATGACGGATCAATACAAGCTACTACCATCAAAAGGATGATAGGAACTTCCTACTTGCGAGGACCGACACCAAAAGGATGCAGGTTAAGTTGACAATATGAACGGCTACCACCAAAAGGATGATAGTAAGACAATTGACAAAAGGTCAAGTTTGCTGGGGATATGATGAGTGAGACTTATTTGGAGACATCAACAAAAGGTTGAAGAGATCCAATTCAATGAGGAACGCCCACTGACTCGGAGGAATGTTTATTGGTTGAGCTGAGGATGACAATTTCATCAACAAAAGGTTGAAGAAATTCATGAGGAACACTCACGGATTTGAAGAAGATGCCCCTGGCTAGACTGAAGATCGCTTTAAAATCTTGTCTTGAGCTTGGTCAACAAAAGGTTGAACAACTTCATGAGGAACGCTCATGAATTTGTAGAAGATGCCCCTGACTGGCCTGGAGATTGCTTGCAGTCTTGAGATTGATCCTGGATCTTGACTATGTGTATGAATGCTTTATTCTGTAATGACATGCAATGCAAATGCTGACGCGCGGAGATGCAAGTGCTGGGGAAGTATGATTGGTTTTTTGGGATGCACATGATGCATATGATGTCTATGATGTTGAATGCGTATGATGTATATGGTGTCGAATGCGATGCATATGATTGCAGACGGGTGATTGGATATGTTTTGAGAGGTGCCAGCGTGGTGGACTTTTGGGTAGTTGCCAATGAGGATTAGACTTTTGGGCGGTGGGAGGGATTTAATTTCCTCGACACTCGGTTTGTTGAAGACGTCATGATTGAAGCAGACGAAGATGCTCTCGAGGCCTCAAGTTTGATGACTTGTTGATTTGTTGGTGAGTTCGTTCCTAAAAGAACCACAACTTTGCTTGATGGTCAGGATGTCTTGATGACTTGATGGTGATCAGCTCATGAAGATTATGCTCTTGCTCTGAACTTCTTGAAAGTACAGACAGGATATGCCTGCTGCAATGAGTCTTGCCCCAGTCTGAACATGGTAATGGTCTTCCCCTGATTAACCAGTTCTGAAGCTATTTGATCTTTAAAAGCTGAGCTTTGATGTGCTTTGAGGTGGCTTGCCCCTGATTGAGGTTTTGAAGGATTTGCCCCAGATTGAGATGCTGAATGATTTTCCCCAGCTTGCGGGTTTGAGGTAGTCTTGCTTCGAATCACGGCCACTGAGAGCTCAAATTCCTCTTTGATTGCCCCTTATTAGAATTGTCTTGAATGTCTAGCACTGATTTGCAGTTAAAATTGTGCATTCGTAAATGGTAATCTTAATACAATGCTCATGCAAGTTTTAAAAAAGAGTCGTTTATTGGAGTGTCGTGATAGTGAGTCGAATGAACCGTTAGTCCAGACGTTGTGCTGACTTTGATGGTGTGAAAGATATAGCAAAGAGAATGACACCAATGCTGAAGATTAGCAAATATGGGGAGTCAGTTTACGCAACCTTGCAATAGTATGCTTTCAGAATAAACCTCGCCTCAATTAGGTCTTTCGAGGGTTGTAACGTGGTTTGGTTCGCGGTTTAAGAAACAAAGGATATAAGGCTCAAAACTTGGTTTGTACCCACCCCTTCTTCGTGATGAACTCCAGTCCTACGTTCAGTTATATTCTGCACATGTTTATCTTCCAAAAGGGTTGACGGTGTAGGCATGATCATTCAAGGTATGCTCGAATGGCAGTCACCTTATTTGCTTTGATGGGTGTCAGTGACCCTTTGAGATGGTGGTCACTGAATCTTATTTTGTTTTTGGTGAGGATTTGAGGGCCTCTTTTGATTTTGCTTTTGATCCCTATCTTTTGCATGGACTGATTTCGCTTTTCGAGTCCATCAGGGTTGTCTTAATTTTTGCCTAAGTCTCCTTTGAGGTGCTTGACTTAGCAGGCTTTTGATTTTTTTGTTTTTGATTTTGTTGTTGGAGGATTGTGACTGCCAAGTCATTGTTATTGATGAACAACCGTCATGTTTTGTGGAATTTTGCTTTGTGATTTCGGTTTGTAATCAGGTTAACTGAACACTACCCTGCCCCAGGTTAAGTGTAAAGGTTTAAATATCCGAAGGAAACTGCTACTTCTTGGTTCGAAGTGGTTAACTAGGGATTAACTCCTTGTCTCTCCAGTGTTTGGGGGTTGAAACAATGCTTGTACATCATCGGCGGGATTCTATCCGAAAGCATACATTTTACAATTATGGGTATTTCGTCGTCATCATCCTCCCTTTAATCATTGCTAACAACAGTTTGATATAGAGAGTGAAGTGGATAAATGTGTCGGTGTTTTGCAATAAATGGAAAGAATGAGTGAATACGATATAACTGATTCAAAACATGCATAATCAGTACATTAAGAAAACCAAATATGAAAGGCAATGTTCAAAGCATACATTACTTAAACAAATAAAGACAAAATACAAGAATGCAAATGACGGGATGGCAACATGACTGCCTTCTTCGGGGAATAAACTTGACTTGACTTGACTTGATTTGACTTGGCTTGCTGCTGGCACTAGCTTGGCGGTAGCATATAGTTTTTGATGACGTTTGGAGCCCTCCCATTGAACGTGAGAAACTTTGAGTTAATCATGTCTTGAACCTTGTGTTTGAAAGCTCTGCAGTCCTCAATCGTATGCCCTGGAGCACCCTTATGAAACTCGCAATGAGCATTAGCATCATAATCTGGGGGAATGACAGTTGGAGGAGCTAGGTCCCTCAGAGCGATTGCCTTCTTCTCCATCAATTGAGCAAAGATCTGAGCATATGATGTTGGCAGACGATCAAAGTCTCTATCAGACCTCCTTGTCCTCTGTTGATTAGGCTGACGTTGTTGAGCAACTCTCTGTTATTGATTTTGAGGAGGATACTGATACCCTTGTTGATTGTAGAATTGTTGCTGAGGAACCTGTTGTTGAGGCATTGGAGCTTGAACAGCTTAAACTGTTGACTGATAAGGCATTGGAGCATATTGCGCAGCAGCAACATACAGATACTGGAAGTATGGCATTTGAAAAGGAATTGGAGGGGGAGCTTGGTGTTGAGCTTGCCCTTTCTGAGCAGAGACAACATTTGTTTCGCCCTCTTTTTTCTTGTATCCATTGAAGGGCTTCTTGACTACAGACTGACTGCTAGAACCTCCTTGGATCTTTCCATTTTTCAGACCTTCTTCAATTCTCTCACCGACAATTACCAAATCAGAGAATCCGGCAGAAACATTACTAATCAGCTTCTCATAGTATTGGCCTTACAAAGTACCCATGAAGAGGTCAATCAGCTCACGATCAACAAGAGGTGGATGCACCCTTGCAGCTAGCTCTCTCCAGCATTGTGCGTACTCCTTAAAGGATTCGTTGTCCTTTTGAGCCATACTCTGAAGCTGAGTATGATTCAGAGCAAGGTCAGTGTTGTACTTGTATTGCTTGACAAATGCATCAGCTAGATCATCCCAAGTGCATACATTGCTACGCTCCAGCTGCATATACCACTCAAGAGATGCCCCAGACAAGCTGTCTTAGAAGCAATGGATCATCAGCTTTTCGTCTTTGGCATAAGCAGCCATCTTGCGGCAGTACGTCTTTAGATGGATGTAAGGACAACTGAGACCTTTGTACTTTGGGAATTCTTGCACTTTAAATTTGGAAGGAATGACAACATCTGGCACCAAGCACATATCCAGAGCATCAAAGAAGTTGAGTTGCGTCCCTCCATGACTTGGAGTTTCTCAGCTAGATCACGACACATCTTGATGGCTTCAGAATCCTGAGCAGCAGTAGGATTGACAATTGGGATAGCAACATGGTAATTCTGTACTTCATCATACTGATCTACCAGATTCTCTTCAGCATGAGGAATAGGAATCTGAGTGACAATAGGTTGGGCTTGCGGGATAGCTCCAACAGTAACTCCAGATGTCAAAAGTGGTTGAGATGTGGCAGGAGCGAAGTCCATTGGTATCCCATAAGTGATGGGGTTGGGAACAGGAACAGAGAGCCTTGAGGTAGATACTTGAACAGGCACAGTGTTGTTGGCAGCAGCAGCTTCACACAATTCTTCTTCTTTCCTGGCTATCATGATGGCTTCGAGAATCTGGTCGATCTTTCCTTTGATAGAGTCCAACTCTTCTCTGAAGGCGGCTTGCTCTTGTTGAATCTGCTCCATCCTTCGTCTAGTATTAGCTCGAGTTGCGTACTGGTGTTGAGGAATCAACTTGATTCACTGGAGAAGGAAGGAAGATGAAGTGAGATTCTGAGGTTAAAAATGCAATGCAAGATACGTAATAGATGCAATACAATGCAATGACATGAGATGCAATGCAAGATGCAAGATCCAGGATCGCAGGATCAAACAGCTTCAAACAGTTCTGAGGTTGGCCGGAGGAATGGGTCAAGAACCACAGCTCGGATCAAGAAATCCCACGGGTAGGTTTCTAAGACGGGTAGGTGCCTAGAGTTATGGATATATTTCGACACATTATAACTAAGACGAAGAGACATCTGATTATAATATCCTCGAAATAATCTCGTCTAGGTGAGGTCTTCGTTTCTTCCCCACGAGAAAGATTCCTCGGAGGCGCCCACTACACAACCATCGACACACGGGTTCTAAATAGGGTTCTTAGAATCCTAGATCGAGGTAAAAAATATTACTGTTAGGA
Source organism: Lathyrus tuberosus (assembly GCA_022829125.1). NCBI lineage: Eukaryota > Viridiplantae > Streptophyta > Magnoliopsida > Fabales > Fabaceae > Lathyrus > Lathyrus tuberosus. The sequence continues at coordinate 1,635,071 of JALAZF010000746.1, read as the reverse complement.
AGTAATACGTTCGAGGGATCTCATCTGATTAGGGCGTTCGCATTAACTCATATAGAATTAACGCTACCAACCACCATGGGTAAATTGGGTTAATGGTCCTTGGGATCAACGACCCACCTCGAAAGTATTACCACCATGGCAAAGATTCACCACAACAATAATATCTCCAAGGGAATCTAATCCAAGCAGTGGTTTTCGCTTCAACTCACGCAGAAGAGACCACACAAGCCTACACTACACAACCACCATCTTAATCCTAGGGTTTTTCTCGACTCGGGTGTAGAGCCATCTCACAAAGTTCCCAATATCAGAACAACCCAATAATGTTACAAAAGGTAACACAAATAAGGAAACGAATAAACGAGAAGAAAATAAATAAACAAAGCTAAAGAGCTAGCAATTCGAATCAAGATAGGCTCGACTCTCTCTTGATTGGAGCAAATTATCCCCAGCAGAGTCGCCAGCTGTCGCACCTCGAAAAAAAATCGCTTCAATCGAAGACACGACCCTTCGCGCGAAAGGCGCGGAAAACGGTTCGACAGAGTCGCCACCGAACTTTATTTATCCCAAAAGAGGGAAAGGAAAATATCGAGAAAACCTTTAAGGAGGAGATAAGAACATGATCGTCGCAACCACATTCTGGGTTCAGGAGTCGGTTACGTGAGGGGAAGGTACGCGCACCCCCTCACGTCCGTTGTACTCAACGGGAACCTCTTAATTCAAATTGCGATACTCGTTAGCTAAGTTTGTCTATTTTCTTCTCAAAAATAAATGCGGAAAGATAAAGATAAAAGGGAAAAGATGCTAAGGGAAAATGGGGTGGTTTAAGGATAGGGTGCTCGGCAAGATCATCGTGACCTCGGGCCTACATATGCTTATTCGGACGAGAATGAGAAATCAGAGCAATCGTAGTTCGACTACGGGGTTTGACAGAAAACGATGGTAGTGTGGAAACGGGGAAAAAAGAAAAAGTGTGGACGCAAACGGGGGAAAAAGAAAAAGTGTGCTCACCAAGATCATCGCAATCTTGTGCCTACGTATCTTTACTCGGACGAGAATAAAGAATCAGAGCGGTCATAGTTCGTGGTACGCCCACGAAACAAGGGGGTTGGTTGATTTTTAAAAGAGGCGCTAATTGCTCACACACGAGTAAGAGAACTCGCACCCAAACAATCGAAGAGAGGTCAAAGACTTGAACCCCCATTTTTCACCTTGAAAAAGAATTACGATAGTTGTTAGTCGTTTTGAGGTTTGATTATGAAAGTCCGCTTGACGTGGGATCAAGGGTTTATTGTATGCGCTTGGTTATTTTGAAAGGGATTTGATTGGTTAAAAGAAGAGGCGTCAATTGCTCACACACGAGTAAGAGAACTCGCACCCAAACAATAGAAGGAAGATCAAAGACTTGAACCCCCATTTTTCACCTTAAAAGAGTTGCGATAGTTGTTAGTTGTTTTTGATGTTTGATTATGAAAATCCGCTTGATGTTGGATCAAAGGTTTATTTGTTGTGAAAAGAGTTTGGTTGGAGGTTGATTTGAAAATGAGCTCGACAACGAATCGAGAGTTTGGTTGAAAAAGGGTTTGTTTGAAAATGGCTCGACGACGAATCGAGAATTAGTTTGAAAATGGGTTGTCTATGCTAGTCCCTAGGGGTGCTCCTAGTAAACAAACCACAATCAAAAGAAAGCTAAATGCGTACATCGAAATGGGGAGCGGGATACATGTAAATTACAAGGGATGACATGAAATAAAAGGCCTCATTGTAAGGTAGCCCAAGAGAAAGCCGTGTGTGTGCAAGGTGTCCTAAACTAAGCCTTGATCGAAATCTCCAAGCCTTGATTAATAGTGAACAAATGAAAATGGTTAGATAAATATGAATAATGTGATATGGACAGTATGAATAATATGAACAATATAATAAAGATAAAAATGAATAAGATATAATATTGACATAAAATAAAATTGGTCTCGTCTTAATCGGAATTTAATCGACAAATCGATAATCAACGATTTTTGACTTTCATTGACCAACTAAAAGAATATACGAAAATGGAAATTAAATGGAGATAGAAATTAAATCGAAAATATAGAAAGGTCTCATCTTTACTAATATTTTAAATCAAAAAACCGATAATCTTTAGTATTTGATTTTCATTGACCCAAAAGTGAATAAAAAATGAAATAAAAATAATAGAAATGAAATAAAATCGAAAATGACAAGAAAAAGAATAAAGGTCTCACCTTTATCAAGATTTAATCGAGAAATCGATAAATCATTGATATTTGGTTTTCATTGACCAAAAAGTGAATAAAAAAAATGAAATAAAAATAATAGAAATGAAATAAAATCGAAAATGACAAGAAAAAGAATAAAGGTCTCACCTTTATCAAGATTTAAAATCGATAAATCCTTGATATTTGGTTTTCATTGACCCAAAATGAATAAAAAAGATAACTAAATCAAAAATAAAATAAATAGGCCTCATATTAACCAAGATTATAGATCTATTTGAAATAGATCCACAAATCATGATATTTTTGATATCATTGGCCCATAAAATGAATAGTAAAATCGAAAATAGAAATCTACAAAAAAAAAGACCAATAGTTACATTTAAAGAAAAAGTAATAGGGGTGCAGACTAAAATGATGGTGCAGAAACATAATGGGATCATATGGGCTCAAAGGTCCATCACCCTTCCGTAAAAAAGCATATGCGGGTCAGAAAAAACAAAGGGTGGGAAAAAGCAAAAAACGGGCTTTGAAGCCCAAAACGTTAACCCAAACATGGTCCCTTTTTAAGATAATAGCAGCAAAAACGTTAGCCTCACTCACACTGAAACAGGGTCAAAAACAAATTGAAACACAGAGTATGAAGAACAAGCAACCAAGTTTCCTCTTTTTCTTAACAAATGCAGAAACGACAACGAAGAGCAACAAAACACGACCTTCTCAATCTGCTTCTGTCTGAATCGATTTCCAGGTTCATTTAGATTCTACTTTTGCTTTGATCTCAATCGGTTTGGTTTCGATTTCTAAATGGGTTTTGGTTGTGAGCTTATTCAAAGAATTCCTCTCTTCATCTCTTCTTTCTGTTCGGTTCGTTTCTGTTTAGGTTGTTGGATGGGTTAAGTGTTGATTTGAGTGGGTGAAGAGGGTAAGGTTGAGCGTTGCGGGTTGAAGATTTTCAATAAAAGTTGTTGTTGTTTTGTTAGATTGAAAAATTGAGGGTTGAATGGGATCGATGAAAGGAAGGGTGAGGTTGTTATGTTGTTGTGTTGTTGAAGGTGCGAAGGTTGAAGGAATTTCAAGGAGGTCGAAGAAAAGATTGGGAGGAATTCTGACAGAGGTTTTTGTAGGCTTCTTTAACTTGAAGATGAGTGTGAGAATGAGGCTCATTTATAGAGGAGGTGAGTTGCAATTTGTGAGATTGTTATGCGTTGCCGTTTTGTTCCTTTTGTGAACATTTTGCAAATTGTTTCATTTTGGGCAGGTTGTATTGTTTTTGGTCGTACAAGTTTGCAGGTTTGTTTCGTACGTTTGGTTGAGGTTTTCAAATGGTCTGGCATGGTTTATTTTGTTGTATGGTATGGCAAGGTTATCTGGTGCGGTTTTACCGTGATGTGCTGCAGGTCGTGTATAGTGGGAGTGGCTCGTAGCAAGGTCATTTGCAGCAGGTTGTGTCGCAACAGTCAAATTGTTTTGTTGTGGATTCTCGGTTTGGGGTAGTGGATTAAAGTGGCTGCATATTGAGATGGGTTGGTAGTGTGCTAGCAGCAGTAGTGGAGAATTTGTGAGCAAGGTTGTTGATGTCGATGATGTTGAGGGTGATGAAGGTTTGCTCTCTTTTTTCCTTTACAGAGAGTTTTTTTCTTCCTTTTTGTTGTGAATTCTTCTGCCTTTTAAAACAAAATCAAGACTTGTTGATTAAGTTTCTGCGAATGGTATGATTATAACAGGCTTTGTCTGTTGTGGCACAGGTTTGAGTTGTATATCGTGTGGGGACGTTTTGGGGTAATTCTGCAGGTACAGGTTTATTGTTTTGTGGAGTGAAGGTTTTCGATGCGTATTATGTGGTGTTGGCTAGGCTGGCTTAGGATGCGTGGAAATTGGCCCTTTTGTGGCTTTGTATTAAATAGTAGCAATAGATATGTCATGGCTGGATGGACTATTTGTGTGATGGCTATATCATGTATGTGAACCAATATGTGGGTCCTCCGTGGGTTATTTCAAATCAAATGTTTCAGTATTTTAATTAGTAACATGGGAATGGTGATGGGGCTTGGAAATAATATGGGCCTTGAGATTTTATTGTAAAAATGATATGGACCTTGTGATGATTTTTGTGGAAATATAGTAGTGAAATGGCTCTTTTGTGCTAGGCCCTTTTTAATGGTAAATCATGAGCAAAAATTTTAAGATTTGGATGCAAATGGACTTGAATCTCTAATGGGTACCCTTGCACTTTTATTTAAACCGTGCCTGAATTTTGGCCATGATGATTAAAACTCAAATTGTGATGATTTTGAACTCTTAATTGAATTGAATCAAAACCTCATTTAAAACCAGATTGCAATATCTTGAATTCTCTTTTGAAATGAATAAAGTCTTGAATCACTTCTTGAAATTATGATCAATCACAACTAAATCCTATACTTTGAATCCATTAAACCTCAAGTCATTGAACCAATCTGAACTTAATCATGATGAACCAAAGATTCAACATGCCTTGAAATTTGAATTGGCATTTGGGATATGAAACTCAACCCACTGCACGAAACCCTAGCTGGAAAAGCACTGTTCCTTGACGATCTTTAAACATGAAGCACTTGATTTAACACTGCCTGATAAACTGACTCATACACAACTGACTTGAATAGGTTCAAAAAACCCTAATAAGATTCAGACACGCATACCACTTGAACCATATATATCCTTGGCCTTGATTATGAACACCTTGTGTCTGACCCACTAAAAACACCACTGCACATAAGCTTCAGATGAAACTCAGCTCACTTCAACTCAACCTTGGATGTACAGATGAAAAGTTATACAGGTAGGACAAATTTGGGGTATGACAGTATGCCTCGACTCACTCCTTTAGAGATCGACCTAAATCCTTCAATTTAAAAAAAAAAAAATCAATCTGTATAGTATGTGTCGACACATAGGTGCTTGAGGTCAACACATAGCCTCAATCTCTCAATTTTTATAATTATGTTCAGTATGTATCAACGCCTACATCGTATAGGTCGACACATAGCTTAAAAAATTTTAATTTCTTTAAAACTAGCTTTTCAGGTGGACTCTTTCCTCTAGTAGATTGATGCATATGACCTTTTGTCTATTCTTTTTCTTCTTTCCACGTGTTTATCCCATTACCTTCTCATTTATTTTCCTTTTTCAAAATCTCTCCATTTCCTAAAAGCCTATAACACTTTTCCCTTTGCTAGAAAAACCTTTTCATTTCTTCCATTCCATTACACCACACATACTTCATTCTTCATAAAAACTCGTCATCTCCTATTTCAAAATCTCACTTGTTTCCTTCTACTCTCTTCTTTTTTGTGTGTTTAGAAACAAATTTTCATAGTTTGGGCTAGCGGGTATCTCATATAACACTCAAACTCCTAGCATTCTCTTTAACATATTTCATCAAACATCTTCAATGTATACCCCTTGTGCATGAATTTCATGGCTCCTAAGGTAAACAAGTGCAAATATGTTATGGGTACTTCCTCTTCCAGACCGGTAAGTGCTCTTTCACTTATACATCGTACATGTGTTAAAGAATTTGAGAAAAATTACAAAAAGAGGATTGTCATGAAGCAACATGTGTATGATCCAAAATTTGTTTACAAGTTAAACATTTTGGAAATTGTTATTCTTATGGAGCACTAACAAATTAACTCCTTTTGAAACTCCCTACTGTCGCAATTGCAAAAAACAACCGGCAAGAAACAAGAACAGAAGAGTCGCCACAGAACGTTATTTATCCCGACGCAGGGAAAGGGAACGATCGAAGAAAACCTAAAGAGGGAAAGACATGGTCATCGCAACCATAGTCTGGGCTCGGGAGTCGGTTACGCGAGGGGAAGGTATTAGCACCCCCACGCGTCCATCATACTCGATGAGATCCACGCTTGTTGTCTAATCAAAAGGTGAGTTATCCTGAAGTCTACGGCTAAACAGACACGGGAAAGGGAAAAACAAATGGTGACTCGCAAAGATTATCGCAATCTTATGCCTACGTATTTTCGTGGACGAACGAAGAATCAGAGTCAACGTAGTTCGACGGACTACACACTAAACGGGGAGGTTGCTCGTTGAGATATCGCATCTCGTGCCTACATATCCTCAATCGGACGAGAGAGAGGAAGTCAGAGCAGTCGTAGTTCAACGGACGGGTCAAAAAAGAGGGAAGTGTGCTCATCGAGATATCGCATCTCGTGCCTACGCATCCTCAATCAGACGAGAGAGAGTGGAATCAGAGCATTTGTAGTTCGACCTAACAAGGTCTTTGTGTTTTTTACGTGAGCGACGAGCTCTTTTCTAAAAGCGGTTTGAAATCCAACAATCCCAAAGGATAAAAATGATTTGAATTTGTTTTTGTGTTTTTTAGAAAGAAGTGAGTTAAGTTAGTTGATAACTTGCATTGCACCAAAGTCTACGTCACGGGAACGAATGCGTCGCATGGTCGCCCCCAATGTGACATATGCTCAACACCCTAGATGAATAAAGGGAGACCCTTCATTCTTCATTTCCTATGCTTAAGGCTCGTGTGCAATGCGCATTGTCCTTATTAAGTGTCTTAGAGTTGTTATGAGGTGAGAAGAGAAGACTTAAAGGAAAAGAAAACACTACGGGAATTTTATCCAAATGTTGTCATGCAAAGATGGCCCTAAGGTTGAGGTAAGAGGGGAAGATTCTACCTAATGTTAGCATGCATGGTTTGAATTCTAATGTCTATCATACTCCAAGCTTAATCACAGATTAAGTTGGACTAGGGAACCCTAAGGAAGCATGCAAAAGTGAATCCAAGACTTAAACAAGTCTTGAGATCCAAAAGAGGAAGAAAAGAAGTGAAAGATGTTAAAGCAAAGCAAGTATAAACCAAACAAAATACAGCAGCAACAACAATGCTTCAGCACAACACAACAGTAAATTCCACCAACAAGCAAGAACAACATTTAACAACCCCTATCTTCAGAACAGATCATGTGTAAAATCCAGCATAACAGAATAACAACATTTAACAACATGTATGTACAGAATAGTAGTGTATGCAACATAATTTCTTCACTCAACCCACTTATGCACAAATGAGACTAATTACAAAATTCAACTAAAAGCAAGGATTTAATCCAAGAATTTTAATCATAGTTTTAACAAGAAAGTTTAATAAAAAAATTTCAATCAAAATTTAATAAACAATTAACAAAAATTCCAATCAAAATTTTAACAAGAAATTTAATCAAAATTATCATCAAAGTTAATATCCAAATCCAATTCAAAAAAACAAAATTAAATTCTAATCCAAAAAAAAAACTAAATAATCCAAAATCTAATTAGTCAAAAATCTAATTAAGTAACCAAATTATCCAAACTCAAATTATCAAAAATATAATTAATCACAACTAAGATAAAAAACAATATGAGCATTAGATCAATATCTAAAATTGAAATTATAATCTAAATAAAAAATTAGCAAAACTAAAATTTAATTAAAAAAAAAAAAGAGAGAGAAAAATTTATTCAACAAAAATATAATGATCTTTAAAAAAATAAAATCTCATTAAAATATTAAATATATATACATATTTAAATTTATGTGTGTGTCAAGACAAGACTTGTTTTATGTTATTTTAAAAAACTTTATACATGGTCTAAAAAACAACTGTTATATTAAAAAAACCTGTAGTATATTATATTAAAAAAACCTGTATTATAAAACTTTACTGTTACGTCATATCTTGTAATGTATTGTAAAACTATACAATTACAACATATCAGTATGATACGCATAGTAAGGCCGGTGATCATCGCGAATCGTTACGACATATAGCGTTTACGTGACTTTCCTATATGTTAAAATATTTAAAAGTTATTTATATGTTATATCCTAGTAACAGATCCTTGCGTTCGCACGGGTGTTAGTAGTTTTGTTTAAGATGATTGATTAAAAATAAAAAATATGTATAAAGAATAAATTAGACATAAGTCAGAACTAATAAATTGTGAAAAAGATATAATTTAAATAGGAAATTGATTAAAGAAAAACCAGTTGCTATTAGTATAATAAATAGATATTTTGTTAAAAATATGTATAACAAAAAAGTATTTAAGGTTAAGTAAATTCTATAAAGAATAGAAATTAAGAAAATTTATAGGGAATTGGTAAAATTTACCTATGTCACTTTCATTGTTTTCTTAGAATACAATAAATTGTTACAAAATCACTAATACCTTAAAAGATTATAAAAAAATATATGTAGCAAATCACCAACATCATAAATCAAATATGTCTAATAACTAAAAATATATACAAATATCAATAATAACTATAAATATTTTTAAATATTTTATTGATTAAAATAAAAAAGGTATTATAGTGATAGTGACCCGTGAATATAATGAATTTAAGTGATAAAATTCATAGGAGTTGGTAAAACTTACATATATCGCTTTTATTGTTTATTTAGAATACAATAATAAATTATTATAAAATCACTAATAAATTAAAATATTTTTTTAAAAATATGTAACAAATCACCAATACGATAAATCCAATATGTCTAATAACTAAAAATATATACATTGTCAGCAATAACTAAAAATATTTATAAGTACTTAGCCTTAGTTTGCTGGTTAAGTACATATACTCCATTAGCCTTAGCTTCCACTCCATTTACCTAATTCATGATACTTTTATTGAACTTATAAGTACTTAGTTAAAATAATATAGTGTTCCTAACACTCCTCTTAGTTTTATATTATTATGATTGCAACCATATTGATGTCAAATTGTAAACGGCCGTTTCTATGAAGTATCAAACTAAATATACTTATCATAAACAAAATTTATAAGATTGAACAAAACCCAAACCGATGCACATGAGTGGGTTTTTAACAAAATACAGGAAAAAAAGGTAAATAGAAAATAGAAGGAACACTTTTTTTCGGTTTCAGTTTTTAATTTTAATGATAATGATGCGGAGCGACCTAATTGAATCATGTGCCCAAAAGTGATGTGATATGTCAAGAACTACATATGACTTTCTCGTTCCACACCCTTGCTATATTCAAATAAAAAATACATGCAAAAACATCATTATAATTGATATTTTCTAGTAACGGATCAGAAAAAAAATATCAATCTGTCCTATTAAGATGGATAATAGCCTCCTTTTCATTGCATGTATAGCTTCGACAATTTGGAGATGCTTGTTCACAGACAAACTCAAATCTTCCACCACAAAGCAATACCTCTATATTAGCAATGATAGCACCAAGTAGAAAATGCGACTCTGGTACTTTAACATATAATATCCGTGAAATGAGATTGTCATGATAACAAAATCATAAGACCTCATGACCTCATTCGTATCCACGAAAAGATGTCCTAAACCGACTACACGGCAGCATCAGGGTCCAACCTTCGCTGGATTATGACAGCAGCCTATAGTGATAAAAAATTGCAGCAAATTTTGATGAATCTTATAACATAGCAAAAATTTGATTAATGTTATTTTGCTCCATCTTATTTCAGAGATCATAAATTATTGATCGTCACAAAGAGCCTAAAACTATTAAGTAATGAAATGATAAACAAACACCCTTAAATTGCCAACAGGTGAAGTTTATTGTCTCTATGTGATAATGATACAGAATTTACAATCTTATTCAGTAATGTGGTATATGGCAAATAGAAGAAATTGAGTCTCAATTCCAAACTTATTTTACAGATTAACATCAACAAAGACTTATCATTATATCACTGCAATTTACGTTTAAGATTAATAACTACAGAGGTATCGTGCAAGATGGAAGTCACCAAGGCATCCTTTTGGGCATCACCCTATTTGCCATTTAGGCCACAACAGGATAGGAGAAACATGTAGCAACACCTGAAATTAAACAAAAAGGATTATCAACACCTGAGAAATGATTATCTTCAGCTGTATAAATTGAGATCCGGTGGATCCTTACAGCACATATTCTTCCCCATTTCCATCTTGAAGTAGCCATGGTCACCCCAATCACTTCCCCACGAATTTTTAATGAGCCAATATGGTATGTCGTCTTCAATTCCATATCCAACAACAAGAACAACATGATTCACATCCGACGTATATCAGCAACGAAACCAACCCCGTGACCAGCACGCACACAAGACATTATAATCATGTCACGCTCTTGACCTTGGAAAGCATCTATAATGTTGATATATAGATCCTTCCCTTCGTCTGAAATTTGAGGATGCATTCTATATTGCACAGACAACAACATTGTAGGGCATCCTGCTTGTTGGAACCTTTCAAAAAGACTCCTGCTGTACATCAGTTGTGCATGGTGATTATACAAAACCAATCACGGTTTGGAAAGAATTAAGAACAATAAAAATTCCAAGCACAAGCATGAAAATCTTAAAATGGAAGTTCACTCATAATGGCTCAACAACAATCAACATGAATCCAAATCATCAAAGACCAAGTTAATAACAGTTAGAAATCACAGCGGAAGCATATACCTGACATGGTGTTGGTAACCACTACGAAACCAAGCTGAAAGCAACAACAACTAAAAACGTCAAAAAAACAACACAAATGGCTCTCAGTACAAATTTCAAACATCAATATCACTTGCAAAGAGGATTCATTCACACACGATTAAGAGAGGGAGCTTTAATCCTGCTGAAATTGATTGTTGGCATTAGTTTTATTGATAGTAAAGATCACACAAGTTCACCGTCAATCCTAATAACCAAAGACAACCTGGCACGGTCTGTCATCATCTCGCGAATGCATCGTAACCAAGTGTAATTCTTCTCCAAACAGTGGTAAAGATTTTGTTGCCAAATCCTGGGAGGACACAAGTAAACAAATTTAAAATTAGCAAAGCATCACAAACAATCCAATATTCTTGAGTTGGTTGTCCACCTGTTTAAAATAGCCACCTGCAAGACACACCTATTGAAAATAGGCACCTGCAAGCCAAATCACATTCAGTGGCGGTATAGCGAGGATGGAGTCTTACCATTTTTGAGTTGGCTGTCCACAACTTGTTTGGCATTTTTTATCGGTAAATGTTCCAGCATAACTACAACCACCACAACTACCACGAGCTATGTATCCAGGCCAATGACGACCAATGCTCTTACCGTTTACCCATATTTCATCCTTTCCCATGCTACTCATATCTAGAGCCAATGGATCATTTCCAGCCGGAGCATTGAAATTTGTCTGGCACCATTGAAGCTTAAAATGAATCAAATTCAGAACTCATGCAGATGTAAATAAAATTTCATATAACACTAACGAAATTGAAACATTGTTAGAAAATTCATTCTTACCTTGTACCATGTGAGAGGTTGTGCAATGATACCAGAGTCAGTTCCAGATGTTGTGCAACGATACCAGAGTCAGTTCCAACATATATACTAGCAAGACCTGACATGAGAAAAATATAATATTAACTGAAAGTGCAAACACATGCATACATAACATCATTTTAATCTAAGTAAAAATCATATTGTGTCGAATTATAAAATAGGGTCTCCAAGACTATGGTACAAGGATGATTGCAAGGTTATTAGTCTGAATACAAATATCAAAGACATTCAAAGCGAATGACATAAATCAACATGTGAGACAAACTGTATGGTACAAAAATATTTTCTTCTTAATTAATTATGCTAGTACTTGCAGGAAAGTGCCATGTTCTCACCATAATCTTTGAATCTTTCATCAAACACTTTCGAAATAGTATCCAAAATGTGCAATTTACCCGGTGTATAGATTGATTCCTGGTATTGCTTCACAAGGCATGTTGGCAAATAGGATCGTTATTGCCTTACCTAAAAACTTCTAGATTTTTGTTTCTTTCCTTTTCCTTTTATGTTCGGGGCTAGGCCCCTTTATTCACAAAAAACAAAACAGTTATTACAATGAAGAAAGAAAATATTGATATAGAAACTTATGGCATGGTTCACATGATTATCAATCTATATATAAAAATACAATCTATATATAACTATCTAAAATGCATCATTCAATTCTTCCATTTATCCATCTTTAATTATTATTTTAAAAAGTACTGATAATAAATGCATAGATGTATTGGTCATATCAAATGCATGCATAAGACATAGGTTGTGGTAAATGAAAAAGTCCATCGTTAAAAAAGTCAATTTTCTAGCTAATGAAGCCAATGACTACTTTAATAACATTACAAAGGATGGATGCCTAAAATGTGGTAAACAGACTAAAAAATTTATGCTGTGCCAATCACAGCAGATTAGTTTACTCATTAAATTAACACAAAAGATCTCAATTCTTAGAAGCAATCAAGTCAAAAGAATTTGGACATGGAGTAATACGTCAAATTGACACTATAAATTAAAAGTATGATTGCATCTCCATACTACACCTAGAATAACCTGTTATTTACTAAGAAAGAATAAAGTAGCAGATTCAGATTCCTCTTAGAAAATGACTGGGAGAAATTCATATGCCTAATCACTTTAAATCACAAATGCAGGCATAACCACATTTCAGAGGCTCATGGGTGCATGATACAACATATTGTAACCTGCCAGGATAGTAACATACATAAGAGCACACAACAATGACTTATACATTTTGACAATTTAAACGATGAATTTTGGTTTAACACCTAACAACAGCACCCAGATAGTCGTCTAAATACAAATATCAAAGACACTCAAAGTGAACGACAATCAAATCAACATGTGAGACAAACTGAGTCAAAACAAAAATTGTGTTTGATATAAGCCGATAGAAATTAACCTCAAGCTCAAATTCAAACTCCAACTTAAAAATAAAAGTGAAAGTCCACTTGAGATTCCAAGAGAAAATAACAAAATGTGACAAATAGAATCGAACTTAAAAATAAGAAATAAAAAAAGGAAATAAAATCATAAACAGACTCACATCTTAAAACTTTGGAGATGGGTTTGGATTTAGGGAACTCCATTTTCCATGTATGCTACTGATAAGTTTAATCAAATTCGCCAAGACATGGCATTCCACCATGGTTCCACTACAATCGGTATCAACAATATGATTGCTTTTGAAAATGATAATCATCATCAATATCAATAATTTTATCAGGAGTTGTATGACTTTCTAGATACTGAATATGGTAACGAAGGTGCATCTTGGTACTGGGGTAGGAGGCTAGAACCTAGGGGTAGAAATTCGCCAAATAGGGGTCGTAAAAACTAGTCTTATTGCTTATGGACAAGTATTTGGAAACTTCTTTGCATGCATTTTAATTTTTGTTTTTCATGTTATTATGTCTTGCTCCCATGCTTTTCTGTTTTAACAATGTTATAATGGGTTTGTAATGAACTCCTTGTAATATTGAATGAATTGCATGTTTATTTATGTTTAGGCAATCTTCAATTTAACTTCATTCTAATGATATGGGAGTGCACGTTATTGTTGAACAATTTATATTTGCAATGTATCCGAGTGTTATATATGTTGTTGTAAGTTTTAAATTATGCTTCTCACGTTTGGTGGCTTTGTCTCTTTTAGATGTTGTCAAAGGGGGATAAGTTCATGCAAGAACAAAGTCTCTAAGGTGCACATATTCAGGGGGAGCTATGATCAAGATATCAAATACTTTGTATGTTTTTCCATCATCAAAAAGAGGGAGTATGTAAGTGCACTTTCCATTTAGGAGTGTTTTGAATGATTTCAAAACTAGGACACTTAGTATTTGTGGATATTGGACCTTATCCTCTATGTCTAGATGTGTATTTTCATCTTAGGATACTTAAAATCAGTTTAGAAATGTCTTTACAAGTGAAAATTAAGTTTTAATGTGAAAATAATGGTCTAAAAGTTAACACATTATAGCTTGAGGTTAACATATACAGATGTTTTGAAAGAACCAAAGTTTTGTCCAGTATGCGTCGACGCATGAGCTCTTCAGGTCGACACATTGGACCTTCAAGTTGACTCATGCATGTTATAGGTCGACGCATGTCGAGCCTTTGGCAAAGCCAAAGTCTTTTCCAGCTTGAGGTAAACACCTAGGATCTTTAAGTTGACGCGTAGAAGAAAAAAATCTTTTATGAGTCAATACATTCACCTTTGCGGTCGACTCATGCTACTTTAAAACTCCAAACTTGTAATTTTTTTTGAAATTCTATTTTTCTATTATTTCCTTTCACACACACACACACAGACACACACACACACACAAACACACACACACACACACACACACACACACACGTACACATGTATACACACACACGCACACACACATACACACACACACACACACACACACGTGCGCACACACATGCACATACACACACACATACATGCACACTGTAGCGCAATTTTTGTGGTCTTGAATCACGATCGCTTGGGCACTACAGTTCGATTCATTTTTTATCCTATTGAGCTGATTAAGGAAGGGAAATAGATGTCTCCAATTAACCCTGCTTGTAAACTGAGTTTAAACAGTCAAAACTGTTGGTTTACAGGTGCTATTAAGATGTGGGCCCCTCTTAGATTATTTTGTTAAGATTAGAATGTCTGGACTATTCGTGAGGCTTTTGTTAATGTGTTTAGGTCGGATGCTTTTGGGTTGATTTGATGGAGATACTGGATTTTGGGTTTTTGATTAGTATGCTCGCTAAGATTTTGCAATCTTATGCCTACGTATTCCCGTTTAACGAAACAGGGAAATCAGAGCGATCGTAGTTCCTCCTATTCTATGGGAGGAAAAAGGTCATTTTGGTGTCTTGTTCAAAGCCCAAGACATGAAGCTAAAGGTGATTTGTATCTTGTTCAAAGCCCAAGATGTGAAGCTAAAGGGTTTTCGATGAGAGAGAATTTGTCAGCTCTAAAGAGGAGTTGTTGATGTTTGTATGCTGTGAGCAAGGCACATATTTGATGCCAAAAGGTTAATTGACTCAACCGAGGTTTTCCTTATACAAAGCCTAAGAGGAGGCGATTAACCCAATAAGAGGGTGCTAACAAGTGACTGACTCAACAAGAGAGTGCTTTTTTGTGTCTTGTACGAAGCCCAAGACGGAGGCTAAAAGGTTTTGACTCAACAAGAGAGTCTTTTATCTGTCTTATATGAAGCCTAAGACGGAAGCTAAAAAGGTTTGACTCAACAAGAGAGTCTTTTATTTGTCCTATATAAAGCCCAGGGCGGAGGCTAAAAAGGTTGACTCAACAAGAGAGTCTATTTGACGGGAGATTGACTCAACAAGAGAGTCTTTTATACTCAACAAGAGAGTGATTTAGTGTCTCATACGAAGCCCAAGATAGAGGCTAAAGGTAAAGTGACTCAACAAGAGAGTCTTTTATACTCAACAAGAGAGTGTTTTTCTGTCTCGTACAAAGCCCGAGATAGAGGCTAAAAGGGGAGTGACTGAACAAGAGAGTCTTTTATACTCAACAAGAGAGTGATTTTTATCTGTCTTATACGAAGCCTAATACGGAGGCTAAAAAGGGCTTTGACTCAACAAGAGAGTCTTTTATACTCAACAAGAGAGTGTTTTTTTGTGTGTCATGTACGAAGCCCAAGACGGAGGCTAAAGGGGAGACTGACTCAACAAGAGAGTCTGAAAAGGTTAACTCCGCTGGAGAGAGTCATTGTACAAAGCCCAAGAGGAGGCTACCTTACCGCCGTGGATTCTGGAGATCCTGAAGCGAGTCCAAGTATATGGAACTCTCATGAGAGAGACTGAGTTTCTGCCTATGTTTGAAGGGAACTTGAAAATGTCTTTGAGACTCAAGGGTCTTAGACTGTCTAAGTCTAGATTTTTATCTTTTGTATAATGCCCAAGAGGAGGCACGAGTATTAAAGGATGGGTATCAACCCCACAACGGCCGGAGTTTTGACGTTGGAAAGACTGCTCTAGCAAAGGATGACTGAGTTCTGTCTTATACCTTTAAGAGGTCGTCAGGGTCCTTCTATTAAGCCCAAGAGAAGGCATGAGAACTTCTAAGAAGCCGAAGGGTCCTTGTACAATGCCCAAGAGGAGGCGGGGATGCTTTTAGGAAGCCAGTGGGTCCCCAAACCAAGAGAAGTTCAAGACATGCTATTCACAGAGAATATATCAAGCCAGGAAAGTTCTTGAATTTGGAAGAAACTCAAGAGATGCTATTCACGGAGAATAGATCAACTTTGGGGAGTAGATTTTCTTTGACAACTTCTAAGAGTGACAGTCTGAGAAAAGGTTCACCGAGAATACTGCCTTTCTCTTTGTTTCATATTGTTTAACCCCAAGAGAAGGGAAGACTGTGTCTGGAATCCTATGGGGGATCTAGTTTTGACTGTATTTAAGAGTGACCAACAAGGCTTTACCTAGTGCTAGATGTAGTTGCCGGGGAAAACTCTAAATAACTATACTAGTATTATACAGTTGATATTTGACAAGTATATAAAAGGATGTGAAAGAAGACTTACAGTGAAATGTTAGACGATGGCTATGGATCTAGAAGGGGGGTTGAATAGATCCCTAGAGTTTTACGTACAAATGGTTACAAAAATTTGTTTTAAAAAATGTTTAACGGAAGCACACCACTGGATTGTACATCTACCACGAACCTTCTACTAACAGGATCGGATAAGCACGAATATATTGAGAATGAGTACGGAAGAGAAAAATTCAGTCCAATTACTACACTTATAACGCAATCAACAAAATATCGCTTGCTTGATGTTTAATCCAAACCAATGAGGTAAAATGATAACACTTAACAGCAATGTGTTCGATTTTTGCTCTGAGACAAATTATCAAACACCTGGTGTGTGTAAACACACTAAGTGCTGAATTTCTATGGAGGGTATTGTAAAGTTGCTCCAAGATACAATTCAAGGAATTGTATCAATTTAACAAAATAGTTTATCAGCTTACAATTACTCTACAACAGAAATTTCAATAACTTGCGACTTCACAAATTCGAACAAACTGAAATGTAAAGGAGTTAAGGAAAGAGAGACCAAACGAGATTTGATTAGGCAGTTCCCCAATCGTCCTTGCTTTGGGTACGTCTACCCCCAACTCCACAATTGGAATTGAGATATATATATATATATATATATATATATATATATATATGTAGTTGTTTCAAATTGTTTATTACAAGAGAAGAACAATAAACATCCAAACCCTCGAACGTCTTCGATCGTTGATGCAGAGTCTTCTCTCCCCTTGATTCAAGATGAATCAAGTCCTTCGAATATGGTTGACCCAATTACCGTCCCACGCTACTAAACCGAAAAAACCCACCGTTCTTCGGTTACCTTCACTCGATCAATTGCGATCTACCAAAAATTCAAACCCAAACCTCTCTTCTACGATCCTACGATTACAGCTACTAAACCGAACAATTGCTCCAATCTTTGGTTACCTTCGCCCGGCTGAATCCCTGTAGAACGAAACGGTTTGTGCAAAAACCCCCAAAATCTACTCGATTCTTGGAGGACAAAACCAACTGGTTTTATTCAAGAAACACCTACCAAGCTCTCAACCCAGAACATGAAGATCACACTTCCTAAATTCTGAACGTTATCACTTAGAACAATGGGTGACACAAACAAAGATGATTATGTGTGATTGTTTGTTTACTCAATGAAGAAGATGAAGATGAAGAGAGAAATGGTATATATTTTCACGTTTCTTGTTGTTTGAGATAATGAGATGACCAAACTATTTATAGAGAAAAATAATTGGCACAAAAAAATATAACAGAAATAACAGAAAAAGAATTTAAGTGAAAAAAGTCAGTTCAGGAGGTCATGCGTCGACTCAGAGGAACCATTCGTCGACGCACATATGGTGTTTTTTGAGTCATCCATAGTTATGCGCTTACCCGCATGTTTCACTAGGTTAACACATAAACTGGAAGGTTAGTGCATGAACTAGGAGGGTTAGCGCATGAGCTATATTTTTTTTAGGAAATACAATTTTCTGCACATTTTCAACTGACCAAGTTCAGACACACATACTAGACACTACTAAAATGATAATGAACATTTGTTTATGGGAAAGACAAGGTCCTATACATCTAGACACATGAACAATAATGATTTGACGCAATATGCCCGACATGTGAAGTGATACCGCTCAAATTACAATTTAAACTTACATATTTGTTGACATCATTAAAACAAAGTAGATGAGAGACCATAGCCCTCACATGAAGCAGCCCCACAATACAGTTATATACATATGAAAACGATAAATGAAAGCGGATAAACACTTACCCGTTGTAGAGCTTCCATGCTGTTTTGTTAGTTGTTCAACAAAGAAAGCTTTGATAATAATATTATATTCAAAATCAAAGGCGAAAGTGCTTTGAAAAGTTTGTTGGGGCTTACAAAGGATTGGGTCTTACACTCTACTAAGAGGCCCAAAGTGTTTTATTTTAAGAAAATGAATGGGTCTTATAGCTCAAGGAGAGGCCCATAGGTTTTGTTTTAAAAGGCGACGATCACGTCGTGATTTTGAAAATACAACGAGACTTATACAACATCTGAGGCCCAAAAAGGTTTGTATTTACAAAGGGTTGGGTCTTACACTCTACTAAGAGGCCCAAGTGTTTTGAAAATGATTGATGAGGGTTGAAATCAAAGAAACCCTAATTTTGTTTTCCTTAAAAAGTAAATATTTAAAGAAAATCAATAAAAATGATAAAAATACCAAATGAGTTTGAATAGACCACTTGTGATTTTTGTTTAAGGTTTGAAAAATGAGGTTTTAATTACAAGATGAATTAAAACTCATTTGGTTTTGATTTTCAAGGTAAATATTCACTTTTTAAAATGTTTAAAAACAATTAAAAATGAATTTATTCACAAAAATAATAATTACATTAAATAAATAATATAAATTTGATTTTTTTGTGGAATAAAATATTTCAACATTTTTGTGATTTTTTTGCAAAAAGAACCAATAAAAAATAATTAAAATTGAGGGAGTTATTAATTTTTCAAATCATTAAAAATAATAAGAAAAATAATAAAATATGAAAAAGTTGTAAAAAAGAGGATCTAGGGCGAGGGGTATTCGAACCCCAGACCTCTTGTGTGCAGCATGCGTGCCTTACCACTGGGGTGGTGATACATCCGTGTATTGGAACACAACCACAAATATACAAGGTTTGCCTTGTTTTTTGGCCTGGCCCAAGGCATGGCAAGGCAAGATTTTGGTCAGAAACGTGAAGGTCATAACTTTCTCATTTCTCCATGGATGGAGACAAAATTTATATGCATCTGGCCTAGAATTTCACAAGGAATCCAATGATAGTGGTGGTTTATTCAGAAAACAAATCCTCCTCAAAACCCGATAGTGGTTTTGAAATAGGCCATATTTTGCCTTTTCTGTCCTACCTCTTGGTACAAGCATGAATTACATGATGAATTGGTTCAAACACAACACATATAACATGTATAAGAGATGCATGATCAGTGGACCTCAAAGCAAGGCTTATTTTAAAGAATTCAAGTTGTGATGCTTACCTCCCTTGGAGCTTTTTGGGCAATCTGCCAAGTGCTTTGTTCCAGAAATGTTTTGATGCTTTGAACACTCTCAAATGATCCCTTAGAAGCTTTTAGGATGATTGGAACCAGCTGGAAACCTTAGGACTGGAAACTGGCCCTTTTTTGCAAAAGGGGAAAAAGTGGCCAAAATAGCAACTCTCTCAAATGGTGTTCTAGATGTGTGAAACCATTTGGGATAGTTTAAGGAATATATTTGGAGTGTGTTTGAGGTTTTATCTGGTTTGGAAAGTTACTGAATCAAGACATGGCTTGAAAAATGCAAAAAGGCCCTATTTTGAGGTTTTGAG